>JBAMHX010000019.1:1362495-1385801 GCA_037177515.1 Pseudomugil tenellus | reverse complement strand
TATATATTTTCATACAACTTAATCCAGTCCAGGGTTGCAGGAAGCTGTAGCCCTTCCTGGCAATTAGCAGCAGATGCATCCGGGACAGGTCACCAGTCCATAATAACTGGATACAGCTGTACTTATTAATTTAATTTTAGGTTTATGCCGTAGTTTATGCCATATATTTAGGATCATTAAGCTGTCAGCTAACGCTATGCTAGTTTACCGTAACTACCGCAATGTTATTACTAACAGACAGACATTGTCTGGTTGACTAGTCATCAACTATTGATGCAATATGATGACTAATCGGATCTTTTTTAAATTCAGCATGAAGTTGCTTTAATTATTAGGCAAATGATGATAAACAGATGGGTACTTCAATGAAAAACATCCCTTCTAAATCAACTTTGCTGCTGGAAGGCAGGTTTACAAAAATGTCTTGTATTATAAAAACCATCGGACAGGATCAGTGCTCCGTCAGTATAGACATGCATGCCACGCTCGGCAGAGATTATAATCAAGGCGATGCCTCACTCTGTTGGAAAAACGTGTCTGGCGACAAAAGTCGACAATGAATTCCATTGCCAACTATTCTTGATTGTCAACAATGACGACAAATCGTTGCGGCTTTAATTGTAAACGTCTCTTTGCTGACTGTGACAACCCCACCCTGTGGGAAGAACCGATCACTTATCATAACGAGTCATTCTTCAAATTAGAGATCAAACTTTACTGACTGCTCCACACCCACAGATCACATTTAGTTTCAGTGCGTGACACTATATACCAGGGATATTCAGTTGGGTCGCAACAGTCCAGCATGCATTGCTGCTTCAGCACACCTGTATCGTATTAAATGGATCTGAATGGACCGAATTGAGTAGCCCTCCTATATACTGAAGACGGGGAGTAACTTTAGTCGTGCAATCCAATGAAAACAAAAAGCATAAGTATCATTATACATGACGAATAGTTAAACTTTACATTAGCATTGTTATGAATTAGCATGTCGGTTCAGCCCCGTGCTGTACGGTGGTACAGACTGAGGGTTGAATGGAGTCCCAGCTCGATCTAGCAGACAAACGGACATCGTTCTGCCCCACTCCGACATTTAACAGCATTTACTGTTCTATGTGAAATTAAGAGTAAATCGATATGTAATCAGCAATAATGGACATTTTGAAAAGTGCTAATATCAGCCAATTTAATCGGCCAGGCGATGGATCAATAAAGATCATTCAGAGGAAGTGTAGTTCTATGTAACGGGTCCTAATGCTACAACAGTAGCCTTGGCCCTTGTTTGGAAAGTTTTCCGTGTTTCCCTGTTGCACCATTGGTTCTGACACAGCTATAAAATCTTGCAGGGACACTGTGCATGTTATTACAACTTATAAGAGGTTGTCATACGTTTTTACATCTTATAGCCTTTAGGACACTGATAAAAGGTTTAGAATCACAGAAAGATCCTTTTCAGCGTCACAGATCAGACTTTATTTGTCCTGTCATGTATTGCCTGGTGCTTTCTGTCACAGTTTGCAGCATTTATACAGCAGAGCCTAAATATTTGACTGCTCTGTTCTACATCTGCTATCCAAAGAACAGGAAGCACCATGAAGAGGATGTAAGCCAGCTGGTAGCCTGTCACCAATGTGTCTGAGGATGTGTGGTTACAATAAACAACCGTGTTGACAGGAGAATCCATTGACATTTACACACAGATGAACTGGCGACAGCTACAATAACATACAGTAACTGCTTGTAAGTGTTTGAGCAACACAGGTCGAGCTTGAGCTCAGTCTTTAAGTCTGAGAATTATTCCTCCTACAAATAGATTTCTCTTATCTTAATAGATTTTTCTTTTCTAATCTCCTTAAAACGATGCAGACTACAGCTGGATCATTTTTAAATGTTGTTCCCGCCATTACAGAAGTAAACACGTCGACGTGGCTTCTGCGAGTCGCTTACTTGTCATGCAGGCGCGCACATGCACGTTGCATGTTATTGGAAATGTGGACGGACATTCTGAGACCTCAGTTATTTATCCAGTTCAGAGGATTTTTAGGTGTTACTTGTGTTATTTGCTCAGTTTGTGTCACTTCAGTTGTATTGGATCAATGATTTACCTGAAAGCTATTGATTGGAAAAGTTTGTGTGGAAATCATTTCTTCTATAAATCAGATGTGGATGTCACACATCAGGGACATGATTTAATTTTTGTCTCATCTTATTTCCACCAGTTAAACACCAAACTAATATTATTTCAAACTGCATTCTCGCCACATGGGATGGAGAACTTGCATGTGTCCTAACGATGACTAAGCATTATCTTTCTTTTGTGTGAAACCTGAAGCAGCGTTTAGAGTGATTTCTATCTGAAATTATTCACATTTTCATGCTTGCTGTGTAGTTTCTGGACTGATTCAGCACTTTGGACGATGAGACGGGTTTTAATTTTACTGGTTGCAAGTCACTGTTTTTTTTTTTTCTTTTTCTTTCTTTAACAAATGAAGGATCATTAGATTTTTAGTGGAATAGTTTAATTTCAAACATGTTTTCACATATACAACAACTCTTAATTTGCTTCTTCCCACCTGTATGAAAAGAAATGGACGGATGTAGGAACACATGTCCCATTTGGACGAATCATTCGTTACTGTTCCTGTGATGTACTGACCACCTGTCCAGGTGTACCCTGCCTCTGGCCCAACATATCCTGGGAAAGGCTCTAGCTATCTGCGACCCTGAATTTGATTACATAACAAATGCAACAAAAATAAGGAACCCGAATATAAATATTATTCAATTCAACTTTATTTTTATTGCACCATTTCATTTGTTGTCTCAAGGCGCTTCACAGAGCCAATTCCTGAAAAATAGTTTATGTAAGGAAACCAAAAAGATTGCGTTGAATCTTGACTTAAATCCAATCTCCCATCCTGAGCTGCATGAGGCGACAGTGGGAAGGAAAACTTACTTTTAACAGGAAGTAAAACCTCAGGGAGGCAGCCATCATGCTTCGACTGGCTGGGGTCAGAGAAGACATGAAAGATCAATATACACTGCAGCTTCATTCCAGGAAGACCTGCAGATAAAGGAAAAATATGTTAATGATGTCAGTACCGTCCTATACATGGAAAATAAGCAGCCGAGAAAGTAACATGAGGTACTCGATGTATAATGGGACGTCCTCATGGCGACATAACTAATGCACTAACTAATTCTCAACTATAAGATTTGTTAAAAAAGAAGATTTTAAAAGCAGAGGAGGTTTCTGCCTATACAATATATAAAAAACATAATTGCAGTCTTAATTTAGGCTGCTACTCTTGAATCTGCATTTATTAATAAAATTCATTTTGTACCTTTTTTTTATATTAACAATGCTGAATATTATTGTTTTGTTTTAATAATAAAACATCTTTTTTTAATTCAGTTATATTAAGTTATTTTTCCTTTTTTCCTGAAAATGTCTTATAGTTGGTATTTTTTTGCTCAGTTTATTTAACCCTTTTCTGCTTGTATTTATCTGCATATTAGTTTTTATGGATTTTGTAATTATTAAAAATGAGTTTTACTCTTTTTTTTTTTTTGTTTTGTTTTTCTGCATCCCGGACCTAATGCCAACTTCGCCCTGTGCTTGTCATCCTGATGACCTTTCTGATCTTATCTCAGCTGTAAGTACTCCTAACTTCCCATCCACCTGAAAGTATCTGCACCTCAAACACATCTTCATCATTGTTTGTTTACAAAATACAAGTTTTTTTTTTTATCTTATTGTTTAGATTGAAGTCATGATTCTTCACAAACCAACAGTGTGATGCAAATTTTTAGATTGAAGATTGAAAATGTTAACTTCAGGGACAGTTTATTCATTATACATAATAAACTGCATGACACATTGTAAAAGCTGACTGCTTGTGAAATTCAACAGATTCTTCTTTCTGGATCTCTTTTCTTACCATGATGGTGCTTTTTATTTTTGGAGACGTAGACATTTAGCCTATTTGCTAAATTGGGTTTGTATTGCAACTTCGAGGCAGTCATTACATCCTCACTCTGTGCAGCTGCATCTCAGCGTTAATTGGCTGTCTGTGTAGCCAATCAGTGGTGTCGGTGGAACATTGCGATAAAGCCCAGCGTGGTAACTACAGCAGAGAAACTGCTGTCTAAGAGCCAAAGCAGTGTGTCTTTTTATTGGCTTTGGTTTAGAAAAATGGCCGATAACGGTTATTATAAAATTACATGATGATAATGTTGGTCATCCCGAATATTGGTTGATCCTTAGACAATATTCATGAATGCAAGTGGAATTTAAATGTAAAACGCGTTAGAACTTATTTGATCATTTTAGGTAATAATTGAACTTGTACTTTTAGAAAATAGTTTCTCGTTGTTTCTTACATGAGCTTATATGTTGATGTTAATGTAATGGTTGGAAACTTAACATTAGTTTTAACATAACGATTTTTAAAATACTTATAATATTTATTTATATATTTATATTATAATAATATAAATAACTAAAGCATCAGTTCTCAGTAAACTAAATAATTAAATGTAGTTATGCTTGCACTCATTTTCCACTGTGGTCCTGGTGCTTTTGGAAAAAAAATAACATTTCGGTTTATTTTTAATCAACAGCAACAGAAGAACCTGGAGGGCTATGTGGGTTTTGCAAATCTTCCAAATCAAGTTTATAGAAAGTCGGTGAAGAGGGGTTTTGAGTTTACACTTATGGTCGTAGGTAAGTAATTTATTTTTCATTGTATCTCTTTTACATCTTTGTACCTTTGAGGATTTTAAGGCCTAAAATTTGGCAGTTTTTGTATAAAATAGGTTTTCAGGATTACAGAACTTGTTATAGACCAAATATTTTATTGGACCGCCTTTACTGCATCCTTGCTGATGTAACAGGAGCGTGTATGTTTACGATACCATTATATAAGATGATAAAGTAAATTTTATTCTCTCCTCTAAATTTCACGCACATAAAAGCGTGAACACTGGTGCCATTTGCTATTGAAGAAGTGTATTTTTATTAGTGACCGGTCAAAAATTAGTGTTTAATCTACAATTATGATTGTAGAGTGAAATGATATAGATTATTCACTCCTCCAAAATCTTAGCTTTCCAGTTGTGTATAACATAAAGATGTAGAACACTGAGTAAAATACATATTTGTCTGTTGTCTTTTAATAACAACAGGTTAATTTTTCAATCAAACAAGTAAGAAATGAGTTATTTTAATTATTTATTTCTTTGTAAATCTGGACAATAATGGAAACATGTATCATGTTTCTGTATTTAAAAGAAGCAGCCCAGAATTTCCCACTGGTGTGTTTGGATTTTGTAAAAGGACAAAATGTCCTGTCATTTTATTCATGCAGCTGAAGTTAAATTACGTAGAGGAACTTTTCCTTTCACTGCTGTGTGAAGTATTACCTGAACAGAAAGCTGCTCTAAATGATGTAACTTTTGGTCCACCGGGGCCAAGGAGACGTTCTCCAAGGAAAGCTTTTTGTGCAGTCATGTACTGGAGTTTCCCCTGCTCTCAGGAAAGAGGTGGTTATTTTGTGTGCAGTGTGTAATTAGAACAGCAGGGTTATTAACAAAGTGGCATACATGTCTCAGTACAATAGATGAAGCATCAGAAATTCTGTTCTTTATGGAAGAGTTTTAATATACAGCTGCTTGCTAAGGACACACTGGTTATGGAATTTATGAGGCGCCATGAAATTTATAGGGAAATATTCCAGACACTATGAAATATGGAGCATACAGGTTTCTTGTTTTTGGTAAATGGTATGTGGACAGGGAAGAGGCTGCATAAAAAGCAGAAAAATATGAATACTTCAGATTTTTTTCCCTTTCGAGTCCAACAAGTGATGATGTCTGGAAAAACAAGAAACACCTGAGTGCACCTTGACCTTTACGGATTTATCAAGTCACTCTTACTTATGTGAGAAACTCCCATTTCATCACATCCATGATGACAACTTCCTGTTCCATAACATCTTTGATGAGGATCTCCCATTCCATCACATCCACAAATTCCTGTTCCTCCATCATCATGACGAGAGCGTCCCACTCCACCTCGTCTGTGACGAGACCTTCCAATTCCACCTCGTCTGTGACGAGACCTTCCCGTTCCACCTCGTCCGTGACGAGAGCGTCCCGTTCCACCTCGTCCGTGACGAGAGCGTCTCGTTCCACCTCGTCTGTGACGAGAGCGTCTCGTTCCACCTCGTCTGTGACGAGACCTTCCCGTTCCACCTCGTCCGTGACGAGACCTTCCCGTTCCACCTCGTCCGTGACGAGAGCGTCTCGTTCCCCCTCGTCCGTGACGAGACCTTCCCGTTCCACCTCGTCCGTGACGAGAGCGTCTCGTTCCACCTCGTTCGTGACTTCTTGTTGCATTTTTATTATCTGTAATAAAACTCTTACTCTTCTTTCAGATAATTTTCTGTAAACCCAGCAGATGGTTGTGTGTGAAAATCCCATTAGATCAGCAGTTTCTGAAATTGTTCTCAGGGTGATGTTGTCTAATCTCATAAATACACGACTAATTGGCTGTTCAAAGTTGGGTTTTTTTCTCTCTTGTTTTTACCTGCTTTGAGTTAATTAAACAACGTCTGAAAAGCTTGTAAGCCATAAACAAAAGAGTTAATTTTACATCTGTTAGGGTCAGTATTGCTACATTTTATACCTGTCAGTAGCAGATTAATCAAGTTTTATCATCTTGGATGATGAAGGGGGCAATTTTCATTCCAGTTGGTCTATACAGGGAAAAATAGGTGTGTGTGTGTGTGCGTGCGTGTGTGAAGAGGCCTGGGGCCAACTTTCGCTAGCAGGCAAGAGGAAGTGGGGCAGAGCCATTTGTTAGTCAAAGTCAATATTTGGCAGTGATTTCCATGTTAGCAGGATCTGACCTTGTTGGCTACTGCAGACATAGCTCTTTGTGTCTGTCCTGATCGACAGAGTTTAATGAGCTCTGCTGAACAGAAAGGCATCATAAACAAGAGGGATAGAAGCAGGATGAGACTAAATGTGACAGAGAGCTATGTGATAACTAGAAATTATGCTGTTGGAGGCGACGGCAAGGGGTATATATCCGAACACCCTCAATCTTCAGTTTCCCCAATTCTTCAATACATATACAACTAGAAAAGCACTGAGTGCAAACTTCTGCGACCTGCAGGATTCAGGACTGGAGCAGCTATGTGATGGACTCTAAAATCCAAACTGCAAACTGGAAAGCTCACAGTTCCCCCTCGTATTGTGACTCGCATCCCAAAATATTTCTCAGTCACACATGATTTTTGTCAGAATGAAAAACAGTTGACAGAAACACCCTTTAGGAGGCGTCAGCTGAGCGCCTATATTGCGATGTTAAAGAATCCTTCAAAACATTTCTGGATCGAGACGGTGATGGCATCACCTCCAAAATTTAATCCCTTGTTCATCTTCCTGTTTTGGATATATCCTGACAGTTTCATACCATCCATACCTTTTTGAGTTATGTTAGACACAGACGGGCATAACCTCCTTGGCGGAAGTAAATATAGAAACAAAATAATGTCACCATGTGACACATCTTCAAGTCATGACATTTCATTTGCACTTAAATAATTGGATGAATAGTTTCAGAGATCTAGCCAAAACAGGCCAACCTGAAAACGATAAATCGACCAAAATGGAATCAGTTCATCCTCTCTGTGATATATATGCATATGCACAGGGCTCTCCCTTTATAGAAGAAGTTTGGTCATCTATGGGGAGTCAGAGTAGAGCCACTGCTCCTCCACATTGAGAGGAGCCATAGGAGGTGGCTCATGGAGCTCCCTGGTGAGGTATTCTGGGCAGAAGGTCCTAGATAAAGGGATAAATGATGTCTGCATATCAAAATAATCTAGTCAGTCCATCAGCCGGACAGTTAAAGGTTGTCTAAAACTGCAATGAAACAGGACAATGATGCTAAACACGGCAGCAGATCTACAACATGAGGTTGTCATGAAGTCCAGACCTCAACCAGATTAAAATGCGAGAGCTGCATAAACCAATGCTGCAAACTGCAATTCAGAGCAGAATTTCCTCCACAACCATGCACAATACTGACTATTTTAATCTTGAAGCAGTCAGCACGTCAACCAGGATTTTATCATAATTTCATATCATAATATCATATAATTTAATTATTTAGTTAAAATTCTAATACTGAACACACACCACTTTCTGGATCCTGAAGCGTCCTTCTTCACCAAGATTTTAATATTTTTAGTAGTTAAGCGTTGGACCACCGAGCCAAGGCCCGCTTAGCAGCCAGCTCACTTCCTTTAAAGGAAATTTCCAGCAGCTGTGTAAACCCCGGGAGTTTATTCAAAAGCACTTTCTCTACATGCAAGAGGCTGGTGGAGGGGAAGCAGGAACAGTTTGGCTTAACTGAAAGAGACCGCTTTCAGTTCATTCTTTTTCCAGATTTCAGTACATTACACCTCCAATGTGATGTGGAATGTAGTCTACTGATCTTTGAAAAGGGAAATTCTGATCGTTCAACATAATCGCCTGAAATCCATCATCTTCCCTCCGTGTTTATGAATGGGACTTTCCCTTCAACAGACCAGAGAAGTATAACAAGTCCAGGGTAGGAACTCAACTGTAGCAGTAAATACAGCCATGTCAAGTAAAAAAAAGGAAGACCATGCAGTGTTTTCTATGTGAGAACATTGGAAATGATTAGTTTCTAAAGAACAGTCACATGGGGCCTCGTTTATAAAGCTGGTTTATGCATAAAAAAAAATGTATTAACATTTTGGAGAGAAAAAACTGGCAGCACTGCTGATGAGATGATGAATTTAAGCCACAAGCCACATTAAACCCATACGTGTTATCATTCATATTAGACTTTGTATCCTTGTAATCAAACACGGAATATTATAGACGTGCTCCAAAAATAAGTAACGCATTTCATACATTTTATTAAATTATTCTAATTATTTTAGGTTCATTTTGCTTGTTGCATTTTAGGATTTGTCCATGTTTCTCTATAATTTGTGCCTGTTATATTTAGACACTGCCACGGTTTTCCAATGCTTTTTTTTATATACTCCAAATGGCAAATAAACTGAACTGAATACGTATTTAAGCATCATAGGACAGCACGGTCATACTAATTATATCCACGAATGCGGAGTGTCGGGGATATTATGGTTACATCACAACTGCTGCTGCCGGATATCCTGTTGAGCGCGATGACTCAAAACAATTACTCTGTAAACATTACAGTCATTTAGCAAACGCGTTTATCCAAAGCGACTTACACTTTTTGGGTCACAGGCTGTCTAACTCAAGGACACTTCAGCATGTAGTCAGGGAAAGTCTGGAATCAAACCGACAACCTTCCGGTTGACAGACAACTGGACTTACCCCCTTAAACAAACCTGTTTACGTCCCTAAAGGGGCAACCTGGCTCGAATTTAATCCTTTTTGGGATTTATGGCTTCCCCATCAGGTAGCGCTTTATGCACAAAAAAAATCTGATTTTTGGAATATCTGTTGAACTAATTGTGTCACTGACCTTCAATCCAGTGCAAATAAAAGGTCATGACCTCAGGATGTATCCTGTCCTGACGTCATACCAGGCTGGTTCAAAGTTTCAACACGAGGTGGAGGTTTGTGGCTGAACATGTGCGGCTTTATATTATTGTACCGTGACTATTCGAGGATTGGGGGTGTTCGAGGAGATCTCCTCAGCCATCGCTTCCGACCGGATCGGCCCTGTTATATTTTGTTTTGGTTTCTCAATGTAAAGGCCAGAAAAAGCTGCTATTAAACAAAATGTATTCATTTTGCTGATGACTCATTTGGAAAATAACAAACTGGGTTGAGCTCCTCCTGTTTCATAATCCCAACGCCACACCCAGTGTCTTTCAGAAGTTGGTTTAGTGTTGGTAAGAGGTGTTTGACGCCACACAGACATTATGAGCACAATGTTTTACATTTTCCATAAACTCCTCCCAGCATCTTTAACTCATGGTGAGTAGTGTAGGCTATGCTGTCATGTTCTTCTTGAAGTGAAGCAGCTTTTTCCTGCAGCTCTTTCCAACAAACCAAACTGGTTTCGTTTCTAAATGGACTGTCATCTTTAACATTTCCATGGTAACGGAGGTCTGGAGAGGCTGACATGGAGCGGTTGCTTTCTCTGAGCATTGTATATGCTGAATTTGCAGGAACTTACTGGAACGGCTACTCTTGGGAAGATTTTGAGCTACTTGCTCTTAAATAGTTTGATATTAACCTCATAACCCTTCCCAGATTGTAAGATCTTTTCCGATGTCTTTCTTCTTGACCTTACACACACAAATACACACACAAATGCTGTAGAGCAGAAAATTAAAAACGTTTATTTTTATTGAAATGCTCACATTAATAATAATCAATTAATCCTGTTTAATTTAATCAGCAGTGAAATATCCTTTTCTCTGAATCAGCAGCTCTTCGCTGCTACTGACCTTCAAAATTCATAGTTATGTGTTTTTACTTTGGAAAACTAGTTTACTCGCCCGTATCACATACTTTGTTTTGCTGTTTCTGACCATACTTCTTTTGGAGATAAAGAAAAACTGTATAAGATAATTTGCAACAGCTCCATGAAATGGATTGAGTACATCCAAAGATAAATGACTTGTACAACCTGTGTTTGCAGTGCTGGTTGTGTGACGGGATGTCGGGATTGTTTAGTCCCACTCATAGTACTAATATGTTCGTTCTGAGAGCCTCGGTTAAAACAAATGTTTTATTCACACATTTCACAGTTTGGGGAAATAAAATTGTGAAGTGAGTGTGTGTGAGAAAACAGCACCATGGCCTGGATAGTTGTTGCCACAGTGAGGAGCATTTCCCTCTGTTCCAGTTTGATTAGATTTGCAGAGCTTTTGTTGGCTCTGTTGTTTGCTTCTCTAGGAGAGTCATGGTCGCTTCTCATCCAAACAGCCAATTACAGTCTCAACCAAACATGATCGGCATCCTTTCTGAACCCGCCATCGTAAATTTGAGCTTGATGAGTCTGTTTTCTCACACTGAGCCGAGGCTTTGACCCCGAGTTCGCCACCTCTTGCTGTTCTTGTCATCTCTGAACTGCTCTAAACGAAGCTGCCATTTTTATCGCACACATTCCAGTCCAAATCACAACTTCTTCTAAAAACACATCTCCGTGCTGTTTGAGAAAAGGTTTGCAGTCGTCTTGCATGTTTGATCACAAGCGAGTTATAATTCCTGAGTTCAGACTAACTGTGGCTCTTCCCGCTTAGGAAAATATTTATGACTATGAGCGTGTAGAGAAGGATTCTTTTGTGTGGTGTTTTTCTTCATCTTGGCATCCTCTATTCACGGCGTGTTGAGTGGTTGAGCTGCTGGCAGCTGTGGTCCATGTTGGACACGACCACTTGTAAAGGTCAGAAGCAGCCCTTTGGCTGCAGTGCCAGCCTGGTTTATGACTGCGTCTTTACTCACACTGGAACTTTTGTTCAGCAGCCCCCCCCCCCCCCCCCCCCATCTTACAGGGTCTCTGTTGAGGGTTTTGGTTTACCACAGTCACACCCTCCAGGTTTTAATAAGTCAAATAATTCATTTTCACACACAAAAAAAGAAGAAATATTACATTTGGTGAGTTAAAAAGACAAAACCTCTGGTGAAATTAAGCAAAGTAAAAATAGTCTTACCATTTTTCTGGCTCCACATTTCAATACAGTTTCAAAGAAAATGACAACAACAAAACATATTTTAGACAAATGTTTGTTCCAGTTAAACTGCTGTGAATTGGTGGTTTGCCAGAAAGAAACAAAGTTCTGAGACTCCAGTATCTGTGTGAAATCACTAAGGTTTTATTTCCACCTCAAAGTCCAATAGACTCTGTTCAACTGGTCTGTTTCCTTTCACACGGCACCGTTCAACTTAACTTTCATACCAGAGTGGTAATTCAGTCTTTTTTTAAATTAGGTCTTTGTGTCTACTGTTTCTATGTATCAACTTCATTGAATGGACATTTCTTGTATTCTGTCTCTATTCTTAATCTACAGAGCTGTGATTATGTAGAGTTTTTGAAATGCTTTAAAAATAAAGTTGCATGCTTAGACAAACAAAGTGGACCGTTTGAGCGACACATTGCCATCCTGCATTAAGAATTACTAACAGGTGACACAAATGACATGTGTTAGTCAATGGAGTCTCAATGGAGCTGAAAAGAAAGAGAAAGGGATGCAGGGCAGGAGTGAGACGGAGAGAAAACGGTGGAGATTTAAACCGTTTCTTCCAACTGTTGTGATGGGTAACGTTAGCTCGCTAGCTAACAAAACTGACGAGCTCCTGGTGCTAACTGAACATATCCCAGACTGTAATGCGTCTGTACGCGGCTTCAAGACAGTCCGTGCAGACTGCAACAACCACCTCAGTGAAAAACTAAAAGGAGGAGGAGTTGCAGTTCTGGTTAACCAGCGTTGGTGTCATCCTGGACATGTTACTGTTAAAGAGAAGATCTGCACAAGAGACATGGAACTGCTAACTTAAATGAGCTACATGCTAGCTGAAATGGGCTACATGCTAGCTGAAATGGGCTACATGCTAGCTGAAATGGGCTACATGCTAGCTGAAATGAGCTACATGCTAGCTGAAATGAGCTACATGCTAGCTCCATGAGCCTACAGCTTTCCTGTCACACCTCCACTCTGTCAGCCTGCAGCTCAGTCACATGAACACAACCTCATCTCCCTCCACATCTCCTGGTGTCAGTCCAGAGTTCCCAGCTCAAGACAACTATGTCCGATTCTCCAGCACCAGTTCAACACCAGTTTGAACAGAGGGCGGCTGTAGCTCAGGTGGAAAAGCAGTCGTCTTTCAACCAGAAAGTTCTGAGATCGATTCCAGGCTTCGCCTGACTACATGTCGAAGTGTCCGTGGGCAAAACACTGAACCCTAAGCTGACTAGAAAAGCACTATATAAATACAAATCCATTACCATCCATTTACCAGTTTGAGTCAGAAATGGATACCAGTGATGTGGAAAACTCCAGTGCCTGGAAAAACTCCAACCAGCTCAACCAAATGAGTACAGAATTTGAATTTCCCTCTGGGATTAATAAAGTATTTTTCATTTAATTTCCTTTCAAGACCTAAGTTGATCATTTTTTAAATTAATTTATTTTTTATGCATTCACTCCTCTCCAAACAAACTGGACTTTCAGAGCAAACTAACTGGCGTAGAACCCATGCATTTTATGATAATATCAGTGTTTGTGTAAATAATTCAGTGCAGCGTCATTAAGGTCTCCATGGAGGGATTCTTTAGAAATCCTGCTGTTTTTCCTCTTTTCAGGACTTTAAATCTGTCATGTAGGAAAGCAACCGTCCCTGGTATGGCCATTTTGATACCCTGGACTGGTTTGTCCAGCATGTTCCAGCAGTGCTATCAGGAGATATGTCTGCATAGAAAGTCCACTATGAAACCGCTGAGGCTCTTATTTATAAGTGGATTGATTTCCTTGGATTTAGCTGTTTAGGTTCTGGTGTTTCTGATTTCTCTGTACTGAGCTAAAACATAAAGTCCAGATTCTTCCAGGCCTAACCCCTCCCTTCCCGCGATTCGCTGATTAGATTTCTGAAAGACAGGAAAAGAATTTGGGAGGGCAGAGCTTCCACCCGGTCTTTCTTCCCTCTGTCTAATGTTATCATCGGCCTGTTTAAAAAGAAGAAAAGGGTTAAGGGGAGCCATTTCCTGTGTGGGGGGTTTTGAACCTGAAACATGTGAAGAATGTTAAACTGAAGAAGAGGGTATTACAAGTGCTGCTGATAAACATCTAAAGATTGTCTCTTCTCGGTTTGGCATGAAAAAGAAGCTTAAAAGCTGGAAGAGTTTCTCACTTTCACTCCATCTTTCTTTGTTTTTCAGGAGAATCCGGGCTGGGGAAGTCAACGTTGATTAATTCCCTCTTCCTAACAGACCTGTACTCTCCTGAATATCCAGGTCCGTCTAATAGAATAAAAAAAACTGTACAGGTAAGTGTGTATTTACTCAGAGCAAACCCAGTAGTTCACACAACTAATATGTTTATTTGAAGGTTTTTCTGTCTGAAATCTGAAGCGTGTTGTTTGTGTTGGAGCCACCAACATAGTTGCTGTATGAGATATTGTGCTAGCTGTTCTTACCATCCATTCATGCAGAACCAGTTTTATCTGCTCTGACAAGGAGATCGTTGGCTAGAAACACTCTGAAATGACTAAACAGCATGTTGAGATGGAAAATAAAATGTAACACAAAATATTCAGCGTTAATTGGCGACTTGATTTGATGGGTTTGTATTGCTGCACAAGTCAATTTAGTAAAAAGAATTTCCTTTAACAAAATTACCTGCAAGTTTTTTTTTTTTCCGTTTACCTACAGTCTTTTTTATGATTTGTACACACACACACACACACAACGCTGTTCCAAAGAGACGCGCATCTGTGTCTTTAAATGCCACATGTTGTAAACATTTTCACACTATCTCACCAGCACTTTTACTGAAACTATCTGCGCAGCCTCGCAGAAGCGGCAACTGTCCACGTGTTGCCCACATCAGGTGCTTCCCGGAGCCCCACAAAAAAAGGTTCAGCTCAACATGTCCACAACTGTCTTCACACACATCCGCGATGTGTCATAATGTCATTTCCTTTTCGGGACCTTAAGAAAAACGAGTTCTTGCTTCTCATGAAGTAAACGCTGAACAAAGTTCTGAACCAGCTGAACTGCAGTAGATTGGAGACTGTTGTGTTAAGTCTACATTATTTAAAAGCTGAAACATTTCTAAACTCCACCGTGTTGGCTCTCCTCCCTGAATCTATCTTTCTCCTCAGAACCAGGTTTTTGACTGGATGGATTGTTTTGACTTTGTTTGGTTATGTCCATATTTGCCGCAGTCAGTTCCTCCAGCAGACATGTCTACAGGTGATGTCTGACTAGTGTGTCCGCCATCTTATTCAGCTCAAAACTCCAATGAAACAGCTGCTTACACCATGAAATCTGCACTAATGCAGTTTAAAAATATTAGTTATGTAACACTGCTTGCATTAATAAACTAAGATTTCCCTTTTTAATAAACTTTCTACTTCAGTAGACAGAAAATGTATCCATCACATTCATCATTTAACAGTTCGGTGAGTGTTTTAGAGAACAGTCATCGCGTATAAACATGCTAGAATGACTCTTTCAGGGTTGGAGCTGCTGTTATTTAAACGTTTCGACCCGACTGGTGCTGGATTTCTTGTGTCATGTACACCTCATTAACATGTGCTTCAGAGCGAAACAAACTTCCTGTGTTAAGGTCACTGATGCTAAAACGAGACACGTGTCAGTTTATACAACACGGATCCTCCTCACTTCTCTGTCACACATAAAATATGCGATGTTATGGGTCATTCATTGTGTCGTTCAACATTTCCTGCAGCACAGCAGAGATGAAGCGTTCATGTGCAGAGTTTATCGTACATGTTAGACTGGATTCGGAACCACAGTAAGTTATTTTGGCTTTAAGCTTTCAGGTCACCTCATATTTCTGTTAAAACAACTGCAGTGGACGTAACTCGTATCTGGAGCCACTGGTTAGTAAAAGGTTTATTATTCTCTGCTTCAGAGCTCAAACAGCTGCTGAGTTGTATCATTTTTATCTCGTACAGGTCAGATAATTATTTTTTCCTGTTTTATTCACCTCTTATTGGAATATTGTGCACGAGTAATGGTGAGAAAAAGTTTGGTCACTGTTATCTCTGTTATTTCTACAGAATTCTGTTTTCTTCATCTGCTTGGCCTTTTTGCAGCCATATCCATTATTACATTCATTCTGCGTCCTTTTAACAACATGATCTGACATCTGAGGCTGAAAACACGACGTCTGGATGTTTACTGGGATTAAACTTTTAAATAATCAGGTTTCTTTCCTTAACTTCCCGCGTTAGTGTTGTTCTGTGGATATTAGACATTGTCTATTTGGACTGAGTGATACATGTCTACATCACTTTGAGATTAGGGAATATTTCAATCTGAATCATTTATTTGTGGCCTGTAGAGGGGTATTGCACATGTTGAAGACATACTGTGGTAGGTAAAACTTGTTTTTTACGTGACAGTAACGCTGCCAGACCCTCTGCAGGTGGAATCATGCTGGATTAAGCAACAGCAGACTGTAAAGCTGCAGGTGTGACTAAGCAGAGCGTGCCGTTGCCACCAGAAACGACACTGAACGTGCGCGGCAGGCAGTTTCTGCCCGATGCCGTTTGTAACAATGGAGGTGAAGACTGTTTCCTCAAAGGGAGTTTATAGCTGCATATTTTCTGTGGCTCTTCCTTTTGAAGAGTGAAAGGTGATACCGTTGCTCTGACTGCAAAGCTCCTGTTTTATAGTGGGGAATTATAAATGTTGAGTTTCTCTCCACCTGTTACCTCTGATCTGCCGCTTTGCTATTGATCTGCTCTAATCCCTGACAGCGCAGCGAGGGGCTCTGCATGACCTCACCCCAGTGCCGATCCTAATTCATTCGCCTGTCCGTTACACCCCCTCAGCTCTTAAATGCGATTTAGACTGTTTGCCTGCGCATACCCCACAGACTACATACTGGCTGCGGGTTTTTAGTCCTGCGGCTTAAAATGAATCTCTTTGTTGTTCTTGCAGTGACTGAGATGATTAAGATGGAGAAAATTCAGCTCATAATCTTCTCCATCCAGGAACCACAAACTGATTACTTCTTAAATACGTTTTGTTCCTTTTTCTGTACAAACACGGTGATGAAACTGTGAGGAGTGTAAAATAAGCCAGCTTGGTGTTGCTGGACATTAGAGCTGCCGGAGCAGATGTCTCTGTTGTTCTCGGTTAATGGGAGCAGGACTTGGTAAATATCCAACAAACTGCCATGTGCAATGAGCTCCTTCTTGTTGTGGCAGCACACAGACATGCCCTGCTCTTCACAGCAAAAACCAGCTTCAGCTTGAGTGGAATTCTAAGATTACAGCAACAAGATAAAACATTGATATCCTATTTGACAGAAAACAGTCGGAGATGCTCGAGCTTCAGTTTGATTGCTAAACTCATTTACAGAGCTGAACTTTGATTAAATCAGAATTTTGATATGATTTATGAACCACCTGATGTCCTGTATGATAGTAGGGACACAACTTAAGTGATTCTGAGGCACAGAAACCAAAAAACACACAAAGGTGACGTCCTAGCACTTTTTATCTGTCTGTCACGTTAATCCCATCTGAAGCCAACTCCTTAATGTACTTTTCCTGTCCTCTGTCTTTATCATTAAAGTTACACGTGATAAATACTAGTTTTTAATCTCATCTCTGCTCAAACTGAATGCAGTTAATAACGGCTGCAGTATGTTTTAGATGTGAATGGGTTTTCTGATGGTTTCTGTTTAAATGTGATGAAGGTGCATCAGACAGTTTAGTTTAGATCGTTCTGCAGATTACATTAAATAATGTAACATGTTTTTTAACCAAACCTTACGTCATGTTCACCAGTTTACCGCCTCATCATCCAGCATCCAGTTTACTCTCACTCTTCACTTCATCAGGTCCACCTTTCACTACCTGCTTGGACCATCTTTTTCCTCTAGAAATGCTTTCATTCTCAGTGTCATAGATTCAACAAGGTGTCAGAAACCTTTTTCAGGATCTTTGCATTATATTGGAACCATTTCAGTGTTGCTGGAAATCCATGATGATGGACATGTGGATAAACATTGATTCCTATGATCAAACTCAACCGTGTCACATAAGTTCTTCAATTCAATCCTTGAATGAGTCACTGGAGCTTTTTTTTTAACCTATGAGCTCATCGTGGGCGTCCTTATGATCCGCAGCTTGACTTGTGTTGTGAGGATGAGGAGGAGATTCTTCAGTAGCTTGTAACAGCTGCCTGCTCGTATGTAAATTCTCCTCATCCAGTTTCTGTCTTTCACACTGACGGTGGGGGGGCTGGA
The DNA here is from genome assembly GCA_037177515.1 of Pseudomugil tenellus. NCBI lineage: Eukaryota > Metazoa > Chordata > Actinopteri > Atheriniformes > Pseudomugilidae > Pseudomugil > Pseudomugil tenellus. The sequence continues at coordinate 1,367,808 of JBAMHX010000019.1, read as the reverse complement.
GAGGCGGGGAACACTCTGGACAGGTCGCCAGTCCATCACAGGGCCAACACACACACACCAACAACTACACACACACACACATTCACTCCTAAGGGCATTTGTATGGTCTCCAATCAGCCTATCCCCAAAATGTATGTCTTTGGACTGTGGGGGGGAAGCCGGAGAGAATCCACGTTGGCACGGAGAGAACATGCAAAAATGATTAAAAATCATTTAGCTGCATACTTTTATCCAGAAAAGTCCAAAACGTCACGCTGTGGGCGACAAACACAAGTTGTCCACGGTGTGCTGGTCTCATCCTGAAACTAGAACTCCACAGACCTCCGCCAAGCCGCACGGGGTTGTGCCTCTCCTCCAAATTTTACTCATCTGTCCCAGAAATCCTGAAAATTTCATGAACATTCATCCATAACTTTCTGAGTTATGCTGCAAATAAACCAACACCTTCTTGGCAGACATAATGAAACTCTCCTGCGGGCAGAGATCCGTGCAAACCATCTGGATAAACCATATCGGTTCATGCGGTTGTGCAAAGTACATCAGCACACGTTGTATATGTGTGTACACATATTGTTTAAGCGTTTTATATGCTTTACCGTCAGCATATTCAATATAACGGCTGGTTCAGGCCTTTCTCAGACATGCAGGTCATTCTGTATATAAGATAAACATGCTTCTCTCTGTCTTGCACAGATAAACGGCTATTCCACGTTCTTCTTTGAAAGAATTTCTTTCTGCTTTATGAGTTTGAATATAAGACTAAATAAAATAAAAGCCTTGTTCCTTCAGCGTAATCACATGTCGTTTGAGTAGTTTATTCAGTTAAACAGTGTTAAATGTGTGGAATGTAGTGTAATAGTGCAATGAACAAATTAGAATCAATAATAAATGGAGAGAATATAGACCGTAGTCTTAGAAATGTAGCGCAAAACCTTTCTGGATTCATCACAATTTACCCCCCAGACTCACACACTGACATTTGTTGGAGATTGTCCAGTATTTATGCTTCACTGTGGAAAATCTTTTAAAATATTTCTCATATTTTCACATATTTAGTGCATAGAGAAGGCTGCGGAGGAAACGGCATCTGAGATTTCTGTTTCAGAGTCTGAACATGTCCACTGTGTCTGAGCTCTGAGAAAATGCATTTAGATGAGTTAACGAGTTTACATAAAAGTTCTGCCAGCAGTTTGTTCAGCAATCAGGTTGAGATCAGCGCGTTGTGCAGCATCTTCTTTCTGCGTCAGTAGACTGCTGTGCTGACATGCACTGACCCAGTCACCCAAGTGGATAGAAACTGGGAGACACGGTCAAAGTTTATCTGCTAATCACAAGCTGATCTGCCCCATTTGTGTGATTTTTGTTCAGCTCCGCCTTTCCCAGCACCACATCTCTCTGTCCAAAGCTCTGCACAGATCTTATGTGTGTTTTCTGTGTGTTTTAGTCCTCTGCTGTCCGTCCGGGTCGGACCACTGGTGTGGCATTAAAGGACGTGTTCTGACTGGTTTATTTCCATGTTCCTAATGGTTCCAGGTGGAGCAGTCCAAGGTTCTGATTAAAGAAGGAGGCGTGCAGCTCCTGCTAACCATCGTTGACACGCCTGGCTTCGGAGACGCCGTCGATAACAGTAACTGGTGAGCTTATTGTGTGTCACCAGTTGTTGCTGCCACATCTGTAACACATGAAATGAAAGCAACATGTCATCCTCAGCTGGCAACCTGTCATCGATTACATCGACAACAAATTTGAGGATTACCTCAACGCGGAGTCGCGGGTCAACAGGCGGCTGATGCCGGACAGTAGGGTCCACTGCTGTCTGTATTTCATTGCTCCGTCTGGACACGGGTACGTATCGTATACTCTGGGATCAGCTGATTAGTTGGGATGTGTGTTAGCTGGCCGGGTGGATAGCTAGCTGGCTGACTGGTCGGACTTTGACTGTAACAGTGGAGATGAAATAAGACTGTCGCTGTGATTTGTGATTGGCTGTTGGTGCTCAGGTTAAACCGTCCACACTGTGCTGATAATCACATGCCAGCAGTGATGGCGGCACATTTTCTACATGTTATCTTCACCGTAGTGACAGTAATGGAACATAATTAGCACAATTAGAGCATTAATATCTGAAATCTGATGTTATGATTGGATGGATTTTTAACAGACGGCTTGTGTTACTCAGCTTGTTTTTTTTTTTTTTACTGTACCGTAAACTTTTGCAATCAGTCTGACTTAATTTATGTAAAATCTTTCATACATACGTCTTTTTTCTGGAGGCTCTTCAGAGAACAGTGTTTTGTTTTTTCTATGAGAGCCCCGAAAGGTCAGCCAGTCATCATCCGTAGTTTTTATTGTTTTACTGCTATTATTCTGATTTCAGTCTGCACTGTCAGAGTTTTACTTCTATGTTCAGCACTTAGTGGAACTTCTGTTGTGTTATTGTACTTTATAAAGTTGAGTTGAGAGTATTTACTGTAGGCTGATCCTGGAAGTATGAAAGTGTGTAAATAAAAGCTGAGTAAAACAACAGCAAAGGCAAAATGCTGCATATTAAAACATGGGAAGAACAGAAGCTTTTAATAAAACCATAAACGGAAAAAAATGAAAATGAACTCATGGGGTTCTATGCTGGGGAGTTAAACTGGTTTTTGTTTTAACAAAGCTCTCGAACCTGCAGCAGCTCATTCCAAACTTTAAGCCGTAAGGCTGAGAAACTGTCTGTAGGATTCATAAGACGTTTTTAGTTCTGTGTTTTATGTCTTCAGTCCTGTTAAAAGCACAAAGCTGATGGTAGGTAGTTGTTGGAGCTGTTCCTGATTCTCAGGACGTCCCAGCAGGACAAGCTCCTCCCGTGTCGTCCTGGCAGACTCTTTCCTGACCTGCAGACCTCATTCGTCTCACTGCAACCGATGCCAAACACACACACACACGCGGAGCCAGTGTGGGTGTTAACTGGAGCCCTGATGGCTCGCTTGGTAAAGGATGAGGAGGTTGGACTTTTCCTTTAACTCCTGGAGAACAGAGTGAATTAGTGTGTGAGGTCAGAATATTAAGTTTTCAATTATCACTTATCCGCCGTACTCCACCGGACGGGGGGCGCTCGAATGCTTTTCCATTGCAAATCCAGACGCTGTAATGTGGGAGGGGTTACGGTTAGGGTTATCCCTCTCACGGCGCATTTTTTCTACAAACTTACAGATGTCACGACGCAACAAAACAACACATTGTCTGAGATTTAATGTAGGCTATTGTTTATTTTGTGTAATAAACAATTAAAAAAAAATGTTTACAGAGACACCACAGAAGAAGACAGAGACAATATGGAGGCGGTGAAGCAGCTCAGGTTATGGGTAATAATGACTAATAAATTCACGGCATCAGGAGACGTCGTCGGGGAACACAAGACGACCTGAAGAGCAGCAACCATTACTGTGTACGTCGCTGTGTAGTGACATCATTCGCTGCGAGCCAATCAGCCTGCAGACCTCACGCTACACGCACGGCCTGACAGGCCTGGCCCAACTACGAAGCAGGTCCAAAATGTCTACCAGTACGGTCCGACAAATCGTAATGGAAACGCTCTAAATCCAGGTGGACCAGCGTAAGGCCCGGTGGACCGGCGTGAGGCCCGGTGGACCGGCGTGAGGCCCGGTGGACCGGCGTGAGGCCCTGTGGACCGGCGTGAGGCCCGGTGGACCGGCGTGAGGCCCGGTGGACCGGCGTGAGGCCCGGTGGACCGGCGTGAGGCCCTGTGGACCGGCGTGAGGCCCGGTGGACCGGCGTGAGGCCCGGTGGACCGGGTGTAAAGACGCCTTTAGGCGGGTGAAGAGTGCGTGTTTGTCCGGCAGGTTTAGTTTGTTTAACTGAAGACTCGGGTTCTTCTCAGATTATTGGTCTCAGCTCATCTTTGAGGTCTTTGTTGTGCAAACTGAAGGATCCACTTCTGAAGATGTGTTCATTTATCAGGCTGAAGTAAAACTGTGTTTAGTAAAAACTGGAATGAAACAAGACGCATTTCTTAGTTTGTAACTCTGATAATCAACCCAAAAAGAAAGTTTATTCCTTCTTTAGAAACTATTTTTCTTTTTCTAGCTAAATGAATTGCAGTAAACAAGCAAACTTGTTTCCTACTTTCTTCATCAAACACTCAAACTAAAGGAGAGTTCTCTGTCCGAAGCTTTGTCCAACATCATGTGGGATCCAATATTTCTACAGTTTAACTAAGTTAGTAAATCTTCCACTAACTAACCGATTTGATTTTTATGCTTAAATTTTTAATATGAATTTGAAATATTTCATCCATTTTATAATGAAGTAAATTAATAATTTATGACTATTTGTATAATTGTTTTATTTTTCCACTACATTGCTGGGAAAACGGGTTTGATTGTGTGTCATTGTGATTACTGTGGGTTTAAATGCAGCGACATACTTTAGAGATCAGCCATGTTTTAAAGATGTCCGTGCAAGTCTGAGACAGTGTGATGAAGCAGATCCCTCCGTTCATACTGTTAAACTTTACAACCTCGTTTCTTCTTCTTGTCTTTCCTTCAGACTCAAACCTCTGGATTCTGAGTTTATGAAACGGTTACATGAAAAGGTGAACATCATTCCTCTCATCGCCAAAGCCGACACAATGACTCCTGAAGAGTGTCAACAATTCAAGAAACAAGTGAGTGAAACTTTATATGAACTTTCCCTTAACAAACAGCTCACACATGCAGTTCAACGTTTACCAATTTAGTGAAATGAAAGTGATATTTGAGAGTAAACAGGTTGAATATTTTCTGTACTGACAGTGAAGTAAACCAGCAGTAACACCTGATCTGAGCTGCTGTCTTTGCAAACTGCAAAGTTGTTTCATTACTATGTTTTACAACCAATTAAATCCTGAAAACAACCAAAACGTAGAAATGTTTTAATAAGTAAGTGGATGAATGCAGTGATTGTGTCTGTTAGATGTTACGTGTAGAGCTGTGTGTGTGGATATGTTGATGTTTATTCTCCACTTCAAACTATATGAAGATCATGAAAGAAATCCAGGAGCATAAAATCAAAATCTACGAGTTTCCAGAGACAGACGATGAGGAGGAGATGAAGATAGTCAGGAAAATCAAGGTCAGCTTCTCCAAACGTCACCTGTGTCACATCCACAGCCTGGACTCCATTTTAACCCCTTTAACCCCCCGCAGGATCGTTTACCCCTCGCTGTTGTCGGTAGCAACACCATCATCGAGGTCAACGGAAAGCGAGTTCGTGGGAGGCAGTACCCCTGGGGAGTAGCTGAAGGTGAGAGATGAAGGTTGATAGATAAGA
>JBAMHX010000019.1:1326965-1342072 GCA_037177515.1 Pseudomugil tenellus | reverse complement strand
TCTCTATTCTATATCTCTATCTCTATTCTATATCTCTATCTCTATTCTATATCTCTATCTCTATTCTATATCTCTATCTCTATTCTATATCTCTATATCTATTCTATATCTCTATATCTATTCTATATCTATCTATATATAGATATAAATATTCATCTCATACACGTTGCAGGCAATTTCCTCACATTAAATAATTTATCATAAAGTAGAAAATGGGGCAGTTTAGTAACTGTGACTAACTCCTCTCAGCGGACCTTTTATATCTCTGTGTGGGGAATTACGTCTTCTGTTACCCAACAGCAGGTCACAGCGGACATTTTGTTACAGCTTGTAGAAAAAGAATTTAACCAAAATGTTGTTGTATTTCAACTAAAGTTTTTATAAAAGACTCAGAAATTGTGTCTCACATCATCAGAGCATCAACAGGCTGAATGAGGAGTTGGGGAGTGAAGAGTCTCCATGTTCACATCCTCACAGTAAACGCTGTTAAGAACACTGATCTGACTCTATTTCCATCATCCTCCGTTCACAGGGAGCGAGTTACTCTGGCTTCCTGTGGGACAGCTCATCAGGTATTGATCTGAAGGATGCTGTAGTCTTGGAGTCTCCTGTTGTCAACGGCAACGAGAATCCTCTGCTCTTCCTGGCTCACTTTTTAGTAAGTAACAGCGTGTAGCGACATGCTGCACTGTCACTAACCCCTGACATTATAAACACAGAACAAATGCGCCACAAGGAGTGAAACTTACAAGACATCTGATCAGAAAAAGTTGGGATAATGATTAAAAATTTGGCTTTAGCTTCACTAAAAAAGTGCAAACCTGAGATATTTCCTGTTTTTTCCTCCACAACTTTCTCAAAACACATACATTTTTGTATCAGGCTCTATGAGACCAATCCATAAAAAGTTTCAGTCGATAAAGTTGTGGCCACAGAAATATTAAAACGTGCCTCTAAACCTGACAATTTCTGTAGCTTATCTCAGTATAATCAATTAAAAGCCTCTTCTGCAGGATAAGGAGCCTAAAATGATTATTTTAGGCTCCTTATCAACACATAACATTGATTGAAAAAGAATCAAATGACACAATGAGTCCCGATGTGTTGCATCGTTGAATAAAACAGAAGCAGGTAAAATTATCGTGTTTGTCCACAAGGAGACAGAAAGTTTACAATCCAGCTGCAAAATGTAGATTATTCAGAGACTATATGAAATCCACAAAGATTAATGATTATTTATCACATTTTTATTATAGAAAAAAGAATCAATATCACTACTGTGTTGCTAAGAAACCTCTATTTTGATATCACAATGATAATAAAGTCACTTCCTGTTAAATTTCCCTCCAATCAGAGAGTTAAATAGATAGTAATGTCCAATCAGTAGCAGATAAAGATCAATAAGCAGCAGACAGGAAGAAAATAATGGTTGTCTATGCTGGAATAAAGCCAGGAAGACGTTTTGATGCACAGAGTTGGTTTCATGAGGATAGAAGGTAAATAGTAGCATAAATAATTAGAAATGAGTGTAAATATATCAATAGTTTCTGTTGTGTTTGTTTTTCTCCTGAAAGATGTGAGAGAATGATGTGCAGATAGGAAAAGGTTTGATCTGTGTGTTATTTCTACAAAGTTCTGCTAGTAAAACATCCTGTTTTCGTATCTATTGATACGTTCGTTTTCCATCATTTTAGCCTCATAACACGATGTCTGCAGGCTGACTGGGATTAAAAGGGTTCAGATACTACATGCTTGTTTGAATTTAACAACAACGAAACAATTAGAGTGAAAAGAGCCGAGAAATGACTCGAGAAATGAACGGATGTGAACGTTTAAAACTAAACATATCTAACCTTCTAAAAAGTCTCTTTTCTAAAGCAAAGTATGAAACGTTTTCCATCAGCTTGGTTCCAATGAGCTGACGCTGGTAAACGTGCACATGCAGACCTTCGTGGGAGAGTCCAACTGTAAAAACACACCAGATGAAGCCAAGTCTCAGCGCTTGTTGCCCAGCATCCAGGAAACACTGAAAGGTCAGTCTGTCAGTTTCCACCGCTGAGCAGATTCACATCCCGCGGTCAGTCAGAAGCCGAGGACTCCATCACTTTCTACGTGTGCTTCCTCCTGCAGGTGAAAGGGAGTTGGTGGTGTTGGGACACTTCGGTTCTTCTCCTCAGAGCTCCGAATTTGACGTACTGAGGAAGGAGAAGCTCTGCGCTCTGGTACCACCCACCCAGTTTACAAACATCAGCACCCGCTCGCCCCAGGGCTCCCGCTGCCTGGACAACATCTGGATCAGCCGCTCCGTCAAGAAGATCTACTCAGGTGGGGGCAGGTCTTCTCCTCATGGAGCAGGAAGGCACTCGGTTCAGTTCAACTTTATTTATATTGTCATTTTTTCATTATAAACCAAAATAAAACATAAGAATAAGAAAATAATAACCAGCTTCATTCATATGCGGTTAAATTACATCTGAAGTGGAACTAAAGACTAATAAGCTGTATGATAAACAATATGATAACATTATTGATTAGCATGGACCCTAAATAAAAAAGAAAAAGTTGTGAAAAATCATTTCTTACCATCATTCTTCCTTTAATCCTCTTTAAATCCCATAACTTTCCTAAATCCCATAATAACCAGTGTGGCGGAAAACCTCCAGTAGGACCAGAACCAGGATCAGGAATCTGCTGCGACCAGTTGGGGCCTCAGTGCAAAACCAACTAATTCAGGCTGGATTAGAGTCACTGACACAACATTTTCATCTTATATGAAACTCAAATTTGGGATTTAATATTTTCTGCATATTATTTTAAAATCCCTCATTCTGACTGAAACCAAAATAATAAACCTCAAATTTAAAAAAGCCCATAGATGGATATTAAAGGCAAACAAAATCAGTGTTCAGTGACTGAAAAATGTCATTTGTTGTTATAAAACTGTGTGTCTACATAAAGTGGTATGTAATCACTTTACCTAAAGGCAGTTTTCCAGCATTTTCACCATTAAAATCCACTTCACAGCCCAATTTCCACTAATTAACAAAAATAAAATTTTATCACCTGTTGAACAGGCAGGACAAAAAAAATGCCACACAGTTAATTTTATTATCCGGCAGGAAGAAATTAGTTTGCAGTGCAGTTAAAATATACAACTCAGTAAAAACACACAAACCACAACACAACCAGTCAAAGAGCGAGGTCCAGCTTTCCAGGAAAGGGTTAAAAGCAAAACCTAAATAATGTACATGCGCCGCCCAGAAAGAAGAAGAAATTCCTTCGCTAATGGCTCATCGCCGCTGGCCGGGATTAGTCGATAGTATGTGTCTGACGAGGAAGTCTGCTTCAAGCCACTTATCTTACTGGCTTTCACAATACAATCCATGATGATGATGGGACCAAACTGAACCGCCCCCCCACAGGAACAAGCATTGTGTGTTTGATGCTTCTGAAAAAATAGTTTATTTTTATTTTAGCTCAAAGCGTTTTTCCAGGATTTCCTACCTGCCTTTAAATAAAATGTTTTTATTCTTCATCTAAACTATTTACTTGCTTTGGGTTCACAAACATGGCAGCTGCCATATTTGTTCCACCATATTTACTAAGGAGCCGCTTAAAGACAAATAAGTCTGTGTGTGAAGCTTTAAAACTGCAGGATGGCAGCACCATTTAAAAACCATAGAAGAAGAACGTACAGATATGTGTAAAATGGAAGTTGTTTCCTGGAGTGCAGTCATCGCTGAGGTCACACACATCGCTTGGTATCTGAAGTCATGTCTTTGTCCATCTTTACCACTACATGTCTCTTTTACATACTGGACATTTTTGGGATATTGAAACATTGAAAATGAATCTTTCAGAAGTTTCAACCAGTTTTCTTTGTTTTCACCATAAATTTAAACCTCAGGCTTCATTTAATGTCCAGCGTGTCCAGGTTTTGGTTTGATTCATTAGAGAAACAAATCAATTCTGGATGCAAACACCATGTGGGCCATTCTAGTCCAAACCAAGTGTTGGGTCACCTGAACAAGTCAGACTAAAAACCACATTGGCACTGGTTTTTCAAACCTCCAGAGCATAATTTTACTTTGCTGTGGTCATGTTGTTCTACACAACCCCCCCTCCAACTCCTGATGTAAGCCGCGGTTAGCTCTGGCTCGGTGAAGAGCTTGTGCTGTTGGATGGGAGCCACAGCTAAGGCAGTAAAACCAGAAAGAACTGGTTCTAATTCCTGTACATAATAACCAGTTTCTGTTACCAGTCTCAGCATTCTCAGTTTATCCGTCCTTAATGCTGCCACATTATTATTTATTTTCATTTGATCTTGTGTCTTTTGTCCTGACAGGCCATTGCATGGTGGTGCGGGAGGGTTTGACTAATCCCTGGATTCCAGATAACTGGTCATGGGGGGGAGTAGCGTCAGATCACTGCCCTGTGGTGGCTGAATTTTACACAGATCCATCCCCTAAGGAGATGAGCAGACCTGGAATGGCCGTGGTGGACAGAGCAGACATTATGCCCAAACATGAGCGATGACACCAGTCGCAGACAAGATGGAGGACAACATCAGCGGGACATTGATCCACCCGGATCCTGCTACCGCTTGGTTGCTGTGGAGTTCCCCAATGAATGTGAAGAAGTGCCAACAATGCCTTTTGGGTTTCAGTGTTTGTAATATTTAATGATAAGTAATTAAGCCATAAAAATGTTAAGAAGAAAAAAATTATATATATATATATTTATATATATATATATATATATATATATATATATTAGTATACTTTAAAAATAAATGTGCCACACATTTTCTATATGTATATAAAATAAAGAAGTTTTAAAAGAGTCTCTGCTGTCTTATAAATGCAAACATGCTTTATTTAATGTTTCATGTGTGTGATTCAGCTGTTCAGAGACTCGTATGTTCTGTCACTAGAAATGATGTTAAGGTGTCAAATATAGAGCAAATGAAGAATTTTAAATTGTTAAAGCTACCTTCTGCTATATGTGTGAAGAAATGAGGTACTAGCAAACAGGGCCACTGTTTTATCTCTTGTACTTATAAAACTAATAACCAATAAGTTTATTTTAATTAGTTTGTATTCCACAAATTCACAAATTGGTATATTAGTTGCTTTATGACTCAGACCAGATAATACTTTTAGCTAAATTCTCACAATGGCTAAAAGAAAAAACATTATGTGATCATATTTACAGTGTTAGCATCCTACGTTAGTTAGCATGTTAGCACCAAAGTGAGTCAAACAGACTAATGCTTATTTTATAAGCATATAAAAGCTTTGAACGAGTTTTCATGTAATATTCTCCTAATGACTCTACAAAGAAGAAAACATCAATAAATACATTAAATGTTTACTGTTCATTCTTTAGACGTGTTAGCTTGCTAACATTTCCTAAATTAGATCTCTTGTTTTAGTCTTCACACTAAAGTGTGTTAACCGCTAACTTGTGCTAAATAGATTGCTGAACATATTTACTGTAAGCATAGTCATTTTTTAGAGTTACCATGTTGGCACATGTAAATTATTCCAAAACAACGTTATGTGTGAAAGTCTTCCAGTTTTATTTTTTAGTTTTATTAAATTATTTGAAGCTGAAAAAATTAAATTTAATGAATGATAATTCATATAGTAAATTAGCTTAATTTGCATTTAATCAGCATTGATCCTGGAGGTGCCATAAGAACCACTACTTCAATGTTTTTATTGGGGTGAAATCAGATCAAATTTGATTTTATATGAAGCACTTTCATACCAAACAGTGAAATAAGGTCCTTTACATAGTTTTTATTTAAAATATGCATAATAAGTTAAATTCTTTCTCACACATATAATGATACATCATGCAGCCCAATTTCCTTCATTTCTCCTTCCTTGCCTATTATACCCAAACAAGAACTCCAATATTTTCCATCTCTGGACTGAATGTACAGAAAATATTAACAAAATCAAACAACTGGCATGACGCTGCTGTGAGGAAACTATATTTTGGGGAACCATGCACACCAGGATCCATCCCATGCAGAACCACAGCCAAACAGGGACACCGCTGCAACGACAACCCTGCAGACTGAACCGGCAGAGCCCCCCAGTATGGTGGCTCCCCTGGAAGAAAAAAGTTAAAAATATTAAACAGTTAAAACTAATATCAAATTAAACTAAAAGTAATAACATATAAAAAATAACATAAAAACAATAATAAAAAATAAAAAATAGTGAAATATTAAACAGTTAAAACTAATATCAAATTAAACTAAAAGTAATAACATATAAAAAAAATAACATAAAAACAATAATAAAAAATAAAAAATAGTGCACCTATCACTGCAGGCAACACCTGTGCCCAAACACACTACAGCAGTCCGACTGCACTTATCTATGATGTCCTCTACTGTTTGATTCTGTGCTTGTGTTGTTTTTATTCTCAGATGTAAGTCGCTTTGGAGAAAAGCGTCTGCTAAATGACTGTAATGTAATGTAAATATAAAAGCAGAAGTTTAAAGCCAACATATACTAGAATAGAATTATTAGTAGATTATGGGGAAAAATAAAACAGTACATATCCTTCATTTAGCGAATGCTGTTCAAACATTTCAGTCATTGTGTTTGTGGGTTATTTAGTAAATTCCAAATGTTAAATCATAGGTAGAGAATCTGGCAGGACAAGAGGAAAAAGAGTCGATCAGCTGATTGCGTTGTACTTTAATCACTTTATAGAAAAGTTACCCAGCAATATCTTTGTATGATCTTATACCAGATACCTAAAAATTCACCCTTTCCATGATCTACTCTGACTCTGGCTAACATGACATAACCCCTAACAGGCCTGCAGTACCTCCGTCTATCTTTACTGCCTGGGGTTGCTCACAAAATGATGCTCAGACTGCAGCTAAAGGACGCCGCCTTGTGTTTGATCAAGTTCAGGTCAGAACAGCACTGATTAATAAAAGTCAAATCATAATTTAATGGCTTTGAATCTAAGCCTGCATTAGATTCAGAATAGCAGATGAGTAAAAGGCTTCAGTCTTGCTGGAGGATAAAAAGCTAAATGAGTTGATGTGGTTGTTCAAACAGAGAAGAACAAAACAACAGATACATTTAAGTCACATTTTAGTGTAAAAAGAATACTTTGGAATAATATAATAATAATAATAATAATAATAATAATAATAATAATAATATAATAACAAATAGTCACAATAAGTGGTTTTCTGTCTTTAATTTTTTAAAAACATTACCATGTTTAACAACAAGGATTAAATATAATAAATACAATAAAGGATTAAACTCAGGTATGATTGAAATAATAATTACAAATAGTTTTATTAAACATTGTCTCTGATTGTTCCACGCTGTTAGAAACACATTTATTTATTTATAACACAGATTGGGAAACATTTTAATGTTGATCAATAATTACTTTTTTAATAGAGTTTTCCTTTTGTGATATCATAATATTTTATATTCTTGAAACAGAACATCATTTAGTTACTTACTTACTTGTAATTTTTAAAACGTGTGCGTTCCTCTTCCCATCACGGCCCAAAACCTCAAAGTATTCAAACTTTTTACTAAATTAACTTTTGAAAAAAATACACTTTTCTAACAGGATGGAAAATCTTTGTTTGTTTTTTTTTATTATTATAAATTTAGATAATTTTGCCTTTTTTTTTTACTGGAACTCCATGTAAACTATATTAAAATTATTTTAAAAATGTCTTCTATTTTTCCTTGAAATGTGAAAAGGAAAGTAAACACAGCATCTTATGTGAACATATGTTACAACATGTGATGTGGATCATAGTGAGAAAAAATAAGAGGATACCTAAAATAGAAATTCTGTTTTTTTAGACTATGTTTCATTAAAATAGAAGACATTGTATTTAAAATTCATTTCAATTTATAGATTAGGACTATGTACCTAAAAAAGTACCAACATCACGAGCAGCAGTTCTGTCTCTTAAAGCATTACACACGTTTTCCTATTAGAGTCACAATTCCTGATAGTCATTCAAGTAACTGAAGACTACAAAATAATAATAAATAATAAAAGTGAGCTTAATGATCATTTCTTAAAACACAATATTACTTTTGAATTGAACTGAGTTAAACAGAATATTTTTTAAAAGGTGCAGAAGTCTGAGGTGCAAATTGATTGCAGTGATTTCTTAAAAAGATTGTTCAACTAAATAAGTGACGCCAATTATAATTGTTCATGTTTGTTTGCTTGTTTTTCTATATTTCTGTTGTCATAGATTTGATTACATTTTTATTTTTTACAGTCAATTTAATTTCAAATAATTTTTTTTTCTTCTTTAATGAGAGGTTATGAATTCATCTAATGATGACTGTAGATCATAAACGCTGCAGCTCACTTCTGCCCCTTGTGGGCAAAGTGATGTCCTGCATCATCCTCTGTGGATTGAAGTTAAATCAGATGTGAATGTTTCCAGAACCACAGAGAGGAATTTGTTTTTTCTGGACAAAACAGATCAAATGCAACCATTTTAAACCTTTTGTCTCCTTTTTAAGCCTCTGCTCCAAAATGCCCCCCCCATCATGAAATGAGAACATCTCTGAAACCACAAGGTCTGTTTGAACTCTTCTGGAGTTGTTTTTAAGAGAACATTTGTGTTTCTAGTGAGGAATAAATGAAGATGGCACATCAGTGCGGTTCCCTCTTTGTGCTGCTGCCTTTGGACCCGACCCAGTGGAGAATGGATGAATTACATTTCATTAAACATAAAAGTTCAAACTTTCTGGATAAATGTTTCTTAGGAATGATGCTGCTGCAGCCTGAACCTTTCTCAGATCATAGTAACTTATGAGTATTTAGTCTGCAGTGAAGCAGAACTAAATGAAAGACATCTCCCACCTGATGGACTGGTTCCAGAGGAACCGCTTTCTGTTGAATGTCAGCAGAGCAAAAGAAGTGATCGCTGATTGCAGCAGGAGGCAACAGACGCACCACCGACTCCTCCCATCATGGGACGTGTTCATGAAGAAGCCGTCTCTGCCTCCTCAGATCAGGTCTCAGAGACTTTTACACCTGCAGCACTTCGAGCATCTTGTGCCACCTGGATGGGAAACTGAAACAGAAAGGTTTTAGAGGGGGGGTCTTTTCAGCACAAAGTGCATCTGACAGCATTTCAGCTGAAAAATCAGGTAAAAAGCAAATTTCTATATGCCAGGTTTTATTTTAGATTTGACTTGAAGGATTAAAATATATTATTTTTATCTTGTGTTGTGTGACGCATGGAATCTACATGTTTAATAATATTTGATAGAGCTGAGGGCACAAATACATTTCACTGTGTGTCTAACTCCATGTGACAGATAAACATAGTCTTTTTTTATCTCCAACATGGTCATTTTAGCACCTCTGGCTTTAAAATCTCCAAGATGTCATTCTTGGAAACTGATGTAGGAGTCTGTGGCTACAACGAGGCGAATTCAAGACATTTTATCTGTAAAGCAGCAGTAGCTGCCTTACAGGTCTGGAAAACCTGGGAAATACCAAAGTGGAATACTTGTTTCTCTCAGTGAGTCAGAAATTATTCTATCAAGGCATCAAAGGTTATTTAACTGTCAGCTTTTTATTATTGCTTTCATTTCTCTAACATTAAACTGTTTTTTTTTTTTACTTTTGGGCTTTTGAATATATGATTTTATATTAAATTAGGTCAGAAGATTAAATAAAAGACATTTTTTGTCATCTTTGAACTTTAGTCCACTTACATGACAGATAACTTCCTGCATGTTAGTGGACTATCAACAGTAGACATCAAGGATATTCTTTTAAAATTCGTGGCTTCATAGAGTGAAAGCCATTTTCATAGTTTAAATTACAAGTTTATTCAAATTTAGCTTTTAATGGGGTAAAAATAACTATATTTATAACTACTTGATTTTATTAAGCAAACATTTTACCCACAAACTACTTTATTTCAAACACATTCTGATTTTCAGGACATTTACAATATTTACAACTTTATTACACAAATGACAGATTTCCTTAAGGAGAAACAGAAACTATGAATTTTATCTGCATGACATCAGGTCCAGTTGCAGAGATCACCTCTGGCCACTAGGTGTCACTAAAGGCTGGTCAGACATGGTTCTGTCAGCTCGTTTGTTGACAGATGTTCATGCATAGACATGTGAAGGTGTTGACCTGGTCCGCTTATTTCCTGTAAGTCTGTTTATTATTATTACGATGAAGTTCCGTGTCTCTAGTGTTGACACGGCCAGTCGGAGCTGTGGCCGTACGGTCGTGTTGCCTTTTGTGGCGGTAATCCCAGAACGTGTTGGTGGGCACCGGCAGTGAGGGATGCTGTCAAACTGAACAAGGAGTCTTACGGGGCCTTCTTGGCCTGTGGGACTCCAAAAGCAGCTGTCAGGTATCGACAAGCTTAGCCAGGGGTGTCCAGCTCCTCTCCTCGAGATTCACAATAATGCAGGTTTTCCATGTATCGCTGCTTCAACACATCAGGCGATCATTGAACTGAATTGGCTGCTGGATCCAGGCCAGGTGCATTGAACCAGCAATACACTAAAAACCCGCAGGACAACGGCCCTCAACGACCGACTTTGGACGCCTCTGAGGTAAGCGGAATGTGGCTTTGGTGGTTACCAAGGTAACAACTCTGGCATGGGAGGAGTTTGGTGAGACCATGGGGAGCGAATTTAGGACGGCCTCTAGGAGATTCTGCTCCACCATCCGGAAACTGAGGAGGAGAAGCCGTGCTCCGTCAAGACCGTCTACGGTTGGGACTGCTGACTTGAGACGTCATGGGTTGGTGGGGGGAATACTTCGAAGACCTGGGGTCGGGGAGATCCACCTGGCGTTTCTGAAGGCTCTGGATGTTGTGGGGCTGTCCTGGCTGATACGCCTCTGCAGCATCGCATGGAAATGGTGGACAGTGTCCCTGGACTGGCAAACTGGGGTGGTGGTAACATCTTGAGAAAACGGGGGTCGGAGGGTGGGCCGCATTGCCAGTAATAAGTCGGAATTATTTTATAGTGAGGTTTGAACATCACCGAATGTGTTCATAACTTATACGGACAGGTTTTCTGGGCACAGCCGAGGTGTTGATGGGATCCGGTTTGGTGGCCTCAGAATCGAGTCTCTGCTTTTTGCAGATGATGTGGTTCTGTTGCCTTCATCGTTGCTCGAGTGATTCGCAGTAGAGTTTGAAGCAGCTGGGATGAGAATCAGCACCTCCAAATCTGACCATGGTCCTCAGCCGGTAAAAGGATGAGTTCCCTCTCCGGGTCGAGAGCAAGGTCCTGCCTCAAGTGGAGTTTAAGTATCTCGGCGTCTTGTTGACGAGTCAGGGGAGGACAGTCTCTTGTGGACTTCATCACCTCATTCCTCAGTAGCCACAGGAGAGCTCTGTGTTCTCAGTTAAAATAACTTCTGTTTAGAGTAAGTGACCATCAATTATTATACAAGTTTACTCTCTGACGTTTGTGCAGCACTTCTCTGTGTTAAGAGCCGTAGAATTCCAGCCAAATCAATGTATTAATAAACTCTGTTAAAGTGTGTGGGTAAAATTATTCTGACTACAGAAATTGTAAATCTGATGAAAACCAGTTTCCACTGACATACCTTGTTTTATTTTGCCTTCTTCTACTTCTAAGAACGGATCTCTCCTCCCTGGATAAACTTTCCAGAACTTGCTACACATAAAACTCATGTTTAGGATGTTGACAGGACTGTATTACAGACATCTCCTTCTTTCAGTCACCTGGTCTTTTCTTCTTTAAGCATGATGAATGAGCATCAGAAGAAACCTCATTTACAATATAAACTGTATCTCTATACAACCAAAAACATCTTAGACAACATGGTAACAGATAATTTGACATGAAATGATGATTTTCTGATAAATAAGACAAAAGTAAAGAAGTACACTTTGCTTATTGCCACAAAAATGCTATTTCTGCGTAAACTACAGCTATATTTTCTGGGTTATTTCATCATTTTCTAAAGTAAATCACTTTCGGACTCTTTGGTGATGTAGAGCACCTGGCTTTATGTGAGGAGTGAACATTTTCAAGTAATTGTCTTCTTTTAATATTTCCCTTACTTGGACTGGCCTAATTCGACTCTTTCTGTGATTGGGATAGTTGTCAAAAATAGCCAAAAAAAATGGCCTCAAATGAAAATTGAAGACAATCCATGCATTGCATGAATCTAAGACCCTGAAAATGTATAAAAACATTGTCTTGTTTTGTTCTGCCTCGGTTAGGGGTATCACAAAAGCTAAAGCCTTTTTTAAGGACCTGCTGCTAGACTAAATATTCTCAGGAGGCTCCAAAAAAATAGACCTGATGATGCCCATGGAGGACACCTTGGACAGAGAATACAGCTGAAAATACTACAGCTAACACTGATGTGTACTGTCCCTGTCAAATAAATAAATATAATTAATCATTTACGTGTGTGTACCACTTGATTTGTAACTTAATGTGTAAAGTACAACAGCATTTGCTATTTTAAACTTTGTTTGGGATTTGTTGTATCTGAGCTGTGGAAGCCTTGGACTTTATAAAACACCTCTTTGCTTGTCTTTGAATTTTACCACAGCTGTATTTTTCTACTTCTCGTCAAGTAAACTACAGGTGCATTACCTTTTGACATGGTTTCCAAACGGTATAGAAGGGGGGGGGGAGGAAAAAGGAAAACAACGTAACATCCAGACCGGAGCTCTTCTGCTGTTTCCGCCTCATGATGGAGACACAGTCACAGAAAGAAATCCAGTTTGCTAATTAGGCCAACCCTGCAGGTTCCAGTATGTTTCATTTGGTCTGCGTGCTTGTGTAACTGGTGTGTATACGGACACCTTTATTGGCCCTGCTGGTTTCCAGTTTCAAAGTTAAAGCAGATGCTGGGAGACTGAGGAGGAGACTGTTAGTTGAGGCAGATTTGGTTACTGTGGTCGGTCAGATCGTAGGTCATCAGAAGTAACCTTTGACACGCGAGCTTTTATTTACCTTAGTTTACAAACTAGATAAAAAAAAGCTTCCGAGGAGTGGAACGGGAAATTATTATGTTTATAAAAGAATGAAGAACAAAGCGGAAGAAATGAACACCACAGAAAATTTTCAGGAAAGTCCACTTTATTTAATATATTAAGAGCTGATTGGGTTCTGAAAACGCATTACAGTAAAACCACAAGGCATTTGGTTTGAAACCAACACTATAATCTGGGACAGAAAGGACTCGGACTTGATGCACACAAGTCTTTACTAAACTTGGAGAAACACGCTTCCAAGATGTCCGACGTCTGGTGGACTTTTACATTCGGACATTTGCTGATGGGTTTGGCTCATGTAGGACAACAGCCTCGCTCGCCTTTCCACATCCTTCCTGCCAGCTAAAATGATCGGTTTCAGGTTTTAACACGAGTATATCACAAACGAGGACCAAAGGCGGCTAAACAGATATAAGGTAAGTACACTTGGATCACTTTGGCATGACTCGCTGACTACACACGGCTCCAGTTTGGGATCAAACTGGAGATCCATCTATACTCCCAACATTCAGTTGTGATAAGGAACTTTGATTTGAGGACAAATATATGTGATTATGATGAAATGTGTATTTCCAGTGGTGTGACTGGTGATGCCTCTTTTACTGGTTGTAGCTCTAGTTTTGTGATTGAAAAAGAAAGCAGATGTTAGGGCTGACTGGTCCCGTGTGAGGACCGAGCTGAGAGGAACACCTCAAAGGAAGAGCTGGTGTGTGTGTGTGTGTGTATGTGTGTGTCTTTGTGAAGTTATACATGTGTGAAGACTTGTGTTTTTAATTTGCCAAAATACTTTTCATGTAAAGAAATTTGAGCTACTTTTTGTATAAAAGTAAAAATGCTACTTTTGTAAAAAAGTAGCATAAAATGTTTTATAAATATTATGTTTGTATCAAAAGGTAGCAAAAACAAAAAACATTAAAGTCCTTTCAGGAGTATTGTTGATTAAGCAACATGGAAGATGAATGAATAAATAGGGTTCATTAGGTTCTACACATTTATACTTTTAGGAAATTAATACATGCAAAATAATCACTTTTATTTCTTTGACAACTTAATTTTAACTTTTAATCATATTTTAACTCCGATCAGGATCCAGTTACAAATAGATAGAAAGAAGAAAGGTCAGTCCTACAGACTTTGCATTTGAACAGGAAGCACCAGATGTGTCATCCAGTGACTATATGTATAGATACAGTCATCTGATGCCAGACGGCGATGTGCGACCTCGCTGTGCCGCCTGATGGCGTCATGTGATGCCGGGTCATGTAATGCCAGGTCATGTGATGGCGTAATGTGATGGCATCATGTGATGGTGGTCATGTGATGGCATCATGTGATGGTGGTCATGTGATGGCATCATGTGATGGTGGTCATGTGATGGCATCATGTGATGGCATCATGTAATGGCGTCATGTGATGTTGGTCATGTGATGTCGTCATGTGATGGTGGTCATGTGATGGCGTCATGTGATGGCAGTCATGTGATGGCAGTCATGTGATGTTGGTCATGTGATGTCGTCATGTGATGTTGGTCATGTGATGTCGTCATGTGATGGCGTCATGTGATGGTGGTCATGTGATGGTGGTCATGTGATGGTTGTCATATGATGGCGTCATGTGATGGTGGTCATGTGATGGTGGTCATGTGATGGCGTCATGTGATGTTGGTCATGTAATGTCGTCATGTGATGGCGTCACGTGATGGCGGTCATGTGATGGTGGTCATGTGATGGTGGTCATGTGATGGTGGTCATGTGATGGTGGTCATGTGATGGTTGTCATATGATGGCGTCATGTGATGTCGGTCATGTGATGGTGGTCATGTGATGCGTCATGTTATGCGTCATGTGATGGCGGTCATGTGATGGCGGTCATGTGATGGAGGTCATGTGATGGAGGTCATGTGATGGTGGTCATTTGATGGCGTCATGTGATGGTGTCATGTGATGGTGGTCATGTGATGGCGGTCATGTGATGCCGTCATGTGATGGTGGTCATGTGATGGCATCATGTGATGGTGGTCATGTGATGGCGTCATGTGATGGTGGTCATG
>JBAMHX010000019.1:1262521-1274480 GCA_037177515.1 Pseudomugil tenellus | reverse complement strand
ATATATACATATATATATGTGTGTGTGTGTGTGTGTATACATATATAGAAAAAAATATATAATTTTTATTTAAAAATGACACAAAAATCTGCAGGATTGCTTCTTTATCCATAAAGTTAAATATATTCTATATAATTATTTTATCTAATATTCATCATTCCATCATTTTTATTGAACAAACTCAAAGCTTTACATAAAGCTCACAAGATGTAAATAATGTATAAGATAAATGAAATAGTTACCTGGATCTGCTTACTGCTGGCCCAGTATTCAGTCGCTTCTTTGGAATCGTCTTCAGCAAAAACTTGGCTCATGACGATAAAAGCCATGAAAACCGGCAAAAGGACAAACTTCATCACGTCGCTTTTTTAAAAATTTACAATATTTCTAAAACAAATATCTCTGTGTGAACCAAAACCTACAAAGTGATTTCAGCGGTTTGACACGCGAGCGGAGCTGAAAGTGTGCGCGCGCTGCTGCCTCACAGATCAACAGTTAGTCCCATAGCGCGTGCGTGTGTCCCGCCTCTGTCTCTGAAAAAGCTCTCCGCGCGCTCAGCCTCTGCAGCAACTTCTGGTCTTCTTGTCTCGTGCGTCCTCCTGTCAACAGAGCCTCGCGGGCTCCTTTATATCAGCGGAGCGCCGTTGCTTGGTAACCCCATCCTAGTAGTCTGATTACTCGGGTCACGAGTACAGGCGACCCAAAGATACGTCACGATCAGGCTTAATGTCAGACTCTTTATCACTGCTGCTGAAGATGGAATACAAATACATAAATGTAAATTAATTTATAAAAATGTCTTCATGAATTAGGCTTGCTTATAATTATTATTATTATTAGATATTAATAAATAAATAATTAATATGTAGGCCTATCTATTTTGATTTATTCCTCATTTTATTTATGAATTATTTTTTATTTATTATAATTTATTTGCATTTCTTTCTAATCTTTATATTTTGTACTTATTAACATATTGACAATGTTGAGGAGAGACTGCCGGCTGTTGGGATCCTCTGGTACAGATGGAGAATGGGTCCTCTCGTGATAACGTAACAGTCACGTAAGCTCTGACGCACTTGTAAATTCAGTTCATCTTAAAAGCTTCTGGACATTTGAATCCATAACGTCCATGTGCAATAAAAGAGCATCTTGTCCATTTTTCAACAAAAACTGTTTTTATTTCCTCTTAGTCATTTTATTTATGTTTTATTTACCGCTTTATCTGGAAAATGGCCATTCCTCTTTACCAAGGTTCTGAAACATTTACTGATGGAAGAGCCCTTATTACCTATTTGACTCTTCAAAATGAAGAAGAGGGAACAAAACCTGTAACTTTTTATTGCATAAAATAAAACTGTGTTATGATGGAAGAAAATGCCACAGAATTCGCTTGATTCAGAAACCTCTGAGCTGGATCCGTTTGCTGACATTTTAATGGGCCGGTCCTTGATAGTGTTCGGAAGAGAAATGTAATTTTCTGAACTATTACACATCTGTTTTTTTAATCGTCTAAATAGTTCCGATATTTAAAAATATTCAGAATCAGACCATCAACCAAAAAGCCACAATGTTATGCATTAAACAGCCTGAACGTACTCTGAAAGACACGACCCGTCCACCTGCCACTGAATCGGCTTTATGCACAACTCCACTCCTTCCTGAACTTAAGCTCCTTGTTTCCCGTCAGCAGAAGCTCATATGAAGGATTCTCTACATGGACTCGCTTGGACCTTATTTTGGTTTTTGTTTCCACAAACAGGCTGAGGATGATTAGATTCCCCGCTCGGTCCTGCAGGTGGAGTCACGCAGCACATAAAGTACAGAATTTCTGGTGAACTTGCTTTGTACAGTAATAATTCTTCACCGTGTTGTGCTCAGCGGTGAAAGAGGCAGTCCACACTAGAATTTAATCATCCTCATGACTGTGACAGCTCATCCAATTAACAGACGGAAGGGGGAGGTGACGAGATGGAGGCGATGGAGCTGTTGCAGCCACTGGAGTTGCCACAGAGGAGGAGGATCAAGAAGGAAAACATAGGAGGAGAGCAGGGTGGCGATGAAGATGGGCCCACATGCAGATTATGTGCGGACATAAAGGATTTCAGCACACTGGGACCAACAGCGATCACTGTAGATGCTCTAACTGGTGGAGATTTATACAAAAAAGCGGATGTGATTCATGGTTTTCAGCCGTTTGTTGGCTGTGTGTATAGAATAAATCCAAACCACAGTGAAGACAAAGCTAAACACTCTGCCAGCAGTTAATGCATGAACAAATCCTCTGTGGAAAAACACATTATGTTTTAAATAAAATACAATTAGGACTATGTACTTCTTACTATGTGTAACTGCAGAACTTTCTTTGTATATTACATAATAATATTAAGAGGAAAGCAGACAATTGACTCCACCATTATAACTCCGTCTGGTTAATGATGTGGATGTGTTGTCACATGCTCATGTTTCTGTGGAGGAGACGATGCAAATAAATTCAAAGTCCACCCTTCTGCTTTCATTTTTGCTAATTAAAGATGTTGGGATGCTTTAAATGGGAATGCCAGTTGTTAGGTTTCTCCTTGTGTATCAGGGCGCAAAAGACATTTCTCAACAGGAGTTCATGCAATTTCATGTTCCAGCGTGACTCAACTCACTGCCACTGACAGATATAAGCCAAACAAAGGCTGAATTTTAAGGCCTGTTTCATCAAAACAAATCATAAAACATGCTGTTATTGCTTCTCTAAATGCATGAAAAATAATTCATATGTATATTTAGACAGAATGCGTATATTTCCATACAGCATTTCAAACATATGAATATAATTTATTTATATATTATTAGGTCATCTTGTCATATTCTAGTTCTGCTAAGGACTTCTTTCCTCCATAAATCATCAAATTATTTGAGTATTGTTTTCTCAAAGAGTCTAAAAAGATGTTTTGTTAATTAAAACTTTTATTTCAACTTCATCAGCAGTTAGACAAGCCAACTCAAACTGAGTCTAAAGTTTATGAATATTTTCCTTATTTCTTTGCAATCTTGTTTTGTATTTAAGGAGGTATTTTTGCTGCCAAACTCAGTGTATGTCAGTTTCAGTACAAACACCTTGATAAGATTAATCCCAATCAATTCAGTTTATTCATAACGACAAACATAGTCTCAAGCTACTTTTAAAAGAATGATTTTATAACGTTTAACACAGGGATGGCCCACCCTGGTCCCTGAGAGCCACACCTGACTCAAATCAATGAGTAATTAGCAGACTTGTGCAGTTTGAAGTCAAGCTTTGCACACGTTTGATAATGAAGCCTGACGTGTGTCACCTGGGCTACAGCAGGGACACACCTTGCAGGATTGTGGCTCTCGAGGACCCGGATCGGTCACCCCTAGTTTAATACAATCTCAACTCCAAAGAGTTCTGACTCAATAAATTTTAAATAAAAACAGAATGAAATGAAAATCTCAACACATTGTCTTCTCATTAAAACATGTCAGACGGTAAAATTTAGATGTTTGATAGTCTCTCAGATAGAAACATGGACAGTTTCCCCAATGTGACAAAAACTCAATCTAGAAATTGTGAAATAATTTTAGAAACATGTCTTTCAAATACCTATTCAGCTAAGAAAGTCCGGTTGCCATCTAGGACCGTTCCCTTGTGGCTCATAACTGTCTCTCATGTATCTTGGACCTTTGAGATCATAAATCCTGCTGTGGTCAAGCTTCTGTTGTCGAGGGTGTCCAGGTTGTGTCCTCTTGTCATGCCTTTTGGTCTCACCAATGCTCCCACTGTTTATCAAACAATTGTTAACGATGTTCTTAGAGATTATATATACCATATTGTTTTTGTCCATCTCAATAATATTCTTCTCTATTCAAAGTCTGTGTCAGAACACACACACACCATGTCCATCTAGTTCCACAACGTTTCCTTTAGAGCCAGTTTGTTAAAGCTGAAAAGTGAGGATTTCACCTCACTTCTATTCCATTCTCAGGCTTTATCTTGGTGGTGGTAGCTTACAAACAGATTGCAGCCATTGTTAACTGTGGTGTATTCCAGAAAGTGTGATCAACTTTCTATCTGGAAAACTTAAGGTTGATCAACCCAGAACCTGCCTACTCTGACTATGTCTGTTCCAAAACACCTGATAAGTTTTAGTTCAATCAATCTCCTGTTGGTAACCCAGAATTAATTAGCATACAATATAAAGACCCGATCAATGAATCACAGAATTCATGAGCCACAGTGAAAATTGCAGGTGAGAAGAAATGAGCCGCGTATTTCATAAAGATGGACTTGGAGGTGTTAATGCAGATTTATGAAGATTACAAGCACATTTGAATGAAAACAAGCAATACAGCTACATCAATGAGATAAAGAGAGTTGGCTTGGCAAAAAATAACCAACAGAGTAAATCTGTGAGTCTGAAAATATACTTACTACTTTTTCATGGAAATGTCCAATCAAAGATCCTTCATAAAATATTGTATATCGAAGTAAAGCATTATTTCATTGATGTAACACAAAAACATTCACCAAAAAGGTATAACTGAAATCCCATCTTATTGGAGGCATATTGGATTATATTAATTGTTAGTCCATTCTTTCTATCCGTTGCTGACGAATGGTCTCCAGTTTTGTTGCTGCTTGCTGGTGGTCCAACTTGAGTTTCTGATAATGCAACTTAACCCAATCAGTTTGGGGCTCAGATGTCTCAACTGTGGGGCCAAGTGTTACATCCAAAGGAAAGCGTGGGTTCCAGCAAAACAGTAAGTATTAAGGAGTTTGTCTTGTAAAGCGATGGACAGTGTTATTAAACATGAACACTAGTTCTTGTATATACACGGGCCATCTTGCCTTCTGGTTATCCTTCAGGGTGCCTAAGAGAGAGAGAGCAGAGTTAAAACGGTCTGACCCCATTGCCCTCAGGGTGGTAGGGAGTAGTTTTACTTTTGGCCGTCCTGTAGAGACTACACAATTCTTTAAAAATGGCCGACTCAAAACTAGCTCCTTGATCTGAATGGGGCTACCCACCACCTGGATAACGTGCTTCCACAGGGCGTTAGCTGTGGTACTAGCAGACTGGTCAGGGGTAGGACAATCCCAGGCATACTTTGTGACATGGTCTGTCACCAATAACACATATTGGTATCCACTAGTTGACAGGAGCAACTTCAAGAAATCCATAGCCAGCAGCTCTAAGGGCGCTTATGTCATGATGGGCACTAAGGGGGCTTGCACTGTGATGTTAGGTGCTTTGTGCAAAATACACCTGGGGCAGGGGGTGTATCAGGCCTTACTCTCCTCTGCTTAAGCCAGTAGAAACAGCTCCTTACCAAGATCAGAGTTTTGTCTGGGCCCATATGACCAGCTTTCTCATGGCAAACTTGCCACACCTGTTTATACTCTGCTGGGAGCACTATTTGTAGAATACAGTCTATAGTTCTTGGATCTTGCATTCTCCGACACAGGGTATCATCTCTCACTGAGAGGCGATCTCTTTCCTTGAAGAGGTTCAGTGTCATTGAGTGGAGTTTTTTCCTTTGAGAGTGATCAGGGAGTGTCTTTGATTCTAATGCTTGAAGTACTTGCTGAATCACAAGATGCCGTCTGAGCATCCTTCCATTGGTCAGCTGTTATCCGCACTTGCACTTCACTTAGTCAAACCATGACCTCCAGGGCTAGCCCACTCATGCCCCATGCTTGGACAACATCAGCACCCACCTTACAACAAGGTAACACAGGAGGTTCCTCATTTGTACTTACTGCACCATGCAATTCCACGGGTCTCCTCAAAAGATTATCTGCTTTCACATTGATTTTTCTTGGTCGAACCTTTGTTAAAGTTGTAGTTTGCCCATTGAGCAGCCCACTACTGCTCCACACATCTCCGGTTTGCTGTATGCAAGTTAGCAAGGTGGTCATCATCAATGTACACTGTAAAATGGGAGCCTAATAAATACTTGTGAAATTTTTCAGTAACTGCCCATTTTAATGCCAGGAACTCCAATTTGAAGGAGCTGTAGTTAGCATCGTTTTTCTCAGTGGGGTGAAGACTCCTGCTGGCATAGGCGATGACTCGTTCTCTGTCATTCTGTATCTGGCTCAAAACAGCCCCTAATTCATTCAAATTCAAAATACTTTGTTCATCCCCGGAGAGGGAAATTTAAGTATTTAAGTACAGCCCATCCATGATTACACAGAAACAGACATGACACACAGAATTGAACAGTACATAGGCACAGCTAGCTGAACAAGCGATCCATTCATGCAGATCTTGGGGGAAATACAACACACAAGGAGATTATCTGAGGAGAGAAAAAAAGCCAAGATCCTATTCGGCATAGCAATATATGCTGACTAATATACTTAAAAAAACAATACCTCAACAGTAAAGCACATGTAGAGACAGTTCACGTGACATAGGGTTGGGGGATTTATTGGGCCTCACTCTAAGTCCATGTTGGGCTAAATGAAGATACACCTGTTCCAAATGCTTGAGGTGGGTGAAGAAGTCAGGAGCAAACACAATTACATCATCCAAGAAAATCAAAAGTGACTCAAAGTTTAATTCATCTATCCACCACTTTCTTGGCGGACCCCGTTCCCATAATCCATTGCGTGAAATTATGCTGAAATTTGTTTCGCTCTTCCGGCTATATTGACAATAATGATAAAGTAGTACTGTTTTAAAAGTTAATACAGCTTCAGAAAAAAATTACTCAAACAATGGCCAAATTTCAAAGATGAATACAAGGGTCGCATTTTAATCAAAAGAAGACAGAACAGATAGATTAGTGTCCCATTGTCTACTCTAACAGAATGGCTAGATGACAGTTCAGGGCTCCGGTTGTTTAGCTCCACAATCATGACAAACGTTCACCACAATCAGGATTCAGGATGTTAAAATGTGGGTTTCTTTTGGATCTATTGTTGCTTCCATGTTCCAGCTTCCTTTTCTGTTTTACTGAAATCTTTTTAAACTTCATTTATTTTCATTAGCTAGTCGATGTGACAGTTAGCTTCAGCCTCCGCTGCTGCCTGCAGTGGCTTTATATTTACTTTAGCAAGCTGCCAAAAGCTCTGAGTTTCTGGCAGGCCACACTTCTCTCTACTCGGTTCTCATGCTGTCCTCTCAGACAGCCGCTTTCTCAAAGTCACACAAAAACACATTACACTTTAAAGTCTGCCCTATGGTCTTCAAAATACGGTACGAAATAAAAGATGCCTCATGAACTAACATGCACTAGTAATCAGAATACTTACAGGCTCTTTGTGCTGCAGGTGGAAGCAGGTGTCATGCTAACTAATTAGTCTTCGCCTCTAATTTGCTGGTGATCATTCGTAGCTCAGATATAATTCTCAATCTGGATGCAGTTCTGTTGGTTTATGATCAATGTAATATTAAGAGCAGAAGAAGATCCTCTTGGTGGATGTTTTATCTTCAGTGCTGTGACTCATTATTGTGATATGACCTGATCTCTCTGCATCATCTTGCGAGTAACTTTATGGTCATAACATGCTCTATTAATAAAATCTGGAAGGTTCCTCGAGTTTTGTATCTTTCCAACAGCACAGGTCGTTCCAGAAGACATTTCCGTTAATATATCGAATTAAATCGCCCTTCTAAAATATTTTTCCATGCATTTAGTGAGGACCGGAAGTGATGAACCGGATCAGGGGAGAAAAGGTGTCATGGCAGCCTCCATTATTTTTCATGGAAAGTGGTGGATAGACTGGATTCCATCAGCCACTGAAAGGTGGCTGGGGCATTGCATAATCCAAACGGCATCCGGTTGAACTCCTATAGGCCCATGGAAGTAGTGAATGCAGTCTTCTGGCGATCCTCTGGGTGGACAGGCACCTGTCAATATCCTTTGGCCAAGTCTAGTGTTGAAAAGTATTTAGCCTGTTACAGCATAGTTAGGGACTCTTCAACCCTTGGCAATGGGAAAGCATCCTTATGTGTGATGGCATTTACCTTGCGATAATCAACACAGAATCTCAAGGTGCTATCCTTTTTCCTCACCAGCATGATTGGGGATCCTTAAAGGCTAGAACTTTTGTTAATGACTTCTGCCTCAAGCATCTCAAGCAATAGTGCATGTATGGGGGGATAAGAACTTTGCATCTGGACCACAAATTTTTGTGGCTCCTCTCCAGGCCTTCTGTCCATGTGGGGTGGCTTCAACTGCACCCTCTTGTAACACTACTTGCCAACATTGTTGTATCACATTCATGTCCAGCAGCCCTGGCACAAGGGTCAAGCAATGATCTTGCACCATCACCACTCCACTGTGACTGTAGCCAACAGTTACGTCCATAACTGCACACCCAACATAAGGGATGGTTAGGCCATTTGCTGCCGTCAAGGCCATCCATGATGTAGGATCTGTCAACTTAACCCCATTTTTGCCAAACAACCTATAGAAGGTGCTCTCTCGTAGGATGGTAACCTGTGAGCCAGTGTCCGCAAGGCATGGGATGGTCCTTCCACACATCACTACGTTCATAATGGGTCATCTTTAACTGGCTCGTCACTGAAAGTCTTTTCTGGCCCCACTGTCATTTGCTCGGCAGAGGGGCTTAAAAGTTTAAAGCTGATACAGCAGCTCCTTTGCCCTTTAATTTGTTTGGGTTTGGGTGTTCCTGGTTTCAATAGCATTGAATGTGGCCTACTTTACCACACATAGGTGACAAATTGGATGTAGGGGGTGTACTGTGATTTTTATTGGAGGGCACAGTTACCCCTAGCCCAAATTCTGTCTTCAGCTCCTTCTCAGTTCTTGACTAATGGCAGACATTTGGTCCTTCATCTCAGCGGCCACCTCTTCCTTAATATTTTCTTTTAAGTATTCTTTTATTCCAGGGGTTGCAATGACACATGAGCTCTCTCTGCAGCCTGGTAACAATAGGCAGCTGAGTCTGCATCATCCCCCTCATCTCTGCTCCGTGCTTCCATCTCAGTCTCTGCAAAAATCATAGAAGGTGTTGATCTGAATAGAGAATTTCTCCTTAAACTTCTATCAAAAATACCATTCACAAACTCCCGGAGTAGGCAGTCAATGCCTGCCAAGCAATCTTGGTCCCTTCTTTGCAGCATGTAGAATAGCAAGTCCTGCAGTCTCAATGAGAAGTCCACCACTGCTTCTCCAGGATCCTGTCTACAGCCAAAGAACAAGGAGTGGAGAGGAGAGAGAGGCATTATATCACCATAAAGCTCTTTCAATATTTGGAAAATCATTTTTGCCATTTTTCTATTAGGTTCATCCCGAATGAGGACCTCTAAATTATTTCCTGCGAACTTTAGTCCCTCCATACCACCAAAAAGAAATGGTACCACCATGAAAGGAATGCCTGTGGCCGTTTTTCGACCAAAGATGAATGGGTGCAGGGGCTTAACTGGTTCCACTTCGCCGCTTCCAAAGATCTGGTTTTGTTCTTGACTGACGGAGAGACTAGTCGATTCTGCATCGTTACATAATTAAAACATGTTTGTTTGCGTAATATCCCCCCCAAACCCATTACAAGACAGCAACACATACCAGATTCAGTGTTGTTGGAGTTTTGAGCTTCCTGCACGGTATCTGTGACCATGGGCAGGAGGTTTAACTCAACCGCGACATAGTTCATGGGGTCGGTTGTTTAGTTTCGTTCACCTGGGTTTCTTTTTGGTCGCTTGTTGTCCCTGCATCCCAGCTTCCTTTTCTAGTGCCTGAAATCATTAAAACTAGATTTAATTTGTTGATCAGCTTATGTGCCATGCACAGCCAGTTTCTGCCTGACTTTCCGTTATATTGACTTTGGATTGCTGCTAAAAAGTCTGTGCTTCCTGAAAGAGATCCAATATTCTGCTCCTAGACTAATTCTGCTTGTTTTTATATTTAATTTATTTTCTTTTATTAAGATGTTTGTGTTTAAACTCATTGTTGGAGTTTTGAGGTTCCTGCACGGTATCCACGACAGAGTTCAGGGCACCAATTGTTTGGTTTGTTCACCACGATTAGAATTCAAGATGTGTAAAATGTGGGTTTCTTTTGGGTCGCCTGTGTGGACTGGCCCATGTGTCTGTTCAGTGAAGGCATACTGTGTGGTGAGGCTCAATGGTAGCTCTGCCCAAAGAAATGGTCCTGCTGACAATGGCAGTTATATAAAAGAGGGAAACTACAGTAGAGTCGTGGCCTCTAGCCTTCTTTGTGACCACACTCCTGGACTAAGCACTAAAGTGTGCCAAAGCAGGACAGGACCAGTAACTCTTATTGCCTCTTTTTGCCTCACAATAGTAGTGCCAGACTGCCACCAGTAATGATAATAAAAACCAGTCATAGGCTGGGAGAAAAAACACTCAATCATTACAAAAAAGAAGAATAAAGCCAGATAAAATGCATGCATTAAAAACCCATTAAAATCCAGCCCAGTCCAGAACAAGTTAAAAAAAAAGTCACCAAATGGGGCAGTAGCACTCCACTGCAATGGGAGACACTAAAAAGAGAAAAATATAGTAAAATGGAAATTTTTCAATAAAATACAGAAAAGCACAATAAGATTAGTTGAAAGGAACCTCTCCAGGAGAGACCAGGGTGAGTGACCTTAAAATTGCACATCTCCCAGATTGCTATACCAGCCCTTTACCATTGAGTGCCATTTATACTTTTACTAGCCATGATGCCACTTCCACAACGATCACCACTCAGTCAGCTCTGCTTTCAGGGAAAAAAATAAAATAAAAGAGCAGTCTTTTATAATGACACTAATTATGCCAATTGAAAACAGCTGTGATCCAGGCCCAGCAGCAAACCCAGCAGGTTCTTACACCCTGAAAGTGATATCAAAAAGGTGTTCGGTCCAACAACACGTCTCCCACAAATTAATCATGCAATACACACCATTGATTAGTATTTTATGTGAGGGTAGATAGATAGATATAAACAGCACGAATACATGACAAAAGTAAAATAGATTTTGCACAGATGTTTACATATGATGATAATCTGCTACTCTGTGGGAGTCTTTTTTTAAACACCATGAGTGGATTGAATCCAGGGAACTGTATAAATGTGTCCAGGTGCTGTTTCAGTGCAAGGCATACTATATGAACACATTGTTTCTTCCCCACAAGCTCTGCATCACCCGCATTGTACAGAAAAACACAGAACAATGTGCAGAATGTGTTCTGTGGAGAGACCTGAACGTTTGAGATGTGGGGCTTTAAAAGCTTTGCCAAATAAATTAACAGTAACGCTCTTTTAAGTATTCATCGGGATGCGACAGCACATCAATACATCAATTACCACGGCATCATCACGGCAAAAAAACAAAAACTTTTCACATTTTTGCTTTAATGTCCACAGATTGTTGTAAAAAAAAAAACATGCTCAGTGACTCTGAAGCAACTAACATGGAACATAACCTGCTCCGCAGCAGCTCTACTTGTCACATTCCTTTGAAGACTGAATCTAATGAGCCTTTTCCATTAGTACCAACTCTGCTCTACTCAACTCAATCAGCTCAACTCTACTTGACTCTACTGGTTTTACATTATAACTCAGGACCCTCCGATGTGGGAGAGGTTCAGAATGCGCCGCCATGATCAGAGATATTATGAAGCTGCCAGCAATCGGAGTTAGTTCTGTAGCTGCCGCCCACATCGCCATTATTACCAAACTGCAGGCTGATCACTTCTCCAGCCTGTAGTCATGATTTAATACCGACTCCCCCAGCTTGAAACCTTAAGGAAGCAGGTACCCCAAAAGTATCTACTTAGTACACAATGGGCCGAATTTACTAAGATGTCATTTTGCGTGTACTAATTAGCGTGATCTAGAATTTAGCGTGAGGCGGCGCTGTGATTAATACGTGATCTACTAAGACTGCTCATGCAAATGACAGCGGGTGCAAAGTGTTGGAGACACACCTATTTAAATAAGGATTTAGCGTGTGTCATGGTTTTCATGA
>JBAMHX010000019.1:1249454-1259558 GCA_037177515.1 Pseudomugil tenellus | reverse complement strand
CATCATAAGGGGAATATTCTAAAGAATTTGATGTCATAAGGGGCAACATTCTAAACACTGTGACATCATAAGGGGAATATTCTAAAGAATTTGATGTCATAAGGGGCAACATTCTACACACTGTGACATCATATAGAGAACTGTAGCTACTTTGGCTTCATTTTCGTGATTTTAACCTTATTCTTGAATCTATATTTCGACATTCCTGGTTTAATCTCAAAGGGAGAAAGTGAAAAAAATTGTTAAAATAATGAATCCTCCACATTTTTTTGTCAGCATGGCTCTAAAACTCCGTCGTAGTGATTATGAACGTTTTCAGGAAAAAAAAGTAAAAGAGAGACAAGCAGCGTGGGAGAAAATAAACGAGAGTGAATGTGTAAGTTTTTATATTTTATTTATTCAAAAGAGCGCGTCTAATGCATGCTTCTCAAGATTATGATTTCACTTGGCAACAACCTAAGATGAATTATCAGAATATAATT
This sequence comes from Pseudomugil tenellus, assembly GCA_037177515.1. Lineage (NCBI taxonomy): Eukaryota > Metazoa > Chordata > Actinopteri > Atheriniformes > Pseudomugilidae > Pseudomugil > Pseudomugil tenellus. The sequence continues at coordinate 1,259,076 of JBAMHX010000019.1, read as the reverse complement.
CAAACATTAGAGTGTGTGCATGTTTTGTTTTATTGGTGATGTACGGCTGGATGATAACATGAATATATTTTAGAGACTGCAGTGAAAACCAGGAACGCTGCAATACATACGTTTCGGGGAATGTAAAAACCTCTAATCGGTGCCTAATCATGATCTCACAGTGAATACCAAACTAGAAGCACATCCTCTTCGTCAATAAACGGACATGTCATGTTGGCAAAAGACGAGACTGACAAAGGAGTGGGATTTTAATTCAAGGAAATTGAGCGCTCGTACTTCTGAAAGCGGGGGAGACTGAGATAAACTCAGGGTTTCCAGCAGAAAACCTGCTGCCGACCAGGTTAGTTGAACCCTGAAACCCTGAAATGAGTTGGCCTCATTTCAGGGTTAACTAACTCAGAGTTTTCAGAAAACCTGCTTTGTGAAACGGACCTCTGTTCATTTGCATAATGAAAACACAAGCTACTCCATAATTAAACACACTCAAGCCTCTGCAGGAATCTGCCAAACAGTATGAACTTTACTTCACACTACTTGAAAAGACCAGAATTGGATCTGTATGCTAACATGTCCGTGGTGAATTCCCACCTGTCAGATCATCTAGGCTCATGGTGGCTCAGTGTTTGTTCTACTTTGTTAGATGAGAAAATCGAGCTGTCCTTTAGTGACATCCATCAATCCATCCATCAAGCTTGAAAGGTTGTTTTTCTGTTGCTCCAAACTATGAATGACGAGAATATTCCCTTCTGACAGTGAACAGTGAAAACTGTGAAAACAGTGAAAACCTCTGCAGGGGCTTTCTGCCTCACTATAGTTAAATAATAATAATAATAATAATAATAATTACAAGGCATTTTTCAACTACTGTACAGGATATCTTAAAGTGCTACACAGTGAAAATATATAAACAACTTGCCTGCTTTCTTGACTACTAACTACCTTCTACCCTTTACCAAGACAAATCTTCTCAACATAATTAAGTAACTTTGTATTTGATCAAATGACCTCTATCACTTCCTGTTAACAGTATCAACAGGAAATGAGTTTTCATTTAGTGAACTGATTGCCATGACTGAGTGTAATTAATGGCGTTGCTTACTTGGAGGTCTCAGACATAAACCACAGGTTTAACACAAAGTGCTGTTGGCTTCTGGGGCTTTTCCTCCCAAATGTTGACATAAAAAAGTTCATTTCCTGGTTGGATGGTGGCTCGAGCACAAGCCAGTAGTCAGGCTTACTAATCAAACAGACTTTATGGCTAAATTATTTTTATCCTGATGGGTCAAGGGCAGAGTGGATGCTTTAGCCTCTGGTGACAATAATGACTATGAGGCCCCATAAAAATTTATAACTTCAATACGGAAATTACTGTTCTTGTCAATTATAGATTTATTATTGGGTGGGTTATTATGACAGTTAAAATCTATGGATAGTAAACATCACCTGGTTTGACGTGACCCTGATAAATTTACCATTTACAGTAAGTGTATGCAAACACATGGAGATGCAGATGTTGTGTTTTCACTAAGGCTTTTTTACAGTTAAAAAACATAAAAAAAAAAAACCAAAATATTTTTATATTATAAAAGGATGCATTTCTGCAAAAACCTACTTTTTTTCTGGTAAAAACTACTTGTACAATACAATTAAATTTGGACATGTTTTCAACAGATGTCTGAAAGCAAATATAATCCAACTCTTCTGAGTAATCATAGGTTGCAAGAAAAACTAGTTTTAGCCCAATTATATACTTGTATAATTCAATTAAAACAAATTGCTTTTATGTCCCACATCAGTCTAAATCATGATAACTGTTCATTAAACACATTCATGAAAATATTTACCTAAAAGGGAAGTGATTGGATCTTCTCTTCAAGTGTGAAGAAAAACTCACTTCCTTTTAACAAGAAGGGAAATTCTGTCAGATCTACAAATAGAAAGAACATGACCAGCAGGACCAGAAACAGGAAGAAAACCTTCATCAGAATCAGGTTTAGGAAAGGTAGCCATTTGCTTTGTCTCAGACGCAACTTGAAATGACGTCAGAAAACCCACAACTTACTTTAACTTGTGGGTTAAAGAGACTAAAATCCAACTCACCAGTATTCTTGAAACCTTCATGTTAAAAAATAGAGATGGGTGTTATCAGAAATAGGGACTCGAATCTGATACTTGGACTTGAGTCACACTTAAGCCGCATTTCTAATGACTTAAGACTCATGATTTGAAACTCGTGAACAATTTTTTAAAAATGGTTGTCATTTCCCCAGAGAAGACACTGATGCAGCGTTTTCCAGACATGCCACACACGTACAACAATCAAAATAATTGTGGCAACATTACATTGCTGTGAATGAAAACAATGGTAAGTTTTACTTATAACTTGGTTTTTTCTATTTTGTGACAAAAAGGTAAAAACTGTTATTTTAAAATTTTGCTGTATTGTTGATTTAGTTCTTTTATATGATTTAAAAACAAAAATAAACTTTAAATAGAAATTGAAAAAGTGTTTCAAGAAAGCCTTTTGTACTTTGCTTCATTATCATCATTATCATGCACGATTGTTAAAGGGAAAAAAGAAAAAAAGAATGATTATGAAATTTTAGGGCAAAAGTATCTTTATCCAGATGGGTAATGATAATGCTTGCCCTAGATCTACTTGGTATTGGATCGCTAGAAACATCTGCAGTATTGCCCAGTTCTAAGCAGTATCACTACCCTTTTAAAGCTGATTTACGACCTCAGATATATCATGGACTCCTAGAAACTTTCAGTCCTGGTTCTGCATATTGGATATAAGAATAATCACTGAAAAAGCAGCAGGTGTTAGGTTGAGAGCCAGAGGGTAGAAACATGTTATAACAGTTTTAAATCACTTTAATCTCTAAGCATTAATACATTAGAAATAAATGTACTTGATTTTGTGATTCTAATGTGTCTACATCTCAAAAATTATCCCTTAAAACTCTGAGACATTTTTGGCTGTTTTATTAGTCCATTTTTTTTGTCTTTATTATTTTTATTATTATTATCATTATTTTTTATTCTAAATAAAAACCTGCATGTTAAAACGTAAACTTTTAATCCCAGTTTGGAGCTGTCAGGTACACAAAAATGGTCCAAGCATTTTGACCCAGACTAGCCCAGCACAAGGATCACACACACACATGCACACACACACACACACAGCTGCCCCCTTTCACACACAAAACTAAGCAATGCATTATGTCTTTTCCACATATGAAGTGTTTTCTTCTGGCTCTATTTCTAAAGGTGAATGCTTTCTGCACCACTGGATCTCTGGCATTTTGTTGTGGGTGGTGAGCAAGAACTTTGTAACTTATACGGTTCAGAGGGATAAAATAATCTATATCCTGCTGCTCTCTGTGAATAGAAACGTTAGGGAGAGTTTTCTGTTCTTTATTTTTTCTTTGGTCCATATAATGATCCAGTCAGATCTAATCCATAAACAATTTTAACACAAACTGTTTCTGGTATATTTTTTAGACCCCAATATGCTTGTATCAGTCCAATCAAAACTAAATAATAAAATCAGAACTCTGCCTTCTGACTCTCTGAAACTGAAACTCTGACAAAAAACGAAGGCAACAACAACATTAGAAACTTTAAGGTGTTTTGTTTCTTGCTTGTTTGATAGTTGTGTGAAAATTGTTCTTTTCGGATGTAAAAAGTTGTGGAAAACTAATCTGATTGGATCAGGGCCAGTGGTAAGGAATTAAAGTCCTAAGCCGATTTTTTTATGCTGTCACAGGGACAATATGACAATGGGTTTAAACATGTGATTACGCCAGTCCATGTCAACTGGGCCAGTAATCAGGGAGTTTTATTTTAAAGTGTTGGCAATTTATATTTTTTTTTTGTCTTTGAAGTAAAGAATTTATAAAATAAAATTACTTTGTGTTGAGTTGCTTGCAAACTTATGTAAGTGTGAACATATTGTAAGATTCATACATTAGGTCATGGATGGGAATTCCTTTGTTAAATCTTAACTATATTTTTGCAGTGCTGATCATTTACATATCTGATCATAACATTAATCTTAAAACTTTTAGCTGTTCATGTTTGCAATCTTAAATAGGAGTTATTACTAGTCCAATTAGTCCATTGAATCGGCTGTTTCGTCTGCATTTCCTCAGTTTAATTCCTTCTAGCTAATAATTAGCTAGCCATGTCACATGTGGGGAGAGGATGAGGACGAGGAAGTACTGGTTCAGTGTGTTTTCTCTAAAGTGTGGAGAACACTATACTGCTGCTCAACAAGAATCAGTTTCCATCCTGTTGTTTAATCATTTGAAGAGTGAACTTATCACCACTTAGCGAACCCTCACGTTACAACATGTTAAAGTCTCAGTGTACATAAACTATTAGCACGGTCAGAAATTACTCAGAGTAGGATGAGCTTGTAAGTATAATCATTTCTATTCGAACTCACATTATGATAAATGGATTATACCAGATTAAATTACATTGGACGATAATGGTCTTTGGAAGAAGAGAGAGTCACTGCAGCAACTAAACAGTAACTGGATTAAAGAATCTTTCATAATGAATGAGATACCTGCAGAGGCAGGAAATTTTTTAATTACAATTATCCCAATATTAATTTTTGTGTTCTCAGAGAGAATATGCCAGTTTTATTCCTTGTAAATGTGTGTTTGTGTTTTAAGCCATCTTTGGTGATGTTGAAAATTTGCTTAAATGTTGTTACCATAATATGTTTTTGCAGACAAAAGGGCCAGAAATGTCACACCGCCCCTGTATGTTTTCCTGTCACAGTAATGATCCTGCTGTGGATAGCATGCAGCCTTTAAGAGCTCTTTTTACTGTAAGAGCAAAATGTAGTACCACTCTATTAAGGCTGTAATTGTAATAATTTCAGTGCAGCTCTGCAGCCGAAAATTATAGTGTCTATTGTCTGAATCTCCAAGACAAGAACACAACTATGGTAATAATCTGCTTTTTCTCTCACAAAGGTTTTCTATTTTCATTAAATATATTGTTGACTTATATCAACTAGAGGTGACGCATATGATTGTAGATGGAACAAGGTGATTCAAAGTTTTTTTTTTTATCAGACTTTTACTTTAGTTTTATAAAAAAAAGGCCTCAGAACCTTTACTCTCCTCTCAATTCCTAGTAGCAGAGGAATTGAGCTCTGATAATGAACACACATCGAAATATAACAAGATAATATATGCCGACTAATTAATATACTGTTTTAAGGGTCACGGCATACTGTGGAGTAATATAAGCTATTTGATTGCATTTGCTTTTTAAAAAATATTTTAGTAAATTATTTTAATTGGCGCTGAAAGTATTTTACTTTATTGCAATTGTGTTTAATATGTAATTGTGCATTGTATCTGTTGTAATTGTATCAATGATGTAAACACATTGCTCAAACTAAGTTTTATTATACACCATGCAGCGATAATGAAAGTCTCAGTTTGTGTATATGGCACAATTTTTGGTCAAGAAAGTCTCTCTTCCCAAGCGTTAAATTTCAGCTTTACATCTGCCTTTTATTGGGTTGGTTTTTAGAGAAATTTACAAATTACACTTTTGTTTTAAAAGATGAACCTCAAATGTTACTAAATGCATCATTATATTACGAAATACTCTGTAGAATGAAAAATATGGATTTTTTAAAAACATGTCGTTAAAGCAGACAGAATAATGGCCTGGCTGCTGTGTTGTTAATTAGACTTAATGTAACATTTTTGTTGTCAAACTTGCATTTAAGGATTAATGACATTTAAAATGTCTACAGATTTAAGCAGTTCTGAAATTTTTTTTAAACAGTTAAGTAAAAATAGAAAGTTGGAAAAGCTTAATAAATAGTAAAAAAAAGTTTTGTAAGTGGATGTTGGTTCTGGTTTGCAGTAGCCCTGAACTGATGGAAATCTAACAAATCCATTGTATTTTACTGTCATGTTTTTTGCTGGCAAAACAAAGATTTGGATGTGTTTTATGATACAGCTGTTGTGAAGCACTGGATGATGTGGACCCAAATGCAGGCAATGAGAAGGCAGGAAGGCAGCTAGATGCAGAAGAACGGGATTTATTCACAACAATCCAAAGCACAAGACATAAACTTATAGTACATACAAAGGAATGTAGATATATATAATGAACTGTGAAGGGGGGGAAAGAAAACCAAGGGTATAAATACACAGGAAACTGAACAAGACACAGGTGAAAACAATGACCAAAATCAAACCAGGTGAACTAATGAACAAATACATGAAGCTAAAACAGAAAGCAACAGGCAAAACAGGAAAAACTACAAAATAAAACAGGAAACCAACGTGAGCTAACCCAAAACCCTAACAACAGCTTCTATAGAATATATAATCCTGTTCTTCATTGTCACATGGCTTGCTCATTTCTTTTCTTAACAAAATGCACAACTACATATATGTCACCTGAAAAGACAGTCTGTGGTCCGTACATGCTCACATTTATGATATTGAGAAGATAAACCTTTTATCTGAAAAACCTTCGTTCATAATTCTCATTTTGGGCTCCATTACTGGCATGGCTTTCTTATGTGCAGCATTATGGGGTGTAATGACTTTTACCCTCCATTTTCATGAATCATAGAGAGAAAAGCTGCTTACTACTAATGCACCTGGTAATTAAATTAAAATAAAATATCATAAAGTAGAAAGTCCATTATTCGTCTCATCAAAGAACAATGACAGAAAACTGCAAGAGCTTTGAAGATTAATTGCACCACCTTAGTAAACTGAAGCTAAGTGGAAGGTCAGGTCTCACTGGGGGCTGAGCCCATCAAAGGGGCTCATTCAGGAATCTAAGCTGCCACTGGAAACCCTTTAAGACTAATTAACTAATACACACCAGCAGCCTTCTGATCCCTCTGTAGTTTTACAAATGCAAAGATAGAAACCTGTTCAAGAACACTGACCACCTGAGGTCCAGGTTTCAATATGTCACACATGCGTACAGTGCAGGCATTCACACATAAAGGATTTGCTTACCTTATTACTCTTAATTTTATGAATTTCGGATTATCAGTATCAGTGGATAAGCAGCTCTTCGTATAATTTGTGTTAATCGGGTTTGATTTACAGTGATCTCAGAGAATAGGGAGGAGGGAAGAGCATTTAGACTCCAGACAACAACAAATCCCTCCCATCATTGTTTACACTTGTAATTTAATCAATTTTGAAGGGGCTTAGCTATCCGTCACTTCAAGCAGAAAATAGAGCAATACCACTGGATATCATAGCTGACACACAATCAGCAAAAAGGACAAACCGGAGAAGAAGGGGAACCTGATGAAGATGATACAAAATTTCCAAATTAAAAACACTTGGAGAAGAACAGAGAAAAACTTTCTGGTTTTATTCTTCAACTTCTTTTGGTGTTTTTGGATGATTGTAAATAACTTTATATCAGACTATTACCACTATATGGATACATGAACTCTGAACTCAACACTGCCCACAAGTGGATTAAATGACTGAACAACTATGGTTTAACAACATTAAAAATGCATGAAGTATGAGGACAGCAATGTATGATGTTTGAAATGGTGTCCCCATTTATGAATGTAATGGAGCAGAAATGGACCTTTACACAAATGAAAAACAGAAGTCAAAAGAAGGTGGAAGTTTATGTCACATCAGAAACCCTCTTAATAGGGTTAATAATAATAATAGCTCATCTAAACAAAGCAAATTTGCTCAGCACAACACACAAATGTGTTGTGTGAGATGAAATGACTGTTGTAAGTTCTCCATGATGGAGTGGTGACTTACAGTATTTTTACATTAACTGAGTTTTTAGCGAAACTGCAGCATCATCAAGTAGTTTCCTCAATCTAATGGGTTCAACCTTCAACAGAACTGATAGAAACATGATTGTAACAATCATCCTTTTTTTCTTCCTTAAATCAAACGTCAAATTTCAGGCAGTGACAAAGCTACGTACTGCTGATTGGTGGATGAATTTTCTCTTTGAAATTATCTTCCAGTTTTACCTGCAATAGATGACCTTTTTCTTTTTTTATGTTTGACGTAAAACCTTTTTCTGGTTCTTGTCTTTTTATGTTTCTTGAGATGGTTCTCCATTAGCATTAAATATTTTGTACCAGACCATATAGGCCCACTTTCACCCTGCAGCTCTTCATCCTCAAACCCAATTCTTTGCTGAAATTAGATCATTTTTGTGCAGATGTTCACATTATCATTTCACTGTGACCTTCATCACTGTGTAAATGATACCTAAGGTGTCACAAATGCACAAAGGGAAACATTACATCACACACAGCAAGCTGTGTTTATTGAGATAAATATAGATGCTAAACCGGGAAGTATGAGTGTTTCTGTTTTGGGCTTATTCTGCACTGAAATATTCTCTCCGTGTATGTGATTGGTCAACTATCTTCCTTCTGTAGACCTTCAGTGAGGAATCTTAGTGTGATTGGGAACTCTATCTTCAAATTTGACAAACACATCAGCTCAGTCATAAAATTCAGCTTTTTTCAGCTAAGACTTCTTGCTAAAATAAAGCCTTATTAATTGTTCACTAATTTTGAAAAAGCCATAAAGGCATTTGTAACATCACACTTGGATTATTGTAATGCGTTGTATGTAGTGTTGGACCGAAGCTCCCTACAGCGTTTGCAAAGTGTTCAGAATGCTGCTGCCCGTCCATTCCTATGCTGCCTACATTGACTTCCTGTTGCTTTTCGTGTGAAATTCAAAATGCTTCTGATTGTGTTTAAATGTTTTTGGGCCCACTTTACCTGAGGGAGTTATTGCAGCTGTATGCTCCTCTCAGGGCCTTGAGGTCAGCTGATCAGCTCCTGCTTACTGTGCTTAAAACCAGAGGGGACAGATACCTTTCAGTGGCAGCGCCAAATGGTGCAACAGTCTACCACGATCAGATACTCTGAGTCTGTAACTCAGTTTAAGTCCCAGCTTAAGACTTCCTTGTTCGCTCTGGCCTCAGTGTTAGCTAGGCAGGTTATTCTGGTATTTTAAATGTTTTCTTATGCTGTTGCATTTAATTAATTGTATTTAATTTTACTTTATGCGTTTTATGTGAAGCACTTTGGTCATCTGAAGTTGTTATTAAATGAGCTATACAAATAAACTTGAATTGAATTTAATGTGTGTGTTCTCTCTCATCCAAATATATGCAGTGTCATTGGAAAAAAAAGTTTTATAGACATGTAATTCAGTCACGGAAAACATTTTTAATTAATAAAAAAATAAGTTGTCCTCTGTTTCCTGTAATGTTATCAAATAGACTCTAAATTGTAGTTACTGTAAATAATAGGAAGACATGACCACCAGATAAAATAGTTGCTATTGACACATAAAAACCTATGAACGATTACCCATCCTGAATTCAAACATACATCTGTATTGCTTGTTAAAATTGTAAGATTTATACAATTTATTCACAATTTACAAAATTATATAACTGTATGAATATGCATAATGTTGATGCTGATGCCATCCAAAGCCACTTCGCTGCAGCTCAATCTCATGTCAAACTGTAGGAGACCGTTTTTCCTGTCAAGGACGAGGACACTGGTTTCTTTAGATTGAGAAGAATATAAATTTAA
>JBAMHX010000019.1:1234687-1249354 GCA_037177515.1 Pseudomugil tenellus | reverse complement strand
GACCTTTCAGCTAGACATTAATTAAGAGCAAAGTAATTAAGCTAATACATGAAATTCCTCTACAGCGGTAATTCCAGAACTCGTTGGTGGACACCGGTAGTGAGGGATGCCGTCAAGCTGAAGAAGGAGTCTTACAGGGCCTTTCTGTCCAGCGGGACTCCAAGCAGCTGACGGGTATCGACAGGCTAAGCGGACGCGGCTTTGGCGGTTGCCAAGACAAAAACTCAGGCATGGGAGGAGTTTGGAGACCATGGAAAATGATTTTCGGACAGCTTTGAGGAGATTCTGGTCCACAATCCAGCGGTTGAGGAGGGGGAAGCAGTGCTCTGTCAACAGAGTTTACGGTGAAGATGGGGAGCTGCTGACCTTGACTCGAGACGTTGTGGGTATGCTCTGGATACTGTGGGGCTCTCTTGGCTGACACGCCTCTATTCCATCACATGGACATCGGGGACAGTGCCCCTGGACTGTCAGACTGGGGTGGTGGTCCCCCTTTTCAAAAAGGGGGATCGGAGGGTGTGCTCCAACTACAGGGGGATCACACTCCTCAGCCTCCCTGGGAAAGTCTATTCAGGGGTCCTGGAGAGGAGGGTTCATCCGACAGTTGAACCTTGGATTGAGGAGGAGCAGTCTGGTTTTCGTCTTGGCCGTGGAACAGTGGACCAGCTCTATACCCTCTTCAGGGTCCTTGAGGGAGCATGGGAGTTCGACCAACCGGTCTACAGGTGTTTTGTGGATCTGGAGAAGGCATTTTACCGTGTCCTTCGGAGACTCCTGTGGGGGGTTCTCTGGGAGTATGGGGTATCGGACCCCCTTGTACGAGCTGTCCGGTCCTTGTACGACCGGTGTCAGAGCTTGGTCCACATTGCCGGCAGTAGGTCGGATTCGTTTCCGATGAGGGTTGAACTCCGCCAAGACTGCGCTTTATCACCGATCCTGTTCTTTACCTATATGGACAGGATTTCTAGGCGCAGTTGATGCGTTGAGGGGATCCGGCTCGATGACCTCAGAATTGGTTCTCTGCTTTTTGCAGATGACGTGATTCTGTTGGCTTCATCTGGTCGTGATCTCCAGCCCTCGCTTGAGCGATTCGCAGCCGAGTGTGAAGCGACTGGGATGAGAATCAGCACGTCCAAATCCGAGACCATGGTCCTCAGCCGGAAAAAGGTGGATTGCCCTTTGCGGGTTGGGGGCGAGGTCCTGCCCCAAGTGGAGGAGTTCAAGTATCTCGGAGTCTTGTTCACGAGTGATGGAAGAATGGAGCGTGAAATCGACCGATGGATCTGAGCGGCATCTGCAGTAATGCAGACTCTGCGCCGGTCTGTCGTGGTGAAGAAGGAGCTGAGCCAGAAGTTGAAGCCCTCGATTTACTGGTCGATCTTTGCTCCTACCCTCATCTATGGTCATGAGCTCTGGGTAGTGACCGAAAGAACGAGATCGCGAATAAAGGCGGCTGAAATGAGTTTCCTCCGCAGGGTGACGCTTGGTCATCCGGGTGGGACTCAGTGTAGAGCAGCTGCTCCTCTACATCGAGAGGAGCCCGATGAGGTGGCTCAGGCATCTGGTTAGGATGCGTTGTGTTGTGGCTTAATTGTGGTGTTTTGTTGCTAATTTGAGTGTTATGGCTTCCTTGTGTTGTGGCTTTGTATTGCTGTGACCTTTCAGGGCCACCTTATCATACCCCTTCAAGTGGGTTGTAACAATGATAATAACAACATATATTATCATTAATATTTGTTTATATTGCAGAAACATTGATCTGTATCAATGCATGTGACAATAACCGCTTTGAATCCTTGAATCCTATCAGTTATTAAAATAAATTATAATTATTACTCACAGGTTTCATTACAGACATTCATTCTGACAATATATAAATGATTATGTTAGATTTGCTATTCTGTCATTTGAACATTACCATCATGCGTCATTAAATTCTCCAGAATTATATTTTTGAATAGAAATGTTCTCAAATGTACACTTATACTTGTACATAAAATTGTAAACTGTACAGTTAAATGTGATTTACTGAAATTACATTGAGCTTGTCAACCATCATGTATCGTCATACTACGCCTCAGTAGAACCCCAAGTCCAGTCATCTGCTGAAGAACTCAAGACTTTTGACCTATAGGCTCCACCGTGCAGCCCCAATACCATGACATTTTTACCAAATCCAAAACAACTTTGCATTTCAGAAAAAAACAGCCGCACAAAACGTGAAACACAATCATGGATGCAAAGTCACATGTCCAACTGCAAGACACTTTTTGCATTGTGAAACTGCATTGTTATGTGAATGCATTTGCCAAATCACTTTAACCAACAACAAAACAACTTTAAATTAACGTAAAATATTTTTATTACATTTTTTTTATTACATTTTTTAAAGCACTTTAAAAGTTCAGGAAACACCATTACAGAGACATGTCCTGAAAGTAATATCATGGGTTTGGGGTGAAGACAGGACAATGTAAACAAGAAACTCGTAGCAGAATGAATCACCAACCAACTTAGCCACCAGAGATGTTTTGTCCATTTTGTGGAGCCCACTATACATTGCAGACACAGCCTGGACTTCTTAACCAATTTTGAGGGAGAAAAGGCTGGCTTTATGGACTGCCTTGTTAAACATTTCAATGAAGGCAACATATACTGTTGAAATGACGAAAAGGCTACACAATTCCTGCTTGTCTTTGCAGACTGAAAAAGTTCAATGCAGTTATGCCTGATTATAACAAAAAGGTGCCAAAGGATGAAATCCAATCTGCTTGCTGGTGTTTCTTCACATCAAAATGATAAAAATGCATTCCCTGTTTGCATGCTTGGTCACCTTAATAGTTTAAAAATTCAAATGCACTATATCACTTCTGGGTCAGCTCCATCCATATGCATACTTTTTTTTTAAATCTAGATAAGTTTTATAGTATCAGAAAATCCCATTCAAAATGCATCATTTCATAATTTCCTTAGCTGTATATTTAGCACACTGAAGAAAATAGTGACTATTTGTCTAGTGTGCAATTATCAAATATGTTATTGGAGACAGAAAGAGGAAAGATATCCAAGAGCCCAAGTTTTTAGAGCACAGTAAATGCATCTGATTGCAAGGAAAAGAGACCAAACTTGAGTGCAGGAAAATCAAACCTTCAAGAAATGTAGCACTTTTTAGAGACAGCAATGTGATATTGGAAATATTGCTCTCAAATTGAACAATTGTGTTTTTGATTAAAGAGAGAAAAACTGTCTCCCCCCATAAATCACATATTCAGCAACAATCTGATAGCTGAGGCTCTTTCCCCTCCTGCACCCCCTTTCGTTTTTGGCCAGGCAACTTTTATGACTGATGCACAAATCTGGAAAGATTTGTGCATCAGATCATGACTCTGCAAATAGCCTGACAGCATTTCAATCCAATGCTGATGAGTCCCATTCAGAATGCTGTTAAATATCTTAATGTAATGCCAAACTGTCCTTTATGTATTCACAAAGGACTAAAACCAAATAAAATCATAGGTAGCTACATTACTGTACTGAAGTCAGACGACACTTAGCAGGATCTTTTTGATGTCACAAGCTGTGTAAAAGAACCTTTGAAGAGAACTCTTATCTTTTCTAAGTTATTCTGGTTATTTGGTGTTTCTACCAAATCAGAGGCTTTAAAGTGTGAACCAGGCTTACGCAGAGGGGGGTTTAAACGTTCCCAGGGGAAGCTCAGTGAATGGAAGCAATGGCATTTAAAATGTTTTTTTTTTTTTTTTTTTTAAAAAAAAAGAAAGAAATGATCCTTATGTGGTTGAATAACTCTGATACATTAATTAGGGTGGATTTGGTTGTTTTATGGAGGTCAGAAACTAATGAAGGGTGTTAAAAATACATTAAAAATTATGTTAAAAACAAAAAACATGTTATGGAAAATGCATGTTTACTACAATCGTGACACAGTAGGCTGTGCCCGAGAGAAATAATGTTATTACAATATGAAAAGAAATCATGATTTCTGGACAATAATTAAAGCTTCTAATCATGATTAATCACAAGACATTTCTGCAGTTAAATGCATTGATACATGCAAAATTTCCTTTTCCATCAAGTCCTGCTACAAAAGAAATGACATCAATAAGTAAACAGCTTTTAAAAGCAGTATTCTCTTTACACAGTAACAGGTAAAATATTTCTGTAAAATGTAAATAATAATGTAATAAAATCAAATATTCATGACAAAAGTGGATGAAAAATTTCAGGATTTATTTGTTAAAAGTAACAAGTCAGCATGATTCATGTTAAATTTGTTTGAAGCTGCCCAAAACTGAGAGAACAAAACCTGATTCATTTCCAGCCATCAGGTTAGATGGCAGATAGAAAGCTTGATAAGAATCTCAATTATTCTAGCTTGTTGGGGAAGATAAATCTTCACAAAATTCCCAGTATCTTCCATCCATGGCCCTAAAGTCATAGATTATACAGAATTATACCATGGTCTTGGTGATAGGCTGCAGAGTGTCCGTTAAAAGTTGTTATACGACAAAAAGGGTCTGACAGCTAACTTTGCTGTTCTAAAATTATTGTGCTGGCTCAAACACTAGTTCATAACCATGTCAACATGATCTCAGAATGACCATTAACGTACAGTACCAGTCAGCAGTTCGGACATGATTTCCTGTTGGATTTAATGGAAGGTGTGTCAAGCTGGTTACTGTGTCACAATGACAAATGTTATAGTCCACTGTCTTCTTGTGAAAAACTTGTGATGTGACTTTAACTGTAAAAAATAAAATTAACATATTAATTGATTTAATATTTATCTTTTTATACTATACTATAAGTGGGATATTTCCAGACAAGGTGGGTAACATCAGAAATGAATTGAAGATGCGTACGGTTTCTTCCGCATTGGGCATTATTCTTTATTTATTGCCTGTAAATTATTGAATGCTTAACATAATGGTACACAAATTTAATCTAACTGAAGTAAGAGTATTGTTCAAGTTATCTCTTTTTGTTTCTTCGGTTTTATGATTCCCAGGAACTCACCGGGACAAACAGAGCTGCATTAAGCTAGTTCAATTTCTATAAAACCTACTCTACTTACAACTATCTCGTTCTCATTTTTGCTTTTCTTGGCCTCTTTCTCTCTTTTGTCAGTGTCAGACAGAACATTTTTCTTTATTTTGATAAACATGCCCTCTCCAGTTTGTTTAAAATACACACAGCTGCAGCATGAGTGTTAGGCTTACATCTCTGATAATGATGACATTATTCCACTATCCAATAGTTATATTTTGTGGTCAGTATGTGTTTAAATTTTAACAGCTTCCAACCTTTATAGTAGTTTCTTATAGCTTATTTGCAAATTAAAGTTTCCATCTAGCAATTTGTTTTAGTCTAACTAAACGTAAGTTTCCCAGAGGAAAATGACTCAACATCTCGGTAAAATAATTATGTAATAAATGAGAAAACAGCACAAACAAAGAAAGTGCTGTTGGTTCGAGGCAATGGGGGAAGAATTTTTATTCTATAGAAGTTCAAAAAGCCATGGAAGCACAGAGCGAGGAGCTCACAGAGTGAAGGGAGTGAAAATCATTGGAGACAGAATGAAGCTGACAGTGTCACATGCAGAAAAAGAATCAAAGCTAAGTCAGAGTGATATGGAAACACCTCTGACTCTTTGACGGGAGTTTAAAGGAGGAAAAAAGAACAGAGAATTTCAGAAAATAAAGAGTAGATAGGTGTCATCCAGGGGCAGAGCCAGAAAATTTACATAGGGTGGGCCTACAGGAAATAGGCTTGGCCAACTTTTTTCCAGAGCAAAATGATTACCTGTCTGAAATCTAACATGAATGTCTCATTCTTTATTGTATAATAAGCAAATAACTTTTAACAATTCAGACTTTGTATTTTTTGGGGGGTTTTTCAGATCTTTTAAAAATAATCATATAAAAATAATAAAAGGGGGAATAGGGCATAACTGTGTCAGGGTGGGCCTGGCCCTGGGCCAATCAGAGAAGTGGGAGGGCCTAAGCACGCCCTGACCCATATATGGGTGTGATATTTTACTTTGCACTATGTTGGGCACTTGTATAAGTTTATTTAGGGAGGATGATAGCTTTGTCAGACAATTCTGATTAATAAATAAAATATCAAATTTAAAATGTAAAATAACAATGTCATTTAGTCCACTTATGTTGCAGAAACTGCCATTCTAACAAAGTCTGCATATGAAAATTTTTACCTCAGCAAACTATTATATTCATATTTTCATTCATGTGTGTGCATTCTTTAACCTACTGTCATGTGTCAGTAAGATCATATTGTTTTTTTTTTTTTTTAAATAATCCGTTGCCACACTGTTTTATGCAGCTATTGACATCATGAGCCCTATTGTTGCTAGGCTACAAACAGATGTCCCATCACATTCATGGATACCTCTTGAAAGTTCAACAATCTCTCCCTTTCTGTTGCACTCCAAATTCTAACAATTTGCCTGTCGTTTCAAAAGAGAAAACAATATTTGAGTTGTTTTATGCAAATGTTAAAAATTGTATATGGCTCGTCCACCCTTCCTCCTTTAGGGACCCACCTCCATCTACCCACACATTGTTTAACAGCAACCAGTCATCATGCAAGCTATTGTAACTTGGTATAATGGTACGGAGATGGTGTGGGTGCTTGGAGGAGTGTCGGGAATGTCCTCTAAGAGCCATGTAGAGATTAAATACATTTTAAGACTGAGTGTGTGATAGATTACAGCAACTGAAGTGTGGTTCTTTCCCTGTAACAATCCCCAGATCACAAGTAACCTGAAAAGGCTTCTGAACAGACGGAAACAAGAAAGGAAGCCTTCAGGGTTCTGGTTCATTCCTAATTACTTCTTCACTCGGCTCCAAATAACATACAGGATGGAAGAGGCGATAACGGAGATCTCAGTATGGTCTGATATGCAGAATGATGGGACTGCATTTATGATCCAAGACTTATCAACAGAGTGACAGGGTGAAGGTGTAACAGATAAACTACATGGTAGTAAATGGTGTGGAGTCTGTTTGACTAGATCAAGGATCTCAAAGTCTGGTTCTCATGAGCCACTGTCTTTTAGATTTGAGATGTATTCCTTCTTCCACCTACCTGACTCAAAGCAATGGGTCATTTTGCAGAGCTTGACAACAAGTTGTTGAATCTGTTTCCATTTAGACAGATGTGATAAAGCTGTCTGTAATTCCCTGCAGTCAGATGAAGAAACATTTGAAGAGACTGAACTAGAACAAGGCTGCACATTCCTTTCAACAGCACCTCTTTAATACTACCCCAAGGCAGGAAACCGTTCCTGTGCCCTGGAATACATCATGTCTTGTTCAGATACCTTACAAATCTTACCCATCTAAGCTAAATGTTGCCCTAACATCCCAAACCATTAAAGTCTTTGACGTTCTCCTTTCAGGACCCATTACAGTGCTTGTCCTAAGTATCGTAGGGTTGACGATGTTGTCATCTTCCTGTTTCACTCTTATATAGAAAAATCTGGTAGCGCTGCAAGAATCATGTTCTTTTATTTAACAAGTACTTCTAAAACTGTTTAAGTACTTCTCTAAAACAGTCCAGGAAATTCATGTAGTTGTGTCCAGTGACACCTGGAATTACTGCAATGATGACTTTGTTGCTTTTAGGTGCATAAATGATTGAAAAAGACCTAAGTATAGACACATTGATTGTTGTTGTTTACATTTGATTAATCCCCCGCATGCACACTAGCTAATGTAATATCACATCTAAAAATGCTCTTATATTTCCTCCTATCTCAAATACTCACATACGTTTTGCTTCAGTATCCCCCACATCAATTTTACTGAAATAGCTCATTTTGTAGTCATAAGAAATTAAAATTATAATACATCTAAAATTATGATGCTTTTGGCACAAATTGTGAAATCAAATCAAACCTGTTTAATTTAAAATTTATTGAACCTCTGGATCTATTTGACTCAACTTTTTATAATAAGACTGTTCAGACTTGCAAATACCATCTGATAGTATTATCAAACCCTTCAGCTAGAGCTCCCTAATTTCAACATCACCCTTTTTGTCTATTGCTGGGGATAATTAACTTTATTGCTTGATATTCTGGTCAACACTGCAAATTTATTGGCAAACACTGAATTCTGTGTTACATTGTTGGAATATTCCTATTTTACCTAAACCATTGTAACATTTAGATGCCTGCTACCATGAGATAAATTTGAGGGGTTTTTTTTGTTTTTTTTTTGTATTTTGGAGACTGTTATCAAAATTAAATTAGAAATTGGCAATGCATCACACTGTGTGAGAGGGTTTAGTTGTGTTTTAAAATCTGCTACAGATTCACAGCTTCATTTAAACTTTCTGTCTTAATTTTGATTGATTTCTGTGTTTTTGTAGTCTTAGTTCTGGGTTCTTGCTTTATTTAGTAGTTTTGCTGGTATTTCTTTTTCATTAATTCTCCTGATTTGCTGGTCCATTAGTTTTTCCATGGGCTCCCTAGCTGTTATCTTAGTTCCCTGTATTGCCTGTTTCTTCGTGTTGCATTCAGTAAACTCTGAAGTAAATGAAGAATCCTGTTTTGTCGCAAAACGGCCTGGATTTGGCTCCACACCTCCCATCCCTAACAGTGTCAGTATTACATCTTAAAAGAAATAAAATAAAATAACAACAGTAAGGACAAAGGAAGGATAAAGTGGAAGAAATGTATTCTTATTCACAATAAAAAAACAAACTTGTGAGCTGTTGTGTTCCTCGTGTGTCTCTCATTCAGGGAAACACTCACTCTGGTTGCAGTGTTCTCTTATCTGTCTCATATTTCCTCACACCAGGGTTATTTTTTTACAACATGTGTCATCACATATATTAAACACTTAAATTGTACTGCTCAAAGAACAAATTTGAGGGTTTTTTACATGAGTGGTTGTGGCTTGCAAGGTTTCAGACTTGCAACGGGTGTCCCATGTTCCCATCGTGATATGTCCTGGTCAGGACACCAGAGTACATCAAGGTCAGGTTTAAAAGCTGCCAACTATAAAACCTTTATGTGGCTTCACTCTTGCATGTTTCCATTGTTACTACAGTGCTGTTACCACTAAAATATGAATAAATATGACTCAAGCAATTTTTGTGATTGTTTTACTTTATAATATCTTTATGTATTATTATTTACATATAACATTATTATATTAAGCCGTGCTCTCATAGGCAACCAAAAACAAATGGGAAATAAGACTATGGAACAATGAATTTCTTATACCCGGAACCAGTATGTACGAACTGGTCCAATTATTATTTACTATCCTATCCTATCATTCACTACTGATGTCCTGATCATATGGAGAAATTTTGAACTTGAAAAACTATAAAGTTTGTTTCAAATCCTATTGTTATAGAACTCTTGAAGCCAATGCTATGTACTTTACATTAATTACTAGCTTTATTTCAAAAGATTTTTGGAGCATTGTTTTACATAAGCAAACTTCAAACATGCAATGTTGAAACTTAATAGAGTATATATTAAGATTTGTGTGTTTCATACAAGATGGATATAGCTATGTGTTACAAGATCTGTTCAAGTTAACTGCAACACAACACCATATGAATTTAGAAAAGTGAACAGGTACAGCGGTGGGGATATTTGTCATTTTTTTTTAGATTTCTTTAAACAAAATTCATTGATGTGACCATGCAGGATAACAAATGAAACAGGACGTTTTAAAATGCTCTCAAATTGGACACAATGTAAATGTAAAACATTTGTCCCTGTCATGATCATGATGATATTACTTGGTAAGGAAGCTAAAATGGAAACCTGTAGAGTGGTAGGAAGAGAGCACACAAGGTAGAAACCAAAAGACTGTCTTGTGCTCAAATCTGAGGCTAATAAACTCCATCATGAGAGCATGAATGCCTGGTTTGTTGTGGTCATTTTAAAATAAGGTGATGCATAAGTCTTTTCTCTGTGGTTGTAGAAATGATGGAAGGTTGGAAACCACCATAGATAGGAGCATTAAGGAGCTAGAAAAATACCTAGGTCAAACTGCTCCACTGATGCTGTTGAAAGGGAATACACTTTGTTTGGGGAGCAATTTTGTTGTCAGACTTAAGAGTAATTAAAGAAATAAGAGATTATTTTTTAGTTCATAGTAAAACTGCCGTTAGTCCACTGGTCACTGTGACCCTTCGTGCCTTCCAAAGGCACATAAAACAATTGCTCACAAGAAAATTGTTCAAAAAGTTAATAGAAAAAGAGGTAAACGCTCACAAATTGCCTTACGAATGTTCTTTTTTAAAGGAAAAATGTGCTGTTAATGCATGCAACATCAATAGAGAGAATCAAATGCTCCCAAAAGAAGCATTGAATCGAATCCTCATTTATACAACAGCCAATGATGGAAATTAAGTTGTAATTGAGTGATAGAACCATAAAACCATAAACAAGATTGTAAATGTTAATTTTTTTTGTATATTAAGATTTGGAACTATTTGTGAATATTTCCATAATTATTCATTGCAATCTATATTGTCATATCTTAATACTAAAATTTTGTTTAAAAATGCTTGATGTTTGCTAGAGCTGCAGGAATATGAATGCAGGGGTCTGCTCAACTATTGGGAATTTTCCATAATGAATTTCTTAATCAAATGGATGAATGAAACCCACTTCACATTTATATCATTTAAACATGGTGAGCAGTGAGTTAAAATGTGTATTTTATATATTTACAAGTTCATAATGGTATTAACAGGAAATGCTAAAAGCTACAGTGTTTGTATATAAGCCATGTGAGTGTGTATATCAGGGCCACTCTCAGAATTCCTCTTTAAAGCCTCAGTTCAGATTGATTTTATTCATACACACCAGATCATTTCATATTTCATCTCCTCGAGACTCATACTGTACTATGAAAAGGAAAAATCAGCCCCATTGATCCCCCGCTGAGTGAGCATTGGTAATGTTCCATTGAAGAATCTCAAAGAGGGTTGCAGTCCACACCTATAGCTGCTGGGATGGTGGTAAAGGGTGGAGAGGGAAACAAACTTTGAAGAAAAAAATATATAAACATTTTGATGAGATCAGTAAAAAAAAAAAAATATTAGAAATAACCAACTTTAGGGCCAGAAATACCAAAAGGAATGGGTTGAGGAGAGATATATTACAAAGAAATGCATTTATTCTGCAAAAAAGCCAATGTAAAATTGACGACATGCAAAGGTGAGCTAAAATGTTTGGAGATTAAAACACCAAAACAGTAGAGAAGTACACATGTGCAGCAAGAGGTTTATTGTTGCTGCCTTTAAGATGGTTTCACAAAAGAGGAGCCTGTTAACAACAATGTCTTATCTCACATCCTAATTTTGGAAAATACACTAGAAGCAACCTCAGAAAACAAGATGTTTCACATAGAAACAGAAAGTGTTTTAGATATAGTTTAGGGCTCCATGGTGGTGTGCTGGTTGGCTCTGTGGCCACACAACAAGAAGGTCATTGGTTTGACTGTCAGAAGGGGGAAAGTTCGAACAGGGGCTTTCTGTCAGTTTTTATGTTCTCCCTGTTTATGTGTGGTTCCTCTTCAGATACTCCATTCAAAAACATACATGTTAGGTTAATTGGTCACTCAGATTCTCTCTAGGAATGAATGCGAGTGGCGATGTGTTGGACCTTCGATGGTCTGGCATACTGTCAGGATACCTCTCGCCTCCTCATTGCTGTCATAGGCTCCTGAATTAGATAAAACAATAAAGAAAATGACTGAAATATGTAGTTTGATCATTAAAGCTTCTCTTTGTATGGATAAATTGGTAATAATTGGTAATTTAAATAATGTGGAATTGACATGCGTCTTTGTATTTTCATTTCATACAGTAATCTTATCTCTTTTTTAAATTTATTTTTATATGTATTGAATAATACTAAGTCTGACTTTATATTATATGACAAATTAAGCACTATAGATTTGCATATAGGCTTCAAATGCTTCATCTTCTCATGCCAAGTTTATGTTCCATATTAATATCAAAGTGAGCATAAGTTAGCACAACCAGAGCGTCTCTAAATGTGCTATTGCACACCATTGTACACACCAATATACCTACCTGCCTGCCCTTTTTATACAAGTGTTATTCAAAGCATATTGATAATATTTTCATGATGCAGTGCATTTAGTGGAAATTACCTTTCATGATTTGTGCTGTACTATGTCAGATATGATAGATTAAATGGTGAACATTGGTGTTGAAAATAATTGATTCTCATGACAAATTAGGAATTGTCAGGATTCCTGTCCTTGACCTGAAAGACCTGAAACCGACAGAAAAAAGGGAGGTTGTAGAAAACTGTCAAGAAGCACAGGATTAAAGAGGAAATATACTTATTAAATACTAAACAATGTAAGACTTTCATAAATTGCATTTTCTATATGATACTATTTAGCTTCAAATGCAACTAAAGAAACAAAATAAAAAAAAAACAATATTTTCATTCAGAATAATGTGTTCACAGATTTACATTACTGAGGTTGAGAACATAACATTATAAAGAAAATGTAATAATCTGATGCATGCACAACACTTAAATAAATAATATACTGCTTGAGAAAGTGTTAAGGGGATATAAATTGAATGGTTTAGATTTTTGCTTGAGCAGAAGTTACCTGCTAAACCATGTGTGACTTGCATTGCCATTGATTCATAGCCACACTGTGTTGTTTTGTGATATTGTAAAGCTGTCCTTAAATGCAAGTTCTTGCAATTTTGGATCTGGTGTGTACCTTTCTATTTGAAGATGTTACAGATAAACATTTATCTACATTAGGTCATACATAATCCCAGGATAGTGCATTTTGAAACAAAGAAAATCAATTTCATGCAAAATTTTACATATAAAAGGAGAAAACAATGCCCATAATAGTTTTGTTATGTTAAAACATTGTGTTTTCCCATCTTCATAGTCAATTAATATTTTCTGAAACCCCCTTACCACCAAAAAGACAAACAGCCCAAAAGTAGAAACTTTTTTTCTTACTTCTTTTTCCTTTTTCTGCAACTTCTGCAAATCATAGCCCTGCATAGGATCTTTATTTCCATCCTCCCTGTGTGTCCTCCCGGTGACTGTGCTCAGCTCACATCCTCTCCAAAAGCTATATAAATGATCAGCATAATCCCTTACATGCATTACCCCTCAAAATTTAATTCCAGAAGGACTTCACTCTTCATTGCATGCAAATGCAAAATTTGCCTTTGCACATGTTGTATTGTGAAAAACCAAATAGTGTATTTTGTGCCAGGCAAGCTTTGTCACTCTAAGAAATTAACATAAATACATTCCAAATATGGAAGCTGTGAATTGATTTCTTGAAGGGAAATGGGTATCATGAATAATGAGTTGGGCAGAGAGAAATTAGGCCAATGGCTGGGTTGTCCTGTCCAGTAAATAGACTGGGCGTTTCTGACATCTAGTGGTCATATTTGCAGCTGCGTTGAAGGTGGTTGGAGAGCCGACATGGTGTCTAAGGCTATTGAACACACTGATATGGTAATCTCCTAATGAAAATATATAGTGTACATAACATATTCCTAAAGATATTTTGTCCAATATAACAGTTTGTTGAGCAAGTTGATCTGGAACAGTACATTTAACTTGTTAATACATGTATGTTAGCAGAATGTTTTCTCTGAAACACATGTAAAAAAGGAAATATTGACAACCTGGAGGCATCTTCAGCTTTATTCAGCTGATCTGCTCATGATTGACCTGGCAGAGGTAATCCAAACAAACCGAGTTGAGGTCACACACACACATGCTGCCCATTGTATCTGGTGTGTATGGGGAAATTTAGTTTCTGTGTTGACTAAAGTTTTGTTTTCAACTTTTATGCTTGCCTTTTTTTATTACTACTGTCTGTGTGGGGGCTGACAACAGAACTATAAATACACTACCTTGTTGCATTTCATGAAACTGGGTTCAAAACACATTTTATTTCATCGTGATGAAAGGCATTTAGTAGAGTATCATTTTGGTATACGGTGTGAACAAACATAAATAAAGGCTGTGAACTTTAACACCCAGAAATAAAATCTAGCAGCTATATTTCGTCCCTGCAAGTTCATTGGTGGATATTATCTTTTGTAGTGAATAGTAAACCAATGCAAAGAAAAAACAGGATATAAAAGATTTCTCCCATTACAGTGGCAGCAGGACATAGTCGTAATTGCTGAAACTCTGGATGTATAATTGGGGAAAAAATGAATTACTCACAACGTTTTGACATAAACTAAATTTATTCAGCATACCTTTTTATTCTTGGCAGCTGAACTACTTAAAACACATCTGAGAAACTGACTACAGAGGGCAGCAGTGTAATTAAAGACTGGCTCTTGCTGCTTAGAGTGGTGCTTCAAGAAAGTGATAAAAGTAGCTTCAAAAAGCCTAACTTCAATCAAAAGTAAAAAAAATGGCTCAGTGCTATATAAGTCAAATACCCATTTACCAAATTCATTTTAACTATATACTGTATAAAACTATAGACTGAAATATGCTGACAGCTCCAAGTTACTTCTAAGACAACGTAGTTGTTTGTACACACACACACACACACACACACACACACACACACACACACACACACACACACACACACACACACACACACA
>JBAMHX010000019.1:1213338-1230036 GCA_037177515.1 Pseudomugil tenellus | reverse complement strand
TATAGCCTATGACCCTTTACGCCTGTGCAACATGCCTCACCAAATACTTTGTGTCCAGAAAGCACTCGCAGTTGGTCGCTTTAAACAGATGAAGAGTAGGTATGGAAGGACAGGGGGTGCCTGGATTTGAACCAGGGACCTCTTGATCTGCAGTCAAATGCTCTACCACTGAGCTACACCCCCATACAAGGAAGCATTCTGAGGAACTAATAGTGAAACACAGACCAAGCCTCCCAGTGACCTTGGTTTATATACATGCTCCTACTTGGTCCAGAAGGTTGGCTGATGCTATAGTCAATAAATCCTGTTAAAAAGCTATTTCTTCTTTTTACCTTTCGATGTTTGAGTATGCCGTGCTGAGATTTTCAAAAACTGTTTGGGGAATTGGTAAATTGTAGCACAAAACTAACAGCATGCTTTCAACGGAGCTTGACAGCGATATTGCAAACTATAGCCTATGACCCTTTACGCCTGTGCAACATGCCTCACAGTTGGTCTCTTTAAACAGTTGAAGAGTAGGTATGGAAGGACAGGGGGTGCCCGGATTTGAACCAGGGACCTCTTGATCTGCAGTCAAACGCTCTACCACTGAGCTACACCCCCATGTAAGGCAGCATTCTGAGGAATTAATTGACGGTTGAAATGTTGTCAATAACAAAGCAATCAATGTCCAATATACTGGTAGTAAGATTGTTTGATTTCCAAATGTCTTAAACTATTTATTGTTCTGACCTTTCGATGTTTGAGTATGCCGTGCTGAGTTTTTCAACAACTGTTTGGGGAATTGGTAAATTGTAGCACAAAAGTAATAGCATAATAATCTTCATGATTCAAAGTCTGCGGTGCATGGATTGAAACATAGCCAATGTCAACTATATTCCTCATTTCAGATGTGGACCAGTCACAAGACTTATATCCAAGAAATATAGGACACCATCCATATATCGAGCCTAGAAGACAATTAATTATAACAGTAACAGACAAACACAGCTGAAATTAGTTAATACATCAAAATGTTAGTAACCACGCCCATATAACTCTTCAGATCAAATACTGGCAACCTGTCAGTAGGCTCTCGTCTGCTGATTGCTAGGTTAGAATCCAGCTTTTCTGTGACCTGAAGCAGCAGAACATGCACACATACATGTCTCCATCTGAGACATTGTTAGTTTATTGTCAGGTCACTACTTGATAAGAGTTGCATCTACATAGAAAAGCTGACCTGCATTCAGATTTTCATGTTTTTTAAATTTTTAGAGATGATTAAAGCACATTATTGATTGCAAAGCGTCTATGAGCATCAGAGGTAATATCAGTACACAACACATTTCATTCTATGTGGGGTCCACATGTTTGCTGCACACAAAAACAGATGTCCTGTGTACATTTTGAGCTTGAAAGTTAAAACAGAAAAACAATTCTAGTGCTTCACCGTGAATAGTAACCCATGACTGGACAACATCCATGTTACATTGAGTTGTTCTGTTGTCTTTAAAAAAATTAAATAAATAAAGTCAATGAAACTTGAAGCATTTTTGTGAAAAAAGGTTAACTGATTTTGAGCCAAATTGACTTTGATGAAGTGTTTCATTTGAAGTTTGTGAATCAGCTGTTCTGAAGACTTTGTCTCAATGAGTCACAGTTTCTGTTAAAGCACAAATTCTCAAGGACATAAGCTGTGAATCGATGTGGTATTTCTCATCAGAAGACAATTAAGTCAGGAATTTCACACATCATAGTTGAATTACTTTGTCACAAAGAATGAAAAATCTGAGATTGGTTTCCTGTTTACTTTGCAAATAAATTAAATGTGACAAGAATATTTACAGAAATCTAACTGTGAGCAAAACAAAGTTCAGCTGCATATTTTATGGAAACTTCATTGTTCTTGGCAGGATATTGCAATTAAAAAAGAAAATTTATGCAGGTCAGGCTGAAATTGTGTTTTACAAGTACATTAAGTTAATTAATTCTAATTTATTTAGCAATCAATGCATTTCATCTTCAGAGTTGCACTGTAGATTGTGTTAACTAAATGGCTTAAATCCCACAAAACACTATATTGTCAGGCTGTAAGATATAAAAAAAAATGTAGTTTTGATTTCAAAAGTGGGGGGACAAATATTTTTTATAAGTAATCTTTTAAGTAATCTTTCAGGTCACTGTGTTTATTTTAGTGTCCCATTTCTACTTTTAAGCAAAATGTGGTTCTATTATGCACATCCATCCATCTATCTTCTACCGCTTATTCCCGAACGGGGTCGTGGGGGGGCTGGAAACAACTCCAGCTGACATTGGGCGAAAGGCAGGGTACACCCCGGACAGGTCGCCAGGCTATCACAGGGCCAACACACATAGACAAAAAACCACGCACACACACTCACATGGACAATTTAGAGTCTCCAATCAGCCTATACCTAAGGTTCATGTCTTTGGACTGTGGGAGGAAGCCGGAGTACCCGGAGAGAACCCACGCTAACACGGGGAGAACATGCAGAAGGGACACCGCCCGAGCCGGGGATCAAACCGACAACCTTCTACAGGCTACAGCACTAACCACCGCGCCACTGTGCATGCCTCTTTCAGAAAACATCTATAGCTAATGTTTTCTTCTTAGAAATTGTTCAAACAAAAAAAAGACATCATCCCTTGTCAGACTTGATGATCTGTTGTTGCATATCTCCTGGTGTGTGGAAAGTTGTTTTGAGCTAATCAGACAATAAAATAGTTTTTTTCCATATTGATCTGATATAAGAAATTATCCACCTTTCTTCAGAGTTTCACAATACTTTATAGTTATGGATATTGCACTCTTTAAATCTTATTATCAGCTGCTGCACTGTCACAAAGATATCTGTTGTTTGACTTTATTTTGAGTTGAATCACCAGTTTCTTCAAGCCGGCAGCAAAGCAAGAACACCGACCATCATTTACATTAAAAATGGTAGCCTTGTCTCCAAGTTTTCCAAGTCCTGTATATTTCTTTCTTGTATTTATTTTTTATAAAACCCTGGATTCTTTCACTTGCCTGCCTCATCAGCCTGCATTTGGGATCGCCCCCTCCATTAACCCAGCTGCTATAAAGCCTTTTTTGCATATTATAGATATCAGCCTACATAATACTATTAGAAAAACTTAGATCTGTTTATCATTTTTCACAAATCTACATTGGAGGTTATCCGTCTGTTTTCTTTACCCTTCATCCAGTTCAGCAGGCATCTCAGCAGTCATTGTGCAAGAGGCAGGGTACACCCTAGATTCTAGCAGGGGTGCCCAGATCCGGTCCTCAAGATCCACCCTCCTACAACTTTTACATACAACCCTTCTCCAAAACACATGAATTTCCTCATCTGCATGTCATCCAGCCTTGCAGGGAAAGGGAATATCAATACATGTAATACATTGCCTCATTATATTCCTTTTTTTTTGTCTTTCCATGATTACACTACTAAAACTAGCTTGAAAAAACGAGAAAAAAAACTACAAAAATCAGGTTAATTTTCCTTTAAATAAGATCAAATTCCTTGTTCTGTTGGCAGATATCCATCCATCCATCCATCCATTTTCCGCTTATTCCCAAACAGGGTCGCGGGGTGACTGGAGCCAATCCCCGCAGCCAACGTGTTGGCAGATAACTTATCTTATTTATAAGATAACAATTAGTATACCTATATGTACAGAAAATCCACCAGGTATCCACCAGGGACAAAGGAAAAAGTACCGGATTGTAAAACTCATGCATTTTGTCTCAGGAACTTAATGTATCTAATTTCAAAAGCTGAAAAAATATTTCTTATATTGATTTGTATTACAGTTATTTTCATTGAAATAAAATAACTTTAGCTAGTTTGATATTAATTTAGTTGTTAATATATATTTGTTTATCATTTCTTTCAGTCATTTGTATTAATACGGTTCTTGGACATTTCATGTTGCTTTTGTTGTAAAGATGATAATCCGCCTTGTATTATGGAAGGATTTTCCTATAAGAGGCAAAACCTATTAAAAAATACAAAAACTCATGGGATGCTATTAAAGGAAATATGTTGGTCTTTCCCATTTTAATGTAACTGAAAATGTTTTATTTGACCTTATGATTTTAAATGTTTCGTACATCACAGTGGTTTTAATGTTTTCCCACTTTCCTTCAAATAAAACCAAAAAGCTGAGCCTAACTTTTCTTCCATATTTCCTGTGAGACAACATGTTCTCCTAAAGATCCTTCTGTTGATAATTTGTCATGAAACTCTCCCTTTATAATGCTTAGATCTGACCAATACTATGAGTAAGAGATGTGTGATAACACAATCCCAGGGCCATCATTTTAACTGAAAAGAGAGAAAAAAATCTCAAAGCTGATGTGTTATCTCACATCATTGTTTGGCTCTAAAGCTTGAAAATGTTGTGATATAGTGTGACAACGCGAACCGGTACAGCATGTTGCTGGCAGGCGCTCTGCTGCAGCACGTCCCTGTGGTAAGCTGGCGGAAACATGCCCAGATGAAATGTCATGCCTTTTCACGAAGGTGTCACTCAGAGGATGGACTCTATTCTCTCTGCTGCCTCTTCACATTAGTCTCCTGATTACTGTTCCACTGACTGACCCGTCCAACTAGTACCTCTCCCATATGACTGCAAAGACAACATCACAGCTCTTATTACAATGCAATGAGAGGCTGTTTATGAACAAATTGGAATAAAGTTTCATAATCTTGGATAGACATTTTTATTTGGATTTTTTTTTTTTTTTTTTACCAATTTATTGATTTACAAGGCCTGTACAGTGACAGCAGTTTCTCGTACTGATAATGCTGGTCAGACAGGTTGTTTTTTGCTGTTAAAAAATTAGTAATGGCAGTCTGTGTACATTTTAAAATAATTTTATTTCTTTTTGACATTTAACTCGACTAAGATGTGATTTAAAATGTATCTTTTGTAGATTGCATCTCCTTGAAAACATTTTGAGTTGTTTGTGAAACTAATGGAAAAACACATCTATAACTCTGGTTTGTTGGGGTTTTACTCCTATCTCACTGATCGACAATGTCTTTGTAAATATGGTTATTTGCTCCTCAAGAACCTATTAAATAAAATGTGGGGTTCCCCAACGTTCAGTTTTAGGCCTGATACCACTTGGGGATGTCATCAGAGACACGGCATTGACTTTTACAGCTATGCTGATGATACACAGCTTTACACTGCTGTGTCTCCTGATGACTTAGAGTCAGTTAATGTTCTTTTAAACTGCATTTCAGATAGAAAGTCAAGGATGGAAGAGGAATTTTTACAGCTTAACTAGGACAAAACTGAGATTTTAATCATCGGTCCTAAAACATTTTTAAAATCTCTCTCAGTGTGAGAAATCTGGGTGTTCTTTTTGAATCTGAGCAAAATTTTATTCCTCACATCAAAAATGTAATGAAGATAGGATTTTATCATCTAAAAAATATTCCCAGAGTCAGCCCATTTCTCTCTCTTGCCAACACTGAATTCATTTTTTTTTTATTTCTAATAAATTAGATTATTCTAATGCCCTGCTCTCTGGTCTTCTGCAAAAAAGTCTATTTCAAGCTTACAATTTCTTCAAACCTCAGCAGCACAAGTTCTGATGACGACCAGAGAGCAATAACCCATTACACCAGTTTTAAAGTCACTGCGTTGGCTCCCCGCGCATTTCAGGATTGATTTAAGGTTATCTTAATGATTTATAAATGTATTAATGGTACTGGGCCTTCTTATTCATCACACCTCCTTTTAAATTATTAGCCCTCACAGACCCTGAGGTTCTCTGGTACCTGCCTTTTAATTGTTCTTAAGGGTTCAAAACTAAAACATTCATTGAGGTTTTACTCTATTATGGGTCTCGACTGTGGAACAGCCTGCAGAGACTGTTGATGTTTTTAAAAAGAGGCTCAGGACCTTTTTACCTAAGCTTTTACCTGCAGTAATTGTATCTTAATTCATAATATTTTATTTTTATTTCTTTTTATTAAATTTAATTCATTTATTTATTAATTTATCTATTTCAGCACATTCTTTAATGTCTTTAAGTTATTTTATTTTTATTTTAACTCCAGTGTTTGTTTCATAGGGATCCTCCCTGCTTGGGGTGCTGTCTGTTTGGTCTGGGGGTTGTTGCTATGGCAGAGGGACATGACAGCCCTATAGCAATGGGGAGGACCGTTGGCAGCCTTGACCTGGGTGCTGGGTTGTGGCCATGGCTGTTGGACGTATCCCAATGATATTGTTTCCTCTCATCAACATCCATATGAATCCAGGTATTTTTACAGCTATCTTTGCATATTCACATAAATACCTTACACATTTTATGTATATTTTATTTTTTATTTAGAGACAGAAATCAGGGAGTCACATTTAAGAGGAGCTGTCTCTTTGAGTGAATATGATGTGTGTTTTTTAATTGCTGCGCTATCTGTTTTGATGTGTGAAGACTTATTTTCATGCTAGACCTCTAACATGAAAAGCGCTTCAGAAATAAAGCTTGTTTGCAGGTGTGAGTGGGTATTTTGGGGGGTTTATTTGTCTGCATTTGGGAAAAAATAAATAAAGTTGGCTTTGATTCTATTTAAAATAGGAGCTGTGCTAAAATACGTATTTACCAGTAGATTTGTATCCTCACCTATGGTCACCAGTTGTGGGTAGTGACCAAAAGAATGTTATTCTGAACACCAGTTCCTCCTCAGGGTATCTGGACCTTCTCACCTTATGTCATCTGACATAAGGTGAGAAGCTTGATCATCCAGAAGGAGATCAGAGTAGAACTGCTGCTCCTGCAAACCCAGAGGAGTCAGATGAGGTCCAAGCATCTGGTCTGGAGCATCGATCCCTTCTTAACTGGTAAGGCGATCTGAGCATATCTCCTGGAACTCTATCTCAGATCCTGGGAACACTGGATCTGTACTCCACAGATAAGCTGGAAGAAGGTCATAGCGATGTGCTCCAGGTTTTCCTTTCCTCACTGAGAGTTCATAGTGTGTCTGTTTTTCCTTTCAGTTTCTACAGTATAGCTTGATCTCCTGCCGGTAGTGTTCCCAGTGCTCCTGCTGTGCTTTGTTTACCTACTACATCTTTAGTCATCCTGCCACCTGAGTCTGTGAATCATGCATTTGAATTGGTTTTCCTAATCTGCTTCCACACTCATGACACAGATGTTTGAACAAAAGCAGAAAGTTGTTTATAATTAAAAACACTCAGACCTTCAGGTTCTGCCTTTCATTTCAATGAAGAAAACTGAAAAACAGAAGCAGTGCTGCAGTCCGAGAGCAAAGTTCTAGGCTAATGTGGTCATTTGGAGTCTTTCCAGTATGGTGAAACTTGGTCATTAAGTTCCAGGATTTAAAATATTAAAAATGTTATATTAAAGGGAGCTGACTTTGAGAAAAGTGAAGTGAAATGTTCCTGCAGCATTATGGCTCATATACAGGCTTTAAATTTTCATACAAAATAAATATCACATTTTTGTTCAGTGTGAATCTCTGTGAGTTTTCATTTGTTACTTTTATAAGTCCTAGATGTACTACTATGTGCTAGCGGGGACACACAGGACAGATTTTCAGACATGTCAAAATAATAAAATGGATACTTAGGAAATATTCTTTGATTTCCAAAGAACAGATGCCATCTGTGATAAAAATGGGACTCGTCCTCAAGGCGTCAAATATGAAAGGAGTGATGGGAGCTCCGAACGTCTGTGGTACCAGATGCTCTCAAAGGCTCACTGGTTAACAGCACAAATTACTTTTCACATGGATTAAAGACCAAGCACTGGGTGCCATCTATTGTGAAACATTGGGATGCTGCCTTGTATTCACCACAAGAACTTTGGATGAGAGTATTTTAAGTGTCATGTTGATTCACGGGCTGTGAAGAAATATTACAGCTTACAGAGATGATACAACAAGCAGCAGTTGATTAGGAAATGTAACTTTGGTTTTGAAAATTGACAGTCTGTCAAAAAATACATCTGAACCATGTTAAAGACTTTGCCTACTGTTTTATATTAATGACAGAAAAAAAACACTGCTGTAATTGTCTTTGAATAATTGATGGTCTTCTTTGTTTTCTGTCCATTTTTATGAAGACTATGGAGAATTTTCAAGAATGAGGAGGACAGTAAGGTGATGAAGAGGCTGAGGAGGTTGATGATTTCACCACGAAGTTGGAAGCAGGGTTATAACGTGGGTATGAATTGGGATTCACAGCACAGAGAATAAAATTCTAACATTTACTGGAGACTCAATTTAAGCAAACTTCAGATATACATTATCTTCCCCTTGTATGCAAGAGATCTCCTGTGGACCTCCAGCTTCCTTCCACAGTCCACATGGTTCATTGCTGACTGTAAATTCTCCTTCAGAGTTTGAAAGGTTTAATGTAAGTTGTCATAGTATTTGGGTAAATTCAGAGGTGTACAGTTTAGGTGCTGTAAAGTAGAAGTCCTACCATGATTTTGGATCTACATGTAGAAAAGGTGTTTTCACTAACAGGCTTGTTCTCCTGGCAGAGAACCTGTACCTGTATTAAATTCAGCTGGTTTGGTGACAAGACAGCTGCCAGACAAGATTTTTTATTTTCTGGACCAGGAGTGTACACCTCTGGATAAACAAAAAACGTAACTTTTTCAGATACAATCAACTTAACATGGGATATTCCAGCTCAAAGATACAAGAATGTCTGAATATTTATCCTAACTTTGATTTACCGTTCTAATTTAGGTGCACACGACCTCGTTGAATTGAGTCAAGAAAGCTTGCAGTTGTTGCCTTTAAATTCTTCATAATCTGAATGTCTGCATCTTGGTAAAATCAGGGTTTTGTCTGCAATTGGTCAGAAACTAGAAACACATTTTATGTGAGCACAATCTGATCAAGATGGAAAACTCTGCTTATCCTGAACCTGAATGTTTTGGTAAACTAAATGTTTTGGTAGGTTAACACAGGTAATAGAGATATCTGGAGAATGTTTATCCCGCTTTGTTGTATGGGTCTCTGAAAGAGAGACAGAGACATGTTTACAATCTGTAACATATCTGAGGCATCCTGCGTTTAAACAGGACCGATGTTGTTATTAGTAAAGAGTGCTGGTGGATTTTGAGGGGGAGGTGAAACTCAGCACAGATGTTAAGCCGACATCATTTCTATTCCTCTGAAGAGAATGAGTCACAGCTGACAATAAGTACTTGTGAATTTTTAGATCAATATGGAGATTCACAGATAGTTTCAGTCTGCGCTGCCTGAAAATGCTCATCACTAAACTCTCCATTTAGAAAATGCTGCTGTTAAAGTGATGATCAGTCTTCTGTGAGAGCGAGCAGGCTGGAGGGTCTGCTGTAACAATAAAAGCCCTCTTTAGTCTCCTAAACACCTGTCACATCTCTGACACCTTTTTATTCTATTCTACTCTATTCTATTCTATTTTAGCAGAAACTTGTCTCCAAAGTGACTTACATCTGAGTATGAGAACAACAAAAGCAAGAAATTAAACAAGACGAAGCATCATAATAGGCAAGACAAGTTTATTTGTACAGTAGGACTCAACAACAGGGTGATTTAAAGGTGACGGGGTATATCCCTGAACACCCCCAATCCTCGAAAGGACACGATACAATAACATAAAGCCGCACATGTTCAGTCACAAAGCTCCACCTGGTGTGGACACGTTGAACCAGCCCGGTATGACGTCAGGACAGGATGCATCCTGAGGTCATCCCACCCCATACACACACAACCTCACACACACTCCAAAAACACCTGCGCACACATGCAACACCCCCACTCAAACACCCCTCCCCCATATTTTGATAATAACTTTGGTGCATTGAGATCAAATGATCCTGATAGGTAGCTGCCAGCTTTTTTGATTTAGAGTGTATTTTTGAACTATAATAGATTTAGGTTGGTGGTATTCTAAGTATTTAATGCTGCTGATTTCATATTGTCAAGTTAGTCATTTTATTAGTAAAAAGTTGCCATTTTTTATTATATGTTCGGTTTTTTTCCTGTACGTTTCCATTGAGGGAAGTTTATCATCTTTTTGTTTTGCAGGATGTTGGGGTTGTTCCAGATGGGTGTCAGCTTACATGGAATAAGTGCAGACTTAGTTTCAGAAATTCCCACCAAGCCATTAAAGAGGAGCTGATGTTAATGCTTTTAAAACACTTATATCGTTTAATGGTTGAGCTGATGAATGGCGAGTCAGAGAGGATTCAGTCCTCATGCAATGCTTGCTCTACATTTAGCCATGGATCATCCAGATAACTTGGTTTGAGCCATTTAGAGATGTATTGCCTGTTAGATAAGAAGTAGTGATTAAAGTTGGGCAGGTCATATCCATGTTTGTCATGTTTCTGCTGTTTGTGCTCATCAGTGTGAAATAGTTCACCCGGGTTTTCCTAATTGCATCATAGTTTCACCTGTTCCAAGCACTACCTAAACTACCTAAGCAGTTTTCTGACAGATGATAAACATCCTTTGTGCCATGTTTAAGTCCAGCATTATTTTCATGGTTTCTAAGGTTTTTATTTAAGTACCCATCCCCAGATTTTTCATCATGTCTTGCCCTTAATGGACTCCAGAAACTGGGGTCAATTTTACTTTTTTTGTTTCAAGTATGAAGTTGTATTTGGCTCCAAAGCAGAGGAAAAAAATCAGAATTAGCCAGAGAAAAAGCAGCTGAAGGCGACTCAGAAGAAAGCTGAGAATAGCAGATACTTTTTTACCTTTTAATTTTTCAGTTGTAAATAACTTGGTAGCTGTGGAACACTGCAATCAAGCTCACCTTTTTAAATGTGCAAATAAACCTATTTATCTTTTTATGGTGACAGACAATAAGAGTCAAGCACAGAAAAAGAAAAAGTACACAACACTGTAAAATCATCAAATTTTCCTAAAAGCCTCTCCTTGGCTGTAGAGTAGGCTACCACTCCCGATGTAATGCACTCAGAGGTAATAAGGTGGTCTGAATTCATTTGTTTTCCTCGACTTTCTTCAAATCTCTGTGGACTGCAGTTTCACTTGTTGTCCTCGTGGATGTCAAACTGTCTGTTGGGTTTTGTAGATTCCAGCATGAGTTCATACAGTTGGCCAATTTGTTCATCCTGAAAGTCTTTTAGTTTCCCCTCAGGCAGGTTGGCGCCAAACTTCACTTCACGGAGCTGACTCCCTGCTGACTCCAGCACCTGGGCCTGCAGGGTGTCCCTGTAGTTCTGTAAGGAAACACAGATCACATGGAAAGATTAAAAACATCACTGACAACCACGATAGGAATTTTAAGCAGAAACACTTTTAGAAACTACTGAGAATGATTAATAAGGCCCCCACCCCAGCAGGCATTCAGTGTTAGCTTATTCCACGTTGCTAACTCAGGCTCATCACACAGAAACAAATTGATGGAAACACTTAACTTTTATCATCTTTGAGATGAAGTCTGATTGATCTTCACTTGATCTGCTGATGAAGCTGCAACAGAATGTTGATTTGTTGCTTTGCTCTCAGATGCCTGATCAGCTAAGTTTACCTACAGATAATAAGGTGTCTGTTGTTTTTCTCCTGGTGGTTGGTTGAAAGTTTTGAAAATTTGGTTGATTGGTTGCAACACATTACATGCAGGTGTTGGCTAAAACATGGTTACAAACGACAGTTGCAAACGATTTTTGATTTCTTATAATATTATCAATTAAAAATGCAGTTGGGTGAATACAGATATTAGCATTGGAAATACTTGCAGATCCTGCCAAAAGTAAGAGGATGTATTGTATTGAGGAGTATTTATGTTGAAACATTTCATACCAGATGGCATGATGATTGTTTCGAGTTGGTAAGCTAACATTTAGCATCAACATTATGTTAGCTCGTTGGTGTAATTAGTCCTTACAAAAATCAGACTAAAAAATAAAAATAGTAACATGCTGACTGAATTTTCCAGAGGCAGAACAAATACTGCCAGATTTACAACCAGCAACCTTTATAAAGCACATAGGTCCTTTAGGTTACCATCATGTTAAGGAGTATGAAGACCATGGAACAATAATAACAAAGGTTATATACATACTACTTAAATGATAAATGTAATAGATTTCTTACTAAAATAAGCCAAGATAAGTTTATTTGTACAGCACATTTCAGATACAAGATTATTCGAAGTGCTTTATATAAAACATTAATATCATTACAGAAGAAAAACAAACAAACAACAACAAAAAAAATTAGAATATTTAAAGCAAGTTAAAGTTGGTGTGCAGATTTCATGATTAGGCGCATGTGAAATGTTTTTAACCTGGATTTAAAAGTGTCAACATTTAGGGAGAATTTAATCTCCACAAGCAGTTTGTTACGAATGTTTGCAGCTTGACAGCTGAATTCTGCTTTTTCAATTAACTATTAATTATTGTACTGGTACTCGGTATCAGCAAAGCCCTACTTAAAAAAAGGAATGGGAACATACCATATCAAACACTTGAATAGTACCACCAATCCATATTGATGGTCAGTATTTCCATTTAAAATACTTCTTAAAAGTTATCTAGCACAATAAGCAAAGTATACAAATCAAACATTAAAGGAAGCATAGTACAATTACAAAACAAACCCCTAATATATCCCTCACCCACCTGCATTACAATCTGACAGTTTGGAATAATTCACAAGCTAACAATAAAAAGTTCTTCTTGAGTTCTTTCAGCTAAAATATACACATAACTTCCACTTTTAGGTCCATCCTCAAGTGGTTGGTTGGACACTTGTCCTCTAGAACTGCCTTAATTGTTGCTGTCATAGATCCAACAAGATGTCAGAAACAATCTTTAGACATTTTGATTCCATGGATTTGAAACATCAAAGAACTGCTGCACGATAATGAGAATCTCCCGTTCCTCCACATCATGATAAGAATGTTCTGAAATTTTTAAAGCATGCACATCCAATGCCCTATTTCCATTATAAATCAGAATAAACACTAAATTTGCCTACATATGTGCTATAAATGAACAGGTGAACGCCTCTGATCAATAGTAATAATCCCATTTCCATAATGGCTCAGCAGGGAAAAAAAGAACATCTGAATACTTCAGAATATAAGACTGAAATCCTGATGGAGACTGGTGAAAAGGTCAGAGTTTTATTTAGTAGCTTGGCATGGTGGGCATCACCAGTGTCAGAAAGGCAGAGTTATGCACCCTACAAGACGACTGGGCAATAGAGGAATAGGGTGCTGCTGCTCCCTCCTGGAGGTGAGAAGCTGGCTGGATGACTGACAAGTTGTGACAGAGGCGAGAGGGGTG
Source organism: Pseudomugil tenellus (assembly GCA_037177515.1). Taxonomy (NCBI): domain Eukaryota; kingdom Metazoa; phylum Chordata; class Actinopteri; order Atheriniformes; family Pseudomugilidae; genus Pseudomugil; species Pseudomugil tenellus. The sequence continues at coordinate 1,216,739 of JBAMHX010000019.1, read as the reverse complement.
GGGAGCACACAGACACACTGGAACTAAATGGACCAGAGGCTCCGGATGATGATGCAGGTCATTTATTCTTGTTTGAAATGATAAAATGCAAGTTTATTTATAATGCACTTTAATGCCATGAACATGTACAGACACAAAAAAGACATCTCTGACACCAGTTTACATATTTTGTGTGTTTATGGTACAGCTAGCTGGAGAGGACGAGGCCAGTGATCACCTACCACAGTACCTCCTTCGTCTACAGCAGCCATGTCCTTGCAGAGGGAAGCAAACACCATCATCATGGACATGGCTTGAAAGAATCCGAGAAGCATCCTGACATAAATAACTAAATTTTACGAATAAAAAAGAATTTTCTACCTCTTGCGTTTTTCATAAGTGCTAAATCACTTGTTGATGTTGCTTAAAGCAGGGGATAGGTTTAAAGACAGGGCCAACACTTGATTCCTTTAGTCCCATGTTGGAGTATATTCCCTCACTAACTTAAGCCTGTTACACATTTTGCAGCTGTGTAACAGGCTTCCTCCTGTAGGATTGAGTACTGCCACCTGCCCTTCAGTAGTCCGATGACCACGATGTGTCTGGCTGTGGCACATTAAAGTTCATTTCCTATGCTAGAGAAATACTAGAGAAGTTAGTGTTGGTAGTACTAGCTTCAAAATGTTTACATGAATATATGTGTTGGGGTTCTGCCATGTGATCTCTCGACGGGCCTAGGAATGTCTCGGGATCCCCCCTAATGAACTGGCAGATGTGGCTGGGAAGAGGGAAGTCTGGGATTCCCTCTTTAGGCTGGTGCCCAATCCCAGATAAGCAGTAGAGAGAGAGAGAGAGAGAATGAATGGATGAACGAACGGATTTAATTTGAATAATCAACAGGGTCGCAACAAGTGTGTTGAAAAACACAAGCCCCATAATAACGGACGGACGGACGGACGAAGGAATGTATGAATGGACGGACGGACGGATGAAGTTGAAAATGTGGAGCTGAAAATAAATAACTCATCCTCCAAAAGGCAATTGTTTGTACACCACAGTTTATAGCTATAGTAAAGATTTGCTCAAATTATCTGGATAAATCAAAAAAAGAAAAAATGTTTCATTTGAAAAGGTTTTTTCATCTTCAGATCTTTTATTAAGTGAGAACATCTGAATACATAATTAACTATAATAATTCTTTTAGGCCCCAGAAAAGTTATCAGTGTTTAAATTTTAAATAATGCCCTTAAACACTGAACATTCATACTATTTATACCACCTCTATTTAACATTTCACCTCCCAAAGCTTAAAATATATAATCTATCAGCTGAGTGCTCTTCAGTTCAGTTTCAAATGGGAGTTAATCTCAGATATTAACACATAACAACATTACAGTAATATGTAACACTATGTCAATCACATCATGGAGCCAGGAGAGACGAAAGGTGTTTTCTGAAAATGAACTGCTCAGATGTAGGGAAAGTGGAAATTTACCACCAACATAGAGAATGACAATGGAGGAGGAATCCATCATTTTACCATTAACGTTAATTTTCACTTTGACTGACAGAGAAACATTTAAAGCATTACTTCTGAGAAAATAATAGCATTAGTTAAGTAAATGAAAGTAACTACATTAACATTTATAGCCTCATGATATGTATTTCCTTCCGTCTTGTTGGAGATTTCCAGCACATACGGGGTGTGCAGCATTATTCGGCAAATGAGGATTTTGACCACACCATCCTCTTTATGCATGCTGTCCTACTCCAAGCACTACAGGCTTGAAAGCCTTCTACCAACTATTAGACACAGCAGGTGATGTGCATCTCTGTAAGGAAAACGGGTGTGGTCTCATGGCATCAACGCCCTATAGCAGGTGTGCATCATTATTAGGCAACTTCCATTCCTTTGGAAAAATGGACCAGAAGAGAGATTTTACAGACTCTGAAAAGTAAAAAATAGTGGGATGTCTTGCATAGGGATGCAGTACTATTGAAATTGTCAAGCTTTTGAGGTGTGATCATCGAACAATCAAGAGTTTCATTTGAATAGTCAACAGGGTCGCAACAAGTGTGTTGAAAAACACAAGGCCCATAATAACTGCTATGAACTGAGGAAAATCAAGCATGAAGCTGTCAAGATTCCATTTGCCACCATTTTCGCCATATTTCAGAGCTACAACATCACTGGAGTGCCAAGAAGCACAAGGTGTGCAATACTGAGGGACATCGGTGAGCTAAGGAAAGCTGAAAAACCACCACCACTGAACAAGACACACAAGATAAAATGCCAAGACTGGGTCAAGAAATATCAGAAGACAGATTTTCCTAAGGTTTTATTGACTAATAAAATGAGAGTAAGTCTTAATGGGCCCATTGCTGGATAAGTAAAGGGCAGAGAGCTCCACTCCGACTCAAACGCCAGCAAGGTAGAGGTGGGGCACAGGTGGGGTACTGGAATGACCATGGCTTTTCAAAACAACTGGTGGTATAATGGAACGTGATATGGAACAGTCATCTGTGACATCTTTGTCTAGATTCAGATCATATTTTGCATCTAACGTTCTATGTCGGTTTCAGTACATAAGATTACAAAGTTTCAATCGTGCCATTACTATTGATAACTGATGTTACTATTAATATTGTAGTAGATTATTATTCCCTTCACACAAAGCAGCAAAATCTTTGAAAGAAAAAAGAAGTTACCTGTAAGTTATATTAGGATTGGAAAGTTAATTTAATTATTTAATCAATTCCAAAAAAGTAAATTTAGTGCATAGATAGGCCTAGCTAAAAATAGAAAGAGGCTTCTTTTTTATACTGTTTTTTCCAGTATTAATAACTAATAAATTGAAATCACATTTATTTGATGACACCAATAAGTGATGGGATTATTCAGATGCACCTGACCACAATTCTAGGTCTGGTACATGATTAAAAAAAAAGAGGATAATAAGAAGAGGCAGCTATGTTAGTTAAAGATGATATGGTACATGTACTGGTAACAGTAAACCAATTTTCCAGTGTCATATTAAGTTAGAAAGCTTTTCCTATTTTACATGTGGATAATAGAATTTAACCCTAAAAACCAGAGAAATGTACTATGAAGCAAAATCAACATATCCGGAATTTGTCTAAGACTTGCTCAGACATTCAGGATATGGTTATGCATTACGACCAAGATGGTTATAAACTTTCAACGCAGGGTCTTCCATGTTCATCTGTGTGGGCTCACATGAAAAAGTTGCAGTTTGCTGCTTCTGGGCGATTAATGTACTTGGTGGAGCACCATGGTGGAGCAGACAATTATTCTGTAAACATGAAGAATTTAAACATCATGCAGGTAGGCTTTCCACCGATCGGATCGGCCGATATTTCAACATTTTTTCCTATTTTTTTGATCGGTCCTAAAGTCTTCA
>JBAMHX010000019.1:1178877-1203381 GCA_037177515.1 Pseudomugil tenellus | reverse complement strand
AAATGCTGCTCATCAACACTGGTTTTCTTTTGTTTTCAGCCCATTTACTTTTATATGGATTACAAGAACTCAACACTCAAATCCTTGTAATGACGCGTTGCAGAAGCCCGTAAATAGCGCTTCATGTTTTATCCTGAGACAAAAAAATTTTTTGGTTTGGTCTTCAGACCCTGTTGATGGGTCCTCTCGTTTTGGCGTCTCTCTCCTTGCAGTGCAGGTCTCATAGTGCTGTCCTAATCCTATTTAAAGCATTTCGAGCCCATGTGGCCTGTCAATCTCGACTCCTCACGCAGGTGACGTCATTTAGTCATCAGGGGCTTAGGGCGAGTGCTCAAGCTTTCGGTTTGGGATTGGGGGACCATGCTGACTTGCATGGAGCAACGCACTCAGAACTCCGACAGCGCTACAGAGAAACTGTTGTGTAAATATAAGTTCTGCACTGTTTGAACGTTTTGTACCATTTAATAAAATAACAATCACTAAGCCTACAAAACATATAACTGATATACACTGAGAAACTGCATGGCTTACATTAGTGCTGTAACCACCAAATATTTAATTAATTAATTATTGGATTAATATATAAAAAGTAGGAACAATTCAGAGTCGGACCGGGACAAAATACAGGGCCTTTAAAATCAACATAATAAAGCTCACGAACATGATTTTACAGCATAAACATGCTGCAACAGCGAGCTTCGGTACCGCTAAGAGAGTAACTGTGTCATTTATCAAAAGTCCATCAAACGGACATAAATTCGGCCTTAATACAAACCAAGAAAACAAAAATATTAGGCAACATGGTGAAGCTTTTTTTTAATATTTTTAATGCCTCAAATCGGAAGGGTAAATGTTAATTAATCCAATAGATGACAAAGAGACAAAAACCAGATTTTTAGATTATTTCAATTGACAATTTTTTGTTCCAGGAAAAAGCAAAAATATCTCTCTAGAGAGGAGGTGTTCTTAGCTGTAGCTGCTAGCCACTAATACATCACGTCAGGCTTGAAGTTTCAGAAAGAAGACCTGCCTGTCCTACAAAAACCTCCTCCTTTATACTGTGACAATTCATTTGTGTCAATGTGTGTGCATGTATGCAAATTTAATGTAAATGTGTGTTTCTGAGAGGTGTGCTTCTTCTTCTTGGTCCTCCTCTTCTCCTTTTGGTCAGAGGCTGTCTTCCTCCTGACCTGCTTCAATTGGATGTTCTTGTAAGAGAGTTCCCTCCCTGCCTGACCTTATCTGCTTAAACACAAACCAAGACAAAGACTTGCTATTTAGCTCTAAGACTCACTGGAAGTTTTTAACTATCCTGATGGTAAATTCCTTAACATAATTTATGATCCTGTGTCTCCCTTACTGAGTTGAGCAGATGCTTTAGAAAAACAGACTCTCCTGACTGAGTTGGGCAAATGGTTAGAATAAACAGACTCTTTCCACTCCCTGTGAACAATGGTCACTCAGGAAGGATCCTTATCTCAGGTCAGGGGTCACATTGTAGAAGCAGGCTGACCTGTGGGGAGACTCTTAAATGTATGATAATAATATATAAATTGCTTATAAAACTAAAAAGAATAATAGTAGCATATATAAAAATATATATAAACAATGACCACTAATAATAAAACAACAGTAATTCATAGCAGTTCAGCACTGATGATAGCGACCGCATCATTTTCACAACCACTTTAACCATTTCATCTCAGTCTGTAGCAAGTTTAGTAAGTCTAACTCACACAGTGGCCCACATGTTTAAAAATACATTTTCATCATAAAGTAGCCCATTATAGACCTACTCACTACTATTTGAAGGCCATATGACGAGTCTTGAGCTCTGCGAACTCGTCCATGATGTTCTGCATCTCCATTTTCTTTGCTCTCTCTTCTTCTCTATGGACAATATATCAAGTTCTCACAGTCTTTCCTGTCTTAGTGTGCGGGACAGAGGTGTTTTAATGCAACGTTTCTGCTCTGTGGCGTCATTAACTCACTGAGGAGCACACAGCGTTTCATACTGTGACCAAAAAAGTTGTACAAATTGGACAAACGACTGATGATGATGTTGGTGGACGGTTGGTAACAAATTTTACCCCAAATACATTTGGAGATAACATCAGTGATTTGCTTGTGAATTTGCACCTCATAAAGTTAAATGTGAGGGAAAATAAAGTCAGCACAACATTTTATCCAATATTGTACACCTACCATATAATTAGTCCTGTGCAGAATTTAACATTGACTGTGTCTCAATTCAGAGTTTGATTCGAGGTGCCAAGTCGGAGTGCGGAATGTGTATTAGTCACTGGCGTGTCAAGTGCTGGCCCAAAGGATACAGTCCCTGTGTGGATCAGCCAATTCATTATGCAGTCCCTGAATTGGCTTTATGCAAAGTTTCACTACTTCCTGAACTTAGAACAACTGCTTTGTTTCCTGTCTTTCATTACTGGACGCACTGATGTGTCCAGATGTGTCTGACCTCAGTAAACACAACAGCAATGGTCAGACACACCTGCATTAATCGATTCATCCAGTAATGAAAGACAGGACACAAAGGAGTTGTTCTAAGTTCAGGAAGTAGTGGACCTGTGCATAAAGACAACCGACTTAAAGCTCTGCAAAAGTCTGATAATTAATTCTGATGTGTGTCACCTGTGCTATAGCAGAGAAACTTCTAACACTTGCAGGAGTGCAGCTCCATTGGACCGGAGTTTCCGACCCCTGAACTAGCCTGTAAGTCATTCAGTCTTGTAAAGTTTTTTTTTTCTTTTTCTTTTTAGCAACCATGACTAAAGTCAGATGTTGCTACCTATAAAATCGCTGTATAATCCCTCACGATGTAGATGGGAATGCATCCTGGGCTCTTGGGAGCAAATTCATCATAGGTTTTTAAGTCTCACCTACCTTAATATGCCACTGATCCACAATATTGGAAAAAGTAATCTGTCTGTATAAATGTAAAATAGTAATAGTCTACTCTGTCATTCCAAAGACATAGGCTAATTAAGGAGTTGGACATTGAAGGTTTAATGTCAGTAAAGCAAGTGGCCAAAAAATGGAAAACCTAAAAAGTACAAGAGAGGTTAGACATACACCAAATTTAAAGCAGTGAAATTATTATTATACCATGTTTGTTTGCAGGAGCTGAAAAAGCCTGCAACTAGTACTGGAATGGATAAGAGCGACTAACTCCATTCAACTCCTACAGGAGTCACCTAAAGAAGCTAAAAGACACAAAACAAATGTTGAACAAACTGAAAGATTATTGACATTAATTGAGAAATTAGTTAATAAATGATTTGCTCTTATTGACTGCATTGTAAATGCTCATAATCTAAATTCATTTCCATGTGTTGTAGCTTTCTGAATAGTATATTCGGTTTTAATAGGGTTTCATTGCACCATGTCATCCAAGCAAATGTTCACTTTATTTACTTCATTTCATTTAATAGAAATCCTCAATAAGTAAAGATAAGTTAAGATCATCACCATTAGACATAGAACGGTGTTTAAAGTTGGCTTCATTATTCTGATGAGTGGCTATAGATTCTCCAAAATGCTGTAAATCATGAGGTAAAATAATCGTAACTGAAGATAATCCAGCTGAAAAATTACATATGCATGAATTAACAAGGCCCATGGGTGTATTGGCCTAGACAAACTGTGTAAGTGAAGTGAATACTATGTTATTATATTTATTGCAAGAAATACAGAGTTGCATTGTGTGGATTATGTATTCTCAAATCAAAAACAAGCAAATTAAACAACTGCAAAAACCTAAATGCAATTAATGATCCAGTCACTGCTGTGGTAGCTCAGGGGAACATGGGTGAGGAAGCAGATGTTGTGGAGAAAGACTCTAAGGGGGAGGAACATTATTAATAATGTCCATAATCGTCTGGCAGACCATTTTATTTCGTATAGGCTTCGGCCTTTAAGGCTATCGCAAGTGGGTTTATCCCCGCGTGCATCCGCGCAGCACTGAAAAGTTTTAGTCCACACCCACCTGCTGTGTGGCGTTATATAACGGGCCCTGCTCATTAATTTGCTTCCCTTTTAATTTCAGCATTGAAAGCTTTAGCTACGGCGTTGGTCCTGTATTCTACCAGTGGTCTCTGGCGGCATCCGGTCTGCACAGCTCATCCTCGGTCGACCTCCACAGCGAGACCGGGCTTCCCTGCTCTCATCTTCCAGACTAGCATTGTCTACTCAACTGCTGCCCGTGTTGCCGATTGCTTCTTCAGGAGAAGCTGGTGTGGAGGGGTTGCCCCAAACCGTTGAGGAGGAGCCGTCTTTCGGCCACAGAGTTTCTGCTGGAGATCTGCCCTAACAGGCTCGGCGCTGAAGCAAGGAGCTGAACGGCTCCACCTCCCCACCTTATGGATCTGGCAGCCCTGCTCCGCACACTCTTGGTGGGTCCCGGGCCGGCTAATCCGGAGGTTTGTCTGCTAGTTCAAGAGGATTTTTTTTATTTGCGCCTTTTCACATGGTGCAGGCGCAAGTTGCCGGAGCAACTCAGCTGATGACATGTCGAACACTGTTCTCCCTTCAATGTTCAGTGGAGTCAGGTCTAAACGCTTCATATTCGTTGGCCGCCTCATTATCTCGGCTCAGCCAGATGACGGTCATCTCCCAGCTATGGGTTGACAGTCACTGCTGTCTTGCTAATCTCTGCTATCTATTCATGTCATAGACACCACCAGGTCTGGGACGACCTCAAGTCTGCAGACATGTGTCTGTAGATATAATGTCTATTCTATAAATCACATGTCTACCTCTGTTTCCCTTCCCACTTGGCAGTTGGACACGTTGGCTGGCTTCTGTCTTCCTTCGTCTACACACTGTGTTCTTATCTGCTGTATCAGTGCTTGCACTGTCATGCTAGTTGACACACTTTGCTGGGCTTGCCGCTCTCAGTTGGCTTTTTTTTCACCTCTTGGGCTGCTCTTGGTTCACGCAGCACCTCTCATAGACTGTGCAATGCTACCTTCCAAGCTTAGGTTTTCTTCGGGATTTGATCCTCTTCAAGGTCACAGGGTTCATTCCGTCAGAAGAACTTCTCTATTGGTGGATCTGCTGGGAAGGATGTCAATGGAAGACATCTGTGGCACAGCCTCAGGGGCGTCTCCACGTCCCTTTACGCGCTTCTATCTTCAGGATATTCAAGGATCCTCCCTGAAGCACTCAGTCCTTAATGCTGTTTCGACGCAGAAGTGTTTATTCCAGTCCTTAGGGCACAGGGTTTCTTGCCACTATGGACTGATGCTCTACGCCATTACGTGAGGCGCAGTACTGTTTTCCTCTTCAACTGGACTAATGGTTGTGGTACTGACCGGACCCAGTGAGGTGTAGACTACATCCAGCTTTGCCTTTAAACCCACTAGCGATAGTCTTAAAGCACAAAGTCTATACGAAATAGAACTTTAGTTACAAATGGTAACCCAAGATTTTATGAGTATAGACGCAGCCCTTTAAGTTATTGGCCTCCACTGAGCTGAAATTTAAAAGCTTATTGGGGAGCCGATTGATGGGCATCGTTTGTTATATACTGCCAGACAGTAGGTGGGTGTTGACTAAAACTTTTAAGTTCTGCGCGCATGCATGCAGGGTTAAACTCACTAATAACCGTAAAGGCCTATACTCATAGAATCTTGGGTTACCATACGTAACCCACGTTCTCTCTCATACTGCAGCACCCTGTGTAAAAGGGTGACTGCCGGTACTGTCAATGACGTCAGGTTTGGAACTATGGTGATGGCGTTTTCCATTTCCATTGGGGCAAGGGGAGGGTGTTTGAAAGCGAGGTTCCGGTTTTTATACCCTACGCCACAATTAGGGAACCTTGTTCAGCTGCGAGGGCACCTTCACGGATGGTGTAGGAAAATGTGCAGGGGTAGGGAGGAGGATTTGTTTCAGAAAAGGCCAAGAAATTAGTCAGATCAGATATTCTCCACGATTCCACCTCCAACTGAAACCAGTGTTTCTAAAAGATTTGATTTGTATCACGATATTGTATCTTATTCTAGGACATAAAAAGTGAATTTTTTTACATTCCACTGACATCTTGTCCTAAATTGTCAAAATGACTGACTTTTTTTCTTTCTTTGTTTTTCTTTTTTAAACTTGTCTGCCCAGCAAGCTGGGTACTCCTCTGGGCATTGTGCTTTATCAAGAACAGCCTAACAAAGATCCCCTTGGTAATCTGAATTCTTACATGCTTACAGAGTTTGAATATATTTACATATGTGTGTGTGTGTGTGTGTGTGTGTGTGTGTGTGTGTGTGTGTGTGTGTGTGTGGACACCCAGGTCATCCGTCTAAATTTGAAGCATTACTGTATTAACTCACATGGTGTAATTATCACCCTGCTCATCTGGAAAAACAACCTTTTTGAGTTCGACCTGTTCTAGCTGTTCTTTGTCATGAGTTAATATTGAGTTTCTATCTTGCTTTTGATATATATGGATGGAGGAGCTGCGCACAACTGTTTATTATCACATATTTTCCATTCAGACTTTTTTTTTTTAACTTATGACCTGTTTGCTTACCTTGGGCTGAGTCACTCGTCGCTTCACCTGAATGTGTTCAGGAACTCAGTTAAGAGTCTTTTTGTCACATTACCAACCAGGACCCGTTAACAAAAGAGGTCAAATCTGTTAAATAAGGTATTTTATTTTTTTAGTCTTATGTGTAGTTTTTTATTACAAGCTGGTCTTTAACTGTCTGCTCATGTTTGTATGGCAGGTACATCAGCAGAATGATCAGGAACACATCTAACTTTCTATTCAGCATCGGGTTTTTTATGGGATGTTTTTCCTTTTTCTTTGTGTTGGAGTCAAACTTTTTAAATGAGCATCTCATCAGGGACTGTAAGAAGAAGAACAAATGTGGTTTTGAGCACACACATGTGGGTAAGCATTCATTTATTCATGTTTTTAATAACATTCATGGGAAGCACCAGACTGCTTAAATGTGAAACCTTCTGTGTTGTGGGTGTAAAGTGAGTTCAGACCAGATGGAAAAATGTCTAAGAAAAACAAAGAAAGCATTTGAGGTCTCATGAACAGATTCAGATGCTTTAAATTTTGAGGCTTTTAGTCTGAATATTTAATGAATCAGAGACCATTTAAAGTCTAGTTAACATTTATTATATCAGCAGAAAAGAGCTGAATAGAAATCCATCTCTACAGAATTCAATGCAAATTAATAAACATTACTACAGTAACTTTGACTCAGAATGGTCAGCTTTATTACAAAGTTATCTTAACTGGATTTGTGTTGTAAGATATAACATTTTTGTATTTATTCAAAACATATCTTCAAGAAATAAGGATCTAGAAATGAAGACAAATCTATGATAAGAGATAATTCCCATTTACTGTCTTCATATTTCATTATATTTGTCTAGCTGACTATGTCCAAACATAGATGCCTTTCTCAGCCACTATATCAACAATGGTAACCTTCAAACCATAAAGAGATCCTATTAGCAGAAGTAGCTTTTTATCTCATGTTAACCAACCACACAGCATTATTCCAGCAGGAAGGTCACAGTATAAGGTGTGTCAAAAGGCAGAGAAAAACCAGCTCAGCAGGATATTCTAGATTCCTCTATGTAGTTATCAGCTCTTGTACCATTTTTTGTAAGAGAAACAGGTAGCAATGTGTTTCTTTGCTGAGGCAACTCAATTATTAAGCAGTGTTAAGCTTGCATGTTTTTTTAAATGTAGTTTTTTGTGATAATGGATTATTTAAACACTGGGTCGCAAGATGAACTGTTCCCACTTTGGCTGGACAATATTGTAAAAAGCACATAGATAAAATAAAACAATTTTGATCAATATAGATTATTATAAAACATGCTAAAACTATATTGTACACACTTTATAATATGTCTTGGTGATCTTTTATAAAAAGCAAATCCATTGCTATTGTCTGGTAACTTTTTATGAACAGAACCAGATATTAACATCATAACGATAAAAGTGCCTATTGGTTTCTGTTCTTAACTGGAGGAGTGGAACCCGATGTGGTCTTCTGCTGCTGGAGAACATCTGCTTTAAGGATAGACATGTTCGCTAATCAGATATGTTATTTTGCATAATTTGTTTGGAACCAGTGCTTATTTATTTCTCCTCTGACTTCTAACATTAACAAGACATTCTGATCCAGAGAACTGCTGCTCGCTGGATGTTTATCTTCTTCAGAATATTCTCTATAAATACTAGAGATGTTGCATGTCATGCCAAGTCACTGGGATACCTTTTCTTCCTGATTCTGATATTAACTTTAAACAGCAAAGTCATCTTCATCACGTCAACATTTGTAAATGTGCAGTTGCTTCCATGTGATTGGCTCAACCAATTTGATTGCAAATAATAAAGTACACCTGATAAAGTGGACACTGAGTAACGGCAAATACCTTATGATATCATGTGTTTGTACTTCCTGCAGATGAGAACATACGTTCTGTCAGTAATTCCTCGCACACAACACGGATCTTATGCTGGATCATGACAGGACCCAAGAACTTGGAAACTCGAGCCAAGCACATTCATCAGACATGGGGCAGGCGCTGTTACAAAGTGCTGTACATGAGCTCAGTGAAATCTGATTTCCCCACTGTAAAGCTGAAGGTGAGCGAGGGGAGGCAAAACCTTTACTGGAAGACGATTCGAGCCCTCCAGTATATCCACCAACACCACTTGGATGATGCTGACTGGTTCCTGAAAGCAGATGATGACACATTTGTGGTTGTGGAGAATCTGAACTATATCCTATCCAAGCATGATCCAGAGGAGCCACTCTACATGGGCAGAAGGTTTAGGCCTTTTGTCAGTCAGGGTTACATGAGTGGAGGAGCAGGTTATGTGTTGAGTAAGGAGGCACTGAGGCGATTTGTCAAAGGTTTCAGTACAGGAGAATGTACCCACTTCTCTGACGTGGAAGATATGGCTCTTGGGAAGTGTATGGAGACAATGAAGGTGAAGCCAGAAGACACTAGAGATGTGAAGGGGAGGCAAACATTTCATCCTTATCCTCCAGACTATTACCTAGTACGACAGCCGCCAAGACCTCGCCCTTGGCACCTGCTTTATGAGCACTACACTCCAGTAGAGGTAAGCAACAGACAAACGTTTACTAATAAAGTTTAACGTTAATAATTTGATGAAGAAACATATTAAGAGTGCTCTGAAATTACCAAAACAACTACAAACTATATATCCACTATAAAACCTATAAACTATAAAACTTCTCGATCTATGCTGAAGAATCATCAGCATAGATATCTCATGAATATCCAGATGTATTGAGGTGGTCCAGTTGGGTGGCCTAAGTATTGGGTGTCTGCTTTTTGCAGATGATGGGACTCTCACTAGGGTAGAGAGCAGCCAAGTGTGAATCAGCTGGGATGAGAAGCTTCACATAATCACCCGAAGTTAGTTTTGAGTTCTGTTTGATGGGTCTGTACAGGTCAGTTTCAGCCACATTGTGACAGAGGTCATAATATGGGTTCTAGTAGCATTTATTGACCAGGGGGTGAGATGACATAAAGGGCCTATACTCAATCCGTTGCCAACTACGCTGAGAAGCTATAAACTCATCCTTATATACTGCATCTGCCTAATAAAGTGAGCATAACATGTCTTACAACAGAAGAACAAGGATTACATGTGGGGGTCGAATTTAAATCCTAACGTTGCTGGACAAACATTTTATGTGCAGCGATCATGTAACATACCAAAATGACTGGGAGAAACCGAGATAAAAGTTATTATGTTTCACCTTTGCTGTTGCCTTCTGTCTGGCGTTTCCTTGGACTTTTCTTCTCTTCACGCTCTTTTCTTTTGCTCCCATATGGGCACAATATAAAGCCAAAGATTTTCCAGCAGTAAATGGATGAATTTTAAAATTTGTTTTCTCATCCTGCCAAAAGATTTTCTTAAATTACTAAAGTTTGTAAATGAACAGAAAAGGATTTGCATGGACATAAAGATGATGTTCATTTCTGAAAAAAAAAAAAAATAGTTGCTTTGCAAACACCATGTCCCAGAAAGTGTTTTATGGGCTCAGGTGTAGCATCTTCCTGCAATATATTACCTTTGTGTTCACTACCTTCTATACTACCACTGGTGTTTCTATAGTGAACTTTGGTGCTAGCCTTTGGGGCATTTCCTATAAGTTTTCTAATATGCTCCTCGATTTAATCCTCCCATAAAAAGTGTCGAACACAATGAAACAGGTAGTTCATATGAATGCAATGTTAAATAGCAACTATATTTTTGGCCTTTGAATTTATATCCAGCTTATTTTAGTGTCACACAGCATGTTAATTTTGACTAAGTCCAAGCCTCCTACTTTCTAATTCAACTTAAATATAAACACAAGTTTTAAAAAATGAATTTAATGTTTTTCTCTTTCTTGCTCCCTCTTGTCTGCAGGGTCCAGGTTGCTGTTCAGATTTGGTTGTTTCCTTTCACTACATTTATGCTGTCCAGCTGTATGTGCTAGAGTACCTGACCTACCATCTGAGGCCTTACGGGTACAAATACAGATTCAATCCTGATGACATGGTGGAAAAGACCACAACCAAGAAGTTGATATAGAAAGCAGTCTGTGGACAAACTGGAGACAAGAAAAAGACATTGGACAGATTTTAGAACTGTGACTTAATGTTCAATCTCTTGTTCAATAATTAAATAAATACAATACTTTACAATCCTTTCTCCTGATAAATGATGAATAGACAGCATTAAAGATTGGTTTTCTAGTCTCATTGACAACTCAAAGAGCTTCCGCACTACAAGCCACATCAGGTTTTTACTATTTAAACTTATATAATATGAATTTGAGCAACTTTGTTTGATAAGATAGTTACAACTACTTTCGAAATAGTAGTATTTACTGAATTAATTGCACTAATCCAACAAAACAAAGTGAAGTACTTGTAGCAGTCCAGCTACACTATGGGCTGCCTGGTTAGCAAAACAGACATGATAACAGGTTGAATGGTTTAGTTATGCAGAGATTACAACAAGGGAACAGCTCCCTGCCGTTTTCTCATCAACACTCATCTTCCACTGGTGACTCCTGGCTCAGATAAGTCCTTACTGGAGTCCTGGCATGCTACTGCAAAGGCAGGCAATTAATAAAGAGATGCTGCTGTGTGTTGTCTACAGGACCTCTTCTGCCACATTCTGCATGCTGCCCATACTTTCTGAACCATCTCTCCTCTGCATTTGAGTCAGATCATGCCCACCTCCACATTAATGTTTATTTTTTTTTATCTTCTTCTCTATACGCCTTAATTCAGTTTACCCTTTGAAAAGCCCTGTCCCATGGTTATTGTTGCATGTCTGACATATTTTCCTCCTGAAAAAACATGGATTTTCCACAGATATCAGTTAAAGTTATTTCAAAAGAAATTATTTCAAATATCTAGAGTAATAGTTAGAAAATATCAAAGAGTAATAGACAAATATGACTATTAGTTGGTTATATTTGTTTAGCTCAAGCAGTACACAACAACCTTACTCAATGTCAAACCACAAGAAACTATCAAATAATATTTTACTAGTCTTGTCGCTGGCAACTATGTGCTAGTTAGCATTAGCATCTCACCCCTATAACAAACATTATAGATTATTTTTGATGCATTTAGCTGTGAGTTGTTTGAGCCATATTTGGCAATTATGTTTTGGACTTTGGGAGGGCTAAAATTAAATGACCCAAATGCATGTGCAGATGTACTGTGTTGTCATTTTGTGCAGGAAGAGAAAGCTTCCCAGATCTTTTTTTAAGAGTTACTGTTGCTAAGGAATGATTGGACAGTGACGTTTCTAGGGCAGGATTTAGTGGAGGGTCATTTCAGTCACAGGGAGGTTTCAGTCTGTCCCATAATTAGTAGTGTGCACCCTGGACAGGTCGTCAGTCCATCACAAGGCCAACACAGTGAGATAAACAATCCCTCCTCAGAAGATTTTAATATGATCTAATATGCAGATCTTTGGACGGTGGAAGTCAGAATGGGCCACCAGAAAACACACAAAAAGGCCTCAGTTAAAACTTCCACCCAGCCGAGGCTCAAAGCAGTGACCTTCTTGTGGTGAGGCCCAAAGTTACATTTATTTATCAGAAATTCATTGTTTATACACCATATATGAAGTATTTTTAACCATTTATATTGTTAAGACTACATCTAAAACAAGGATTTTAGTTGGCTTCTGTGGGGACGATGGGGACCAAACAGTAAACCTTCCTCTAGACTTACAGCCTCCCCTGGTATATTTTCCACACACGCTGTTCTGAGGTGGAACCAGGGACTGAAACCCTACAACATTACCGGACATTTCACATTGCTGTTCTTTCCTTTTGTTTGTTTCCTCTTGTGGACATTAGACACGTTACTATCTGTAATGTAATCTCTGAGACTTTTAACTCACAGTGGTGTCCTGGATATCAAAGTTTCACATTTTTTTGAAAGGGTCAATTAAATTAGCTTTTGGCATTCCCGAAAGTATTTCATTTATGGAAAATAAGTTTACTTTATTTTTCTACTTACTATTCCTTCAGGTACTTGAACAGTGTTAAGTAATAAATGAGATTTTTACAGTCAAGTGTGGCTCATTTCATACAACATTCATTGCAATGGATGTTGATACATAATTACAAAAAGAAAACTACATCTTAAGAAGTGAACACTGATGTGGATTTGAATGTTCTATAAAAAGCTTACAAATTCTATGGTTTACTGATCAAGGCTAAAATGCTCCAGAACGTTTTGTACCACTTAAAGAAGCTTTTATAAACTTAGAACATGTCCCAAAATATAAAATTAAAACAAAATATAAAATTCTTTTTACACTGCTTGCTCCATAAACCACCACAGTATTATCAGTACAGTAGACGACATTCACATAGTAAGGAAATACATTTGATTTGATTTTCATCACTTCACTTCAAGGAATATTAGGTGGTATCACTAGCTTGTACTACTATTACACCATTTGATTTCTTAATGCTAACATCACTTGTAACTGATGCTAGCTACCTTCACCAAATAACCAAGCCAGTGATGTTGATGAAAACTCATAAACATACTTGTCATGTTTGCTAGTGATGCTAGCTTAGGGCAGAGTTCTACAAAACAAGTGATGGCAACTGAGAAACATGTACAATTGGCAAAATATATTGCAAAGTTATCTTGTTAAAGATAAAATACAGAATCCATCATGTAGGCAAAACTTATATTCTGCTTTTGTGCAAAAAAATGAGGTTGGATCATTAGCTGAAGCTTATCAGTATTTTGTTGTAGCAAGGATCTGTTGACACCTGTTGACCATTCAGACAATGAAGAAAAATAAGAAGGAAGGAGCATCTGGGTTTGTAAAAAAGATATCTCTAATTCCTCTTCAGTTTAACACAGTTGTAAAAACTTTACAGGTATTTACAGAGTTACAGATTTGTCACAGTTTTATTTAACACAATAATATAAATGTTTTGATGAATCACATTAAAAAGTATTAAATTAGAAATGAAGAAGTGTCCCACTTTTAACATTTCTTTTTCAAAGCTTAATTCATAACTTTAAGGCATCACTATTCAGGTTTTAGCTTTTTTTTAAAAAAACAATGATTAATGTAATTTCATAGTATGCATCAAGTCCTAAATCTTCTAGTTCTCATGTTTGAAAACCTGGTTAAAAGTATCTTAACAGTGTTAGCTTCAACTCCTCTACTATGGACCTCTGGCTTAGCTGCTAATGCTTTAAGCCATAAAGATATTTTTAGCTTAAAATGTTTTCATAGGATACAAGTTATTTCATAAAAACTTCCAGAGAGAAGTTACACCTGCACATAGTCTATGGTAGTAGAAATGCTCATGCGTTCTTTTCATATCCCTCCATACTCCATAAATCCACTATGGCCACAACCCTTAGCAGCAGAACCAGAAGTCAAAGAGCAAACAAGAACTAGATTAATGCTGTTGTAGCACAACACACTGTTTTTCACTTTAAAATGAAGTTAATGAAGATATATCAAAATTACACAGTCAACAACAGTCAAATGGATATCACTGCGATCATGATTAATGACAAAATCTGGCACGAGATCATAAGCATACGATCCAAATTTAAATGGAATGAAGTGCTGTCGTGGAAACAATTTAATATTTCTAACTCGACCTTGAATTTCTGTTTGGGAAACTGTCTTCTATCTCCAGTGGTCATGCCTTGATTAGTCTATAATGTTAGTTGTAAGGGCAGAGGACCTTCTAAATGATTCTGCATCCCTGCAAACTCTATCCATATCCAAATCTTCTGTCTTAAATGTGTTAAGTAACCTTTAACTGAGCCTAACTAGTCAAACTGGATGTGGGCGGGAGATGGATGGTGCATCAATGAGGTTATAGCTCAAAGTTATTGTTACTAACTGGCTTAGAACAGGCTGACTTCAGTAGAGAAGCCTGTCAACAGACCAAGCAGGTTACTAACTGTGGCATTGCCAACAATAAATAGTACAGAACACATTTCAAAAAGTCATGAAGTCATATATTATTTTCATTTAGTTCTTGTTTGCATTTGACCTTTCCTCATTTTCTTTCACTACTTTAACATTTTTAAGCTCCAATTATTCGGTATGGGATATTAGGTGCTCTTCGCATGTTATTGTGAATGCTTGTAATTAACTGAGCCAGTCTGAGTCATTTCAGCTCCATCAGTATTACATCCAGTGAACCCAGCCAAACCAAACAATGTCAGAATTTTCAATTAAATATTTCCAGCACAAACTCCAGTGTACTGTTTAAACCAAGGTGCATGCCAGAAAAATTTAACCATACCAGAAAACAAGTGGAACTGAAATTATTTGAATCTTGGATGGCGGTGTGGGATAAGAAAGTCTTTACAGATGCTCTTTTTATCCTAATGTGAATGCAGAGCATGGCTGCCTGGGCTCTGATCAGAAAGTAAAGCCTGAGTCGCTTCTGCTTGTCAGTGGCACTGCTGGAGCCAGTTTACTCATCTCCCCAAGCATTCTGTTACGTGTAGATACAGCTTTTCCTGCAGGTGGTTTCAGTCTCAAAGTTGTTTGCATTGCCCTGACAGCCTCCAAACCAGAACTGGGCACAGGCATTCGCTTCCGGGTCGTAGTACCACCTGACTATGTACTGCCGACAGGGACCCGGGTCCAGAGGCTGGATGCAACCCTCATCTGAAAGGAGAAGAAAATGAAGGAAATGTTTTTACAATGATCACCTTTGTAAATCTGATAAAGCGAGTTAGTCATTAACATAAACTGCCCACTGGATGCAAATATCAACCAGCTGTTCAGCTGCAGTTTCCTTGTTTGTATATAAATGTTTTAAACACCTAAATGGATTTAAGGGGTTTTACTAATTCCTAAATTATCTTTATAATCTCCAGCATATTATACAGTTATCTGTTTAGTGATATAATAGTGACTGCAAATTTAGAGGTTTAGATGCAGGAGTACCACATAATGGAAATGTTCCATCACAAGTTTAATTCCTGTGTGTGAGAAAAAAAAAACAAGACAGACAGAACTAGAATGACTCAGAGACCTCCACCAATAATAGGGTCACTCATCTGACAAAAACCCCAAAGGGCGCATCAAGTTAACAATCCCTTTTCAACACATGTACACTACAAGTATCACTTTCTATTTCTATCACCAGGATAGATGCCACATCTTATTTAGAGTCCCTGGAAACATACCTTTATACCAAGATGAAGGATATGGCTGTACTAGTCTTGAAGTTATTGAAAAAAATGTATATTTTCTTTGATGGCGGGAATCTGGGTTAGCTGTTAGTGTATTTAATGTTGTCCCTAAAACAGGACCTCTGTCTTGGCAGTAGGTAGTAACTAACACAACCAGTCTATAACAAAATCAATGTACAAACAAAATTCTATGTATTTGGACCTTTTTAAAATTCTGATTCTCTCTGGCATCTTTCTATGAATTCCTGAAATGCACAACATTTCTTTCTGACCAGAGAAAGGGGTCTACCAAGTGGAAAGTCAATGACTCCATGTGTAGGTGTCTCTGGACAAAGACACTGACCTTTATGTTTCCCACTGGTGTATCTGTCAGGGTATGAATGAGTGTGTGTATGGGTGAATGTGGCATGTGGTGTTAAAGTGAGGTCACCATGACTGGAAAAGCACTATATAAAGTAAGTTAATTTACCTTTTATCATTTATTGTTGATAGGAGGGTCAGATCTCCAGCATATCCCAAAGATCCATGGATTGCCCTAGGTGGCCTATCCATGTGTGAAAATGACGTAACATGTTCCCTGAACCACTCTTTTACAGTCTGACCCACATGAATCCTGGTGTTCTCCTCCTGTAATATAATGGTGCCAATAGGGAAGATCCAATGACCTTCTCATTCAATACATTCAGGTATTAGTTGACCTGATTCTTTAGACAAATAAGATTTCTGAACCTAGACCTGACCAACTGGAGCAACCACACAACCAGCGAGAGTAAACATAAAATACTTTTGAAAAGTAATACTTTTTAATATAAAAAAATCTATAATCTAGCACAATGATGAACATTAGCGTATGGAGTTATATTTGCCTTTTTATTGAATACAAAAAAAATGTACCATCGGGGCAGAAAATGAAGTTTTGGAAGGAAAAAAATATATTTGATAGTAAATCTTTTCACTGTGATACACAGCAAAAAAACAATATTTAGGTTGTCCAAGGAGACTTTTCACGCTGGTAAGAAGCTGTGCTGCACGGAAGTTTTTCTGCATATCTTTTAAGACATGTTGTGGTGAGTCTCCATGACAACAAGACTTGTCTACCATCAAGATCAACTGATGATGCTCTCCACTTCCTACTCTTAATTATTCCAATTCTCGTGGCTTTTCAAGTCTTACAAAATCACACAATTAACCAGTCAGGTTTAATTTCTGACCCTAACACTCATCAGTAAAAGAGTTATGCAATTTTTTACTACTTTTTGTTTCACGCATAGAAAAGTACTTACACACAACCAATTATACACATTTTGAAGAATGTGGTACTGGTGTATCCTTAGTGTTTTTACTGCATTAAATTATTTGGTAATTCTGGATCTGTGTCATTGCATCATATTACCCAGTCTATTGACCTGTTGATCTACTTGCAAGTAAATTTATAATAACCTTCATGATCTTTGTCTTGCTATACTGTTGAATTGATAAGTAATCACAAAGAACAGTGGTCAGACAAGATAGTGTGAAACATTACACTGAAAGGGTTTTTGTTTTTATGTTTGTTTTTGTCGTGTTAAAATATAATTATATGGTAAGGTTCATCTGTTTGGTCTGTTCATGTTCTGCATATTTACCTGACACTGGGGAATCTGTCAGTAGTGGTGGAGGAGAGGTGAAGGGAACTGCAGTACTCTCTGCCTCATACAGCCGGTTAGTCGGACTCTGTTGACCCACCACGGGGGTCAGCCCTTGACCTTGCTTCCCCCTGCCATCAGGAAATGGGAAAGGAAGGTCTGGCAGCTTGTTCCAGGGCTCCAACAATGATTTGGGATCAATCTGGGTCTCATCAAGCTGTCCTGACTCAGGAAATTCTCCCTGGACTATAACTGTCTCCACTGGGAACTCAAGCTGGGAAGAATGGGAGGAAAACACATGCAACACATCATACAATACATTTATCAGTAGTTTTACCCACTTTTTGTTACATCATTTCTAAGTATGAAAATCAAATTTCATTTCATGAATTATGTTAATTTATTTGAATCCTAATTAAACAAGAGCATTATTACTTGTGTTTTTTCCTCTTCTGGGACCTCTGTAGCGGTGCTACCCGAGTGGAATTCCTCAGACGGAAAGATCAACTTTGGAAGGAAAGGTATTGTAGTATCTGGATCACAAATCTGCTTCAGTATGTTACTTTCTAAATCTAAAGCAAGAAATACAAAATGTTAAAATCAAATATCTGTTCACGTTGCACAGAGAACACAACTGACTGCTACTTTTTGTGGTCTTGTTCACCGATTCTGGCTTAATGTATGTCAACACTTGTTATAATGGTTTAAATGTAATATCCCTGCAAGGGCCATGATATGCCTACTGAGTGAGTTGGTTAACAGAAGGTTCATCTTTGTGAACTTAATCCTCACTATTTTATATATCGCAAATAAAACTATTCTTTTAAATTGGAAAACTAAACAGATCTTTGCATGCAGAAGTTTAGAAATCTCCTGTTAGATCACAGCAGTATTTAAAAAAATGTCTGCCTCTTCAAAGGACCAATTAGATGAATTTCACTCTATTATGTGTGTGTGTGGGGGGAGGGGGGATGTCCTTTCCTCTCTCGGGGGTGGGGGTGTTGGCCAGCACCGTCTTCCCCGTCTTCCTGGACTGTCCTCAGTACGACTTCCCAATCTTTATTCCTGCCATCCACCTGGACTCCTCAGCATTCCTCTCATGTTTCCCCATCATAATTCCTTCCAAAAAATCCTGTTAACATCCTGTCTGTCTCCGAGTTACATTCATTACAGAATATACAACCAACACTGACCACATCTGAGATGCACGTCTCTAGCCCGTCAGTCTTCCATGTCTGCAGCCCGGCATTCCTCCACACCAGATGTGGATAACCCTTATGCATCGTTTCTATACATGCACAAAACTTTCACGACATATATTGACTATATGGATAGTAACTACCCGCTTTTTCTAAAGCTGACAGCCGCGAAACAGTTCAGTGAGATGATCAGAGACTATCCTGAAGCCCTGAACCAGGAGGTGTCCAGGAGGAACCAGAGCTGTGGAATGACACTAAGAGACATATATTCATCCTCACCCAGCTCTGCTCCTGCTGAATCTCTGCCAGGCCAGCCCTGGTCCTCTATTGTGTTTTAGCCAATCCAGCCATACTCTTCTTTAGTACATCTGGAGTACAATTGTTTTGTGGCGGAGGGGGTGGAGAGATAATGGTAGTGGTGGTGGTGTTGAGGCGGGGGTGCGCTCCCGTTCGGCAGTCCACATCTCCCATGGCTCCATGCTCTGCATCTCTTTTCCCAGGACACTCTTACCGATCCTGTTTTTGAGGGGGCCCCGAGTTGGGACGCTCCTCCTGATCATGTCTCTGAGGGGGCCCCGAGTCATGACGCTCCTTCTGATCCTGTGTCCAAGGGGGTCCTAGGCTAGGATGCTCCTCTTCCTGCACTTCTGCTCCCTGCGTCAGAGGACGGTGCTCCTCTTCCTGCTTCTATCTCCGAGGGGGTCCCAGGTCTGGACGCTCCTCTTCTGCTGGTGGTTCCCGCTTCCAAGGACATCTCTCTTCCACTCCTCAGCATTCCTCTCAGGTTTTCTATCATCATTCCTTTCAATAAATCTTTTTAACATCCTGTCTGTCTTACAGACATTTTATTACATTTATTACACTTTATGTTGCGTTTGATCTAACTTGGTGGTTAAAATTTGATGGATATCATAACAAAGGTAAGAGGATTCATGTTGACAAAATCATAAAAACATGGAAAACCATCATGGACTCCACCAGTTTAATTTGCTTGAGAAGTCAGAGGTTAAGATTTTAGCAAAAGTTCATAATTTTAGCAGAAAGACTTTATTTTTACGCGCCCATTTTGTAAACTTCATTTCTATTTGGAAGTTACAAAGCACTACCTTTAACTCTAACTCATGTACAATTAAAAAAATTCTATTTAGAAATAAATGCATGTTTACCTTTGGTTTCACTTGTTTTATTGCGTAGCCAATTTTATTAAACTGGGTAGGTGGGATGCAACTTTCCCAATTGGATTTACAGCTTGAGTGAGTGTTCCCATTGCATTTTCAACTGGGAAGTTATACAACCCAACTTCCGAGTACAAAATTAGAATTTTGCTGCTGATTAATCCCAAATTCCTGTTCTCTCTACCCCTGACTGATGCAGGAAAATGGCCATCCTACCTAGTGTTCTTTGACTTATGCTGCATTCAATTTCTACTCAGAAGTAAGATTTTCCATGTTCCTAGTCGTAAATACAATGTGAACACCCCCTGAATTTGGAAATCCAACTGGAAAGGTGGGAGCAGACCCACCCACCTCAAGTTTACTACAAAAGATTGCTGTCCAACAAAACAAGATTGAATAAACCAAGAGTAACGTTTAATTCTATATAAATAAGAGTTAAAGGCAGTTTTTCGTAACTTTAAAATAGAGATTAAGTTTACAAAATGTGTGTGTGTCAAAAACATTATATTAAATTGTATGTAGTCTGTCTTCTGACATTAGTAACTTTTGCTAACAAAAGCTTCGAAATCGCAGGAAAAACAAAAGAAATCCTTTGTATATGTCAATTTACCAAGTTTTCTGACTTTTCCACATAAAGGTTTCCAACTCGTTTATGACATCGTTCCCAGTTCCATATCTGATCCAAATAGAATCCAGCATCAATCTGTAAAACTGCCTTGAGATGACTGTTGTTGAATTGATGCTTTATAAATAAAGCTTAATTGAATTGAACTGATTTGTTCTGGACCACTGCTTTATTATTCAAAACATGTACTAACTAAAAACTCATATGAAGTTCCTGGAATTACCTGAGAGTTGAAGAGTTAATAGTACTAATAGTATGTTGCAGAAATGATCAACACTGTATATTTGACAGTTTTGCTTACTTGTCAGCATTCTGAATTCATCAACAAGGTAGACGTAGACTTCATCAGGATCAGAGGCAATAGTCTTCATCTCCGCCTGGAACTCGTCATATGAAGGGTCGGTTTTGTTCAGCACTCCAATAGCAAACATCTCAATTCCTTTGGCGTGGGCATGGCTGGCTGTTTCTTCAAACTTTATGACATCGCGTGGATCCGCTTGCCCATCTGTTAAAACCACAGCTACTTTCCTCACGCCTGGTCGAGAGGCTTCGAATAACTGATTTGCTCGGTGGATGGCGCTGCCAGTGAAGGTGCCCTCGCCCAGGTAAGGCATTCCTCTGACAGCAGCCTTGATGTCATCTTGACTGGGTTGCTCATGCAGACTGATCACCACCATGTCTATGTGGCTGTAAAGCACCACTCCGATCCGACTGGCTTCCTGGCTCACGGTCACCTGGTCGATAACAGCATTCACAAAGTCCTTGACTACTTCAAAATTTTCTGGCCCAATACTCTCAGAGCTGTCGATCACAAACACCAGCTCCAGAGGGCTGCTGCTGCACTTCAGACCACATCCTGACCACCAAACACAAAAAGTAAGTTAAGATGGATGAAACTCATTTGGAATCATCAATCCTTGTAAAATACTTGCAGTGTCATATGTAGGCAGTTTACACTGTGTTATGTTGGAGGATGTGAAAAATATTAAGTATGGAAGGCTTCAGCTACGACTAGTAGAAACATCAACACAAAATTATTATGAAAGATTGTGAAATATACTTCTAATAAACACTTAAATTTACCACAAGTTTCTTTTATGATTCTGATGACGTCTTCTCTCTGGAGAAGAAGAACAGAGGATAAAAAACACAATATCTTTTCTTCATAAGTAAACAGTTTGTCAGTAACTTACGGTCAGTCCTGGTTCTCCCTTTTGCCCAGGTCTTCCCTGTAAAGACAGTGATAACAAAGAACATTTAATGTGGTGTTAAAAAATGTAAAGAATTTATACTTTTGACAAAAACTGATCTTTTTAATTATTTTGTTAAAATCTGTTAACAGAAATATACTATTGCAAGTTGACAATGAATGAAGAGGGACATTAAAATAGAATCAGCACATTCTGTGATTAACCCAGCTGGATGTTTAACTGCTGGAAATGTTGACAACCATTACCTTTCTGGCAGAAGATTTGTTAATGAGCTGTGCATGTTTTACTTTACAAGAAAGATGTCATCTTCATTTGAGTTAGAGATCAACTGGTAAACAGAGAGCTTCGCCCTCAGACTCAGCTCCTTCACTTTGAGAAACCAGCACAGGTTGTGTGCAGATGCCACACTGTTGATATAAGTTACGAACAGATTCGGTAATAAAGGGCAGCCTTGGCAGAGTCCAACCCTCACTAAAAAATAATCCAACTAACTGCTGGCAATGTGGACTAAGCTCTGACAATGGTCATACAAGGGCATCCAGTACCCAATACTCCCAGAACACTTCCCACAGGAATCCCTAAATGCCTTCTCCAAGTCTACAAAACACTTGTAGACTCATTGGGCAAACTCCCATGCCCTCTCTTGGACCCTGAAGAGGGGATAGAGCTGGTCCACTACTCCACAGCCAGGACAATAACCACACTGCTCCTCCTCAATCTGAGGTTGAACTATCCAGTGGACCCTCCACTCCAGGACCCCTGAATAGACTTTAATGGGGAGGCTGAGGAGTTCTGTCCCCCTGTTTTGGAGAATATCCTCCAATCCCCCTTCTTTAAGAGGAGGACCCCTATACCAGTCTGCCAGTCCAGGGGAACTATCCCCAAGATGCTGCAGAGAAGGAGGTGCCAGGAGGAGGTCGTTGAAATATTCACCGGTCTTGGCAACCACCAAAGCCACATACCGCTTAGCCTGTCTATATTTGTCAGCTAGGGGCGGCTGTAGCTCAGGTGGAAGAACAGTCGTCTTTCAACTGGAAAGTTGTGTGATAGATTCCATGCTATGTTGAAGTGTCCTTGGGCAAGACACTGAACCTTAAGCTGCTCCCCGATGTGCCTATCGGGGTGTGTGTGAATGGGTGAACATATACTATGTAGTGTAAAGTCCTTTGAGCAGTCAACATGACTGAAATCTCGCTATATAAGTACAAGTCCATTTACCAATTAACTGCTTCTGGAGTCCCACAGGCTAAAAAGGCATAGTAGGACTCCTTCAGCTTGATGGCACCCCTCACGCTGGTGTCTACCAACGGGTTCTTGGATTACTGTGATGACAGACATCAACGGCATTACTGCCACAGCTTTGAATGGCCACCTCAACAATAGAGGCACGGAATACAGCCCGCTTGGACTCAATATTCCCTGCCTCCCTCGGGACATGGTTGAAGCTCTGCCGGAAGTAGGAGTTTTCTGAAAGGGGACTCTGATACAGTAGACCACACCACCATATGTAGCGGGGCTATGGTGGGGGCAGAGGGGGTCTTGTGTGTGTATACTGTATTTTCACGACCATAATATACACTTAAAAGTCTTACATTTTCTCCAAAATGTACGGAGCGCCTCATGGTGCGATGCGCCTAATGTGTTGTTGTGTGACTTTGGCAAAGAAGACGTTCACTCGCCACAAACGTAGGAGAGAACGGAGTTAGAAAAGGAGGAAGTGTGGCCACCAAAAAAAAAAAACCAAACAAGTAAAGGAAATGAACACGGACCAACAGCTTAATAGAAGGAAGAAACTGACAGGGCAGAGGGATCAGCTGGAAGCGGTTGTGCATTGTCAAGCTAATGGTAATCAGCAAGTTAAATCAAGTTTAAAAAATTCACTGACCCGAAAAAGGAAGCTGGGACGCAGCAGCAATTGGCGACCCAGAAGAAACTCACATTTTTTTACATGCTGAATTCTGATCGCGGTGAGTGGAACTAAACAGCATGTGCCATGAACTCCGTCGCGGGTGAGTTAAACCTCCTGTCTATGGTGGACAATATGGTGCACAAAGCTCAAAGCTTCAGTGACACTGAATCTGGTATTTGTTGCTGTATTCTTATGTTACTCATATGTTACAGGGGAGTGAGGGGAAGTTAGATATTAAGCGGTCAAACATGCGTGTTTTAACGATGTGTTTCAACGTGCTCGAGCCCTATAACCCTTATATGCCTTATGAGTGTGTTAAATACAGAAAAAGCTCCCATAAATGACCAATACCAAGAAAGTGGAGATCAGCCTAGTTCTAAGGTTTTTACGCTGACTGCCTGTCCGTCAGAAGTTCTGTTACTGATTTATAAAGCCCTGAATGGTTTAGGTCCAAAATACATCAGAGACCTCTTGACCCAGTATTAACCTAGCAGACCAGTCAGGTTATCTCAATCTGATCTTTTATCAGAGCCAGAGTCAGAACGAGACATGGAGAAGCTGCATTCAGCTTCAATGCTCCACATGTCTGGAACAAACTCTAAGAAAGCCTCAGATCAGCTGAAATATCTAATTCATTTAAATGTAAGTTAAAGATCTATCTGTACTTAGCTGCATTTCTGTAGTTTTCATTTGAAATTATCTCAAGTTTCTATGTTTTTTATTGTTTCTATTAAGTACTTTGAATCCCCTGTGTTGAATTTTACTATACAAAAAAACATTGACTTGGCTTTCCATTTAAACTAGTGTTGTACACCCTTAATCATAGTCAAGGTCCTGAGAAATAAATCTAGCACAAAAAAGTACAACGATCCTTAGTAACAAATCATTCTCATTGTAACTGAGAATGAGAACCAATCTCAATTCTGAATTGAGTTGGTTAAACAGAGGATAATATAATATAATATAATATAATATAATATAATATAATATAATATAATATAATATAATATAATATAATATAA
>JBAMHX010000019.1:1085500-1096009 GCA_037177515.1 Pseudomugil tenellus | reverse complement strand
AGAGAACAATAGACATAACTTACAATACACACAATTAGTGACTATATTAAACTAAACAGATCCCGGACTTCCTGTCTAAAAGTAAACCTCCATTCTTGATAACAAAAAACTGTGAAATGAGTTTTACAAGAAAACAGAGAAATGGGCATGAAAAGCCCCAACTAGAGATGCATATAATTAGCAATTATCCTGACAAGCCAGCAAAATCAGGTATTGTTGTTTTATCTAAAAACAAAAATAGACAACATTACATTTTCCTTCACTTTAAAAAGTAGTACTTGGATTCCTTTTAATTAGGCTCGAGCACCAAAGGTGATGCAAAATGCAAATGTTTATTATTTTTCAGCTTTCCACTTTGTTCTTTAATACT
Organism: Pseudomugil tenellus; assembly: GCA_037177515.1. NCBI lineage: Eukaryota > Metazoa > Chordata > Actinopteri > Atheriniformes > Pseudomugilidae > Pseudomugil > Pseudomugil tenellus. The sequence continues at coordinate 1,095,639 of JBAMHX010000019.1, read as the reverse complement.
CCAACAAAACACAGCAATTTTGGGGGCCCTAAACATGCTTGAAAACTCCAGGAATTTTGCGGAACCCCAGTGTAATCTGATAAACTTCATGTTTTAGCATTTTTGTGATTGCTCAGGTGAAATTACATGAGAGTGCCACCTTTTGTAAAGTTCCCAGAAATGCATGTCATCAATCTTCATGAAATTTGGTACACATGATGGGCTAAACAATAAACTCTCAAGAATCTATGGTCCAAACCAAACAGGAAGTTGGTCATTTTGGGTCAAAGTTGCTATTTTTTGCATTTTACTCATGTCGTATTTGAAAAAAATAACTAATTGGTCAGGGTGATCACAAGGCATGTGTGATTAAAAATTGTAGAAATCTTTCTAATAAGGTGTAGAGGAATTTCATGTATAAGCTTAATTACTTTGCTCTTAATTAATGTCTAGCTGAAAGGTCCAACCATAAGGCTCCTAAACTGATATCATTCTGACCTTAGTAAACCATCTGCAAGGCTGGCGTCCTTCCATCAGGGAAATGTTTAGGCGAGATCTTGGTCTTGTTGTCGTAGTCGAAGAACAGAACCCAGATTGACGCACATGACCAAAGTCTTTAAACAAAGCTCCCATATCTGACTGGGGGAGAATAGTTCCAGACTTCTGTGTGACGACAGATCTCTGGAGGGATTCTCCGGGGCTATAATCTTGTACCATGTCCGTATGTCTTAATGTATTGTCCCTTCCTGTTTTCATGTTTAATGTATGTTCAACTTCTTTTACTCTTCATTATTAAATTTAGATTCTTCTCAATCTAAAGAAACCAGTGTCCTCGTCCTTGACAGGAATTACGGCCATCTAAGGGATTTAGTTTTCAAGGGGGCGGGGCCTCAAAGTTTCATCATGTAAAGCGAAATTGATGTAACTCCCACATAAAACAAGATATCTGCACCAAAATTGACAGGTAGGATTCCATACAGGCACCTAAAGATATGTACATTTCAATATTTGGTTTATGAATTAGCTACACCCCCTGAACAACAGTTTTTACTTTTGGCTACGTAAACACAATCAGATCCAAACTGGTGCCAAATCACAATCAGATCCAAAACACAGCAGAAAACATGTTGAGGAAGAGGTCCACTGGAAACTGTGGTGGGAACCGGTGGGAACCGGTGGGACCATGGCGGCATGCCGAACTTCAATATGCCGCCGTGACATCCATCCATCCATTTTCTACAGCTTATTCCCGAACAGTCTCATGGGGGCAAGGCTGGAGCCAATCCCAGCTGATAATGGGCGAGAGGCGGGGTACACCCTGGACAGGTCGGCCACCATGACATCATCACTCACAATAAATCCCACAATATCCCTCTATTCACAGGTAAATCACAATAGACAATATAACATTTTTTGAAAAAAATCTTTAAAGGAAATGTTTCATGCCTCTCCTCAGATTATTTGTCATTCAGCAGGGTGTTTGTCTGTCACATGCCGGTGCTCCTGCTTTATAAAACAGGCAGTAGAGTGTTTCCATCCGATATATGAATCAGAACAAATACATTTTGTCAGAGTAAACAAGTAAGCAACTTCAGGGCGTGTTCAGAGTCATGCTGAGGTTACTCCATCTCACTTAAGTCTTGTTCTACCGTAGTTTGTTTCAACACACTTATTAACTTGCCATACCTGTTGTAGCTCCCTCCATGACCTGCCAAAGATAAAAAATTTGTTTACTGTAAATTGCACTTCACTCCCTCTCAGATACCATCTGCTGCCCACTTTGTGCTGCTCACGCAGCAGCTAAAAATAAACTTCCCAACTGGCTGCTGAAGAGACAGGTGATCACATCACCCTTCATCTCCCTCTGCATTTGTTCGTGAGTCTGCTAATAACTCATGGTGGGTTTCATCCCTTTTCCTGTGTTGCACTCGAGGCACTGTGTTGGTGTGCTGAATGTCTAATAAGTCAGGTGTGTCTCCCTTACGGTCAAACTTATGTGGCTTTTAACTCAAACGCAGCCGTTTCCTTAAAATGAAAGTTTAGCTTAACCCCTTAATGTCTGACATAAAAAGTAGTCATATAAATACCAAAATGCCTGGAATGGACTATATAGAAATACGCAGTATATAAATTTAAACTATAAAAGTGCAGGTGGTGCAGTGGTTAGTGCTGCAGCCTCACAGTGAGAGAGGGTTCCTGGTTTGAACTTCGGTGGCTTTTCTGTGTGGAGTTTGCATGTTCTCCCCGTGTTAGCGCAGGTTTTCTCTGGGTACTCCAGCTTCCTTCCATCATCCAAATACATGCATGTTAGGTTGATTGGTCATTCTACATTGTCCTTAGGAGTGAATGTGAGTGTTTCTGGTTGTTTGTCTCTCTGTGTTGCCCCGTGATTAACTGCCAACCTGTCTAGGGTGTACACTGCCCGATGACTGCTGGATAGACTCCAGCTAGCCGCAATCCTGAATTTGGATGAAGTGGTTAGGAATGGATGGAAAAACTTTGAAGATAAATGGTAAATGAAAGAAAAAATGTCTACATTATATAATTACAAAAAAAAAAATCCAAACAAAAAGGGACTGAAGTGGTTTGTTGTACATTTGTGGGTAGTGGTTGGCACTCTTACTGGTTTAAGCCTGAACCAGACGATGGACTTTCTGAGTGGAGTTTGCATGTATCTCCCAAGTTCTGTCCGGTTATTCAGGCTTCCTCCCACAGTCCAAAGACATGCATGTTAGATTTTTTGATCATTCTACATTGTCCTTAGGATTGTTTGGATGTTTTTTTTGGTTGTTTGGCTTTCTGTGATAAACTGGTGACGTATCCAGGTGTACCTTGCCTCTCACCTAATGTTTTCCTGCACACCTTCATTGGAATAATTGGTTCAGATTAAAGGTTAAATTTAGTTGATATGAAGAGATGCAGCATAAAATATATCACATGAATTAGAAATGGTCAGTTATAGTTTGAAATACAGAAAATCTATTTTTAAAGGCATTTTTATGAGTAAGAAAGAAAACACAAGACATACTTGGTGATATGAAGTGTGATTACTATTAACATGTAGTTTTCTTTGCATATTTAAAGCAGGCAGCTTTTGAAATAAGACCTCTTGTGTGAGTAAGATTTATAAAGGAAATAAAAGTCAAATAAACTGATCATCCAACATGGTCCTCAGCTTTTAAATGGTGAAGTCCTCTCTGGTTTGGGAACGAGATCCAGTTTAAGGGCTCTAGTTCATGAAGGGGACTCTAAATTAACTTTTTAAAATCAGCAATCAAATTTATGGTAGATTCCTAAAATTAGCATCCAGTCAGAATTTCTATCAGACACCTTTTTGGGGGGGGGGGAAATCCATATAATCTGGAGTTTTTCATGAAAAGTTAGACAACAACAATTCTCTCAACATTTTCTGGAGCTCATTAACCAGCCCCATTATCTATACTCTCCAGCCACTTTATTAATTTAATGAACTACAGTGACAGGACCACAACATCCACACACCATGGCTGTCTGCACAAAGCATCAGAACATTCGCTACAAGAAATGGTTGTTTATTCCTACAGTTCTCTGCAGGATGCAGGAGTATAACATTTTTATGTGTATCTTCTGTAAATCAATGCAGAAAAGATCTCTGATGAAGAGGAATCTGCATCAGAAACAGAAGCATAAACTGCAAATAGCTTAACAAAAGCTGGTTTTCGTAATGTGGTACAGGAAGTCTTTCCGGCCCCCGAAGACATTATTTTACCCCCTTTACCAACATAGACAAGGTGATGGGCAGCTGCTGGATTTAGCTCCTAGCTTTACAGAAGAACCATGTAAAGTGTTTAAAACAATGGTAGAGCTATACTTTCATTCATGAGGAGCCAGAGGGTCGTGAAGACTTCAGGGGGGTTATATAAACAAAATAAATGATTGTGTTTTAAGCCCTGACATATGCTCTCGCATTCCCTGCTGTGATAACTGGGGTCGCTTAAAGAGGCGTGAGAAATAAAACCCTCATGTTGGGAGCATTTGGGCTGCCGATACTGGGTCTGGGGTTCTATCTCCATCTCATCTGGGTGCTTAACCTCAACTAACAAGTCACAACTATCTAATTTTTCTCTTCATTTTTATATTTTCAGATACAAAATTAGCATGAGATGTTTTTCACATTTTCATCTATGGTAGTGACTTTAAAACCAGTTAACATCCTCGCTAGCCAGCTGCTTAAATGTAACTGGACAATGTAGCACTAGCTTGGTCTGCGCTAATATAGGTGTGTTTCCTTTACAGTTTTTCGCAAAATTAAAGTGATACTTGTAAAGTTTAAAAAAACTAAAATTTCTATATGCATGTTCTTTTATTGACAGTGTTTAGAGCAAAAGCCACAGTTCTTATGAGAGTTTACGAGAATTACGGCTAATGCAATCTAACTTTTTCTACTTGCTGCGGAAAGTTTTCTGTGTTTTTTTTTAAACAGAATCCTAATCCTAATTTTCCTTTCCAAGTCATTCCAAGTAAAACTCTGTGTTCCCCAGTTGTGTACTCCATACGCGCCATCTTAACCAGTCACATGACCAACTACCTCATGTTGGGGGTGCATAAATGCGAAAACGTGTTTCATTACACTTCTGTGATAAACTATATCGAACTATCTGAAAAGCCACATCATGAGAGCAGAAAAACTTTTTAATGATGATTTTTTTTCTAAATGTAGGTTTTTCCATTACTGGATTTCTATTGCACTATTTAGGTTTTGCACAATTCTAGGAGTAATGGAAATGCACCTAGATAGACATTTACACCATACATTTTGATCCTATGTTTGCTTTATTTAGGGAGGTGTGAATGCTTAAAGACATTCTGATCCAAATTAAAGAAGCAAACTCTGGTCCACCTAACACACATCTCAGTCCATTTCAAATGAATAAATGCATAAGGCATGTAGAATGATCGAGGGGAGGCTCACTCCTTAAGCACAGCTTTATTGTCAGCAAATTAATACACTACCTTGTAACACAGAAGAGAGTGCAGCATACAAGAACTTCTCATATATTACCAGAACGTCTCTTGTCGTAAAACGTTACTGTCGTAAACCTGCTGTAACCATCAACAATATTTCAGTAAATTTGAACAATATATGACAAGGCAGACTACGAAGCAGAGGCACTGTAGGTAAATCTACATGCTATAGAACTATGGGTGACTGGATGGGATCAATGTCTCTTGGTCTGTTGGGAAGAACTCTAATGTAAATCTGATCAACGAAAGAGTGCTATGATCTAATGCAGATCCATGTTTTACTCTGACGGAAACACAAGTTGTTCTATATTAACTAAGCTGAACCAGTTTTCTTCTTCTTTGCTTGTCTTTTTCTTCAGTGATTCTGGATGCTGGGCAACTAGAATCACTGGCAACTAGTAGCATTTGCAATTTAAGGTTTCATTTGCTTGAATTGCCCAGAATAAACTTTATCTCAGTCCAGAAGAATGTTAAAATTTGTTTTTTTCTTGATGAATTTTGGAATATAACCTGCTCATTCTTTCAGGTGTTCAGCAGTTCCTTCACATTGTTTGTGCAAAAATCTTCTTACTTTCACTGTTAAACATAGTTCTTAGTTGTACTGCTGTTGTTTTTTACAATCTTTACCAAACATAATAATTTTAGACGGTTTTTGGACCGCATACCTTCCTGGAAAATTATGGTTCTCCACTATCCTTCCAGGTTATAATAGAGGTTGGACAGTTCTGAATGCAGTTCTGGTAGTTTCTGCATTTATTTAGATGTTTTATGTGCTTAATGCAAACAAAGTGCAAACACACTGATAAAAGCAACATTGACTCTTTGTGAAGATGTTGAAGTAACTTATGACTTTTATGTTCTAACTCACAGGACAAGAAAAGCAACTCAGCGCAAACTGCAGCCCACAAAAAAGAGAAAGAGCTGGATTTATGATTAATTTACAACTCTATTACACAAACTACGACACAAACTGTAACCCCTTTAGCTCTGCAGTGGCTCAACTTTCAAGATACAACACCAATGTTTGTCAAATTCTCTCAATTTCTCTATCCAACAACTTTGACCATTGTTTCCTTAGAGGTGATGTCAGATCTTGGTTTTACTCAGGCGAACAATTTGTATAGTTGTCAAACATTTTATTTTGAAATTACACAGGGCCAATATTCGCTATATTCGCTATCTCTGTGCATCAGACTAGAGCTAGTTTTATGTTATGACAGATAAAGAATCAGGTCTCGTCTAAACATTTCCTTGATGGACGGACGCTGGCCTTGCAGATGGTTTACTAAAGTGCGAATGAAATCAGTTTAGGAGCCTTATTGTCGGACCTTTCAACTTGACATTAATTAAGAGCGAGGTAATTAAGCTAGTATATTAAATTTCCACAACAACACAGTGAAAAGTGCTCACAGAAAAGTGATCATCCCAATGTCAGAGGCAGACCAGGACCCAAAGTCAGTCCAGCACCGCAGGGAGGTCCCAGTCAGAGTGCCCCAGACGCAAGGGGCAGGGCATCCAGGTCATCAGTGACTACAAACCAGGTAACTTATCCATGATTACCACAGATGTGTCTTTTTAAATGAATTAAATTTTTTTCTATACTCTATGCTATGTTCTAACATCAAAACAGTCAATAACGAAAGACTCCCAGCCGGCCGACAGCCCCTCATACATACCACTGCAGATGTTAACCCCACACTGAAACAGATTAATGCACACAAAGCTGCTGGCCCAGATGGCATCCCTGGTCATGTGCTCAAAGCATGTGCAAAGCAGCTTGCAGAGGTCTTCACGGACATCTTCAATCAGCCCGTTGCCCAAGCAGCTGTCCCAACATGCCTGAATGATTCCCGGCCAGTTGCACTCACACCCATTGGGACGAAGTGCTTTGAGTGGCTAGTCCTATCACATATGAAGAACTGCCTTCCACCCACACTGGACTACATCAGTTTGGCTACTGCAGCAGTGGGAATGCAGAGGATGCAGTCTCGACAGTACTGCACTCTGTGCACACACATCTGGACAATACTAACATGTGCACATGGATGCTGTTTGTGGATTTCAGCTTAGCATTCAACACTGTCAGACTCTCCAAGTTAATCAGTAAACATGAAGACCAGGGCATCGCGACCCCCTCAGCTCCTGGAAAAATGACTTCCTGATCGACAGAACCAGCAGGCTAAGTCAGGCAACACCTGCTCGACTACCATCCTACTCAGCACAGGTGTAACACAAGGCTGTGTGCTGAGCCCATTACTGTATTCGCTCTTCACCCACAACTGCAAGTCTGTATATGGTTCCAACTCCATCGTTACGTTTGCTGGCAACACCACGGTGTCTGGTTTCTTCAGCAACAATGAGTTCAGCACCTGGCCATGTGGTGCACAGACAACAACCTGCTCCTAAACACTAACAAGACAAAGGATGTCATCATGGATGTCAACACAAGCCCCCATTCATATCAACTGGATGGCAGTTGAGCAGCTTCAAGTTCCTGGGAATCCACATCATGGAGGACTTAATTTGGACTACCAACATCTCCAGCCTTGTAAACAAGGCTCACCAGCACCTTTTCTTCCTGAGGATGCTGAAAAAACACACTCTATCTTCAGCCATCTTGGTGAACTTTTATCACTGTGTGATTGAGAGTATCCTGATCAACTTTGTCACAGTCTTGTATGGAAACTGCTCTGCATCAGACCGCTGTAATGGGTGGCTGTGAGGACCCGGAAATCCAACCGCTCACACAGGAGTAGTGGAACAGAAAATCAGTTTATTATAACGGGTACAACAGTCCAAGAAGTCTTTAAGTCCTGGAGGGGAAGAGAAGCAGGAAAATCCAAGATCCAAGAGGCAAGGTCAGAGGTCAAGCAGCGGTAGCAATACAGGAGCGTACAGGTACTTATCAGGCAATGGTGTGACTCAGGGTCCAGAGACAAGGAATAGGTCAAAATCCAGAAAATCCGAGACAGGTGAGGAGAATCTGACCAGGGCTAGGCAAGTGGGGTAATGCGTGGACAGAAGGTGGGTTCGCAATCTAGAAGACAAAACAATGACGCAGGACTTCAGCAAGACCAGAAGAAGTGCTGATAGAGGGAAGGAGAGAATGGAGTGAGTTTAAATACGGAGAAAGCTAAGAGGCAAACTGTAGATGGCAGGTGGAAAGAATGAGTGTGATTGCCTGGAAGGCGGGACCAGTGGCAGAGAGAAGAGCAGCAATCAGACAGCACTAGGTGAACTGAATCGCTTGATTAGCCCAGGCAGAGGTGAGACCATGACAACCGCAAAGCACTGCAGTGGGGGGTGAAGAGCGCCCACCATATCACAGGGACTCCACTTCCAACCCTGGAGTACATCCAAAGGAAATGCTGTCTGCGTGAGCTTGCAGCATCCTCTGGTCGTCTGGTAGGCCAAATTCATCTGTGCAAACCTTTGCAAAGGGGTTGATTTATAAAGGGAAACTGTGTTTACCTGTGCATGAGCAAAGTTTTGTAAATCAGACTTCAACTTTGTCGCAGCAACTTTTAGGTTTTGCCGCAAGTACAATTTTAGTGAGATTTTACGCAAAGTTTTATACATGAAGCCCCAGGATATCAGGAACTGTTCTCCCTTGCAGAGAATAAGAGAAGAAAAGAAGAAGGTCTTTTCACTGCAGCCAAGCCAGGACACCCACACTTTAGGGAGGCATAGGTTGTCTCAGATGGTCTCTGTAGTTTTCTGGGCACCATGCTGAATGCAATAGTCTCAAATTATCCAAATGGTGTCTATGAGGAGAAAAAAAAACATTAAGAATGACTCAGGTGATGATATCTGAAAAGGTGGCTCACTGTGAAGAACTATTACTATTCTACATATGCAGGACTGTGGAATAAAAGGAAGCAACAGCTAAATAAAAACATTCATACCAGATACCACGTCCGAGCTGTTGGCCTGTGGAGTCAGATGGGCTCACTTGGCGGCCATCTTTTGTCAGTGATCTCACTCATTCATAACATTAGCTTTGATTAAAAAAAAAAAGCATAATGGGTTAAAATATTGCTGTTAATTCACTTTTCAAAATTTGTCATTTGCAACTTTTCCACTTAGTGCAAAGTTGTTTTTTTTAATGTTTTCATTTGTTTTTAGCACCTTTATGAGAAGTGATGTTTATTCACACCAGAACACAGAGCACCACATGGGGGATGTTCCCTTGAAAATTATCTGCAACAATTACAGTAAAATGGAGGAACAGAGTAACTAATAAACGCCACAAAGGGTGCAACTTTTTTAACCTGTGGAACAAGCAGTAGGGGGAGCTAATGGAAAAAAATGATTTAGCCTACAGAGAGATCGTAACGTAAAACAGCTTCACTCTTTAAAAATGGATAGATTTGACATTTCTGGCTTTTGAAAATTTCTTTATGTTCTAATTTCCGTAACATTTTACAGATTAACAATTTAACTTGTTAGACAGTCCTTTAGGAAATAAGCCATCCAGCACATGCACACATCCTAAAATATGGCTAGGTCCACCATGGGGGCTCTGGGTTGGACCCAGTTTTACCTTCAGAACTGCCTCAATTCTTGGTGTGATAGGTTCAACAAGGTATTGAAAACATTTCTCCTGTTCCACTGTCGTCCACATCACCCGCTCCACCACATCCATGATGATGATCTAATAACATAGCAACCGGGCTACAAAGGGTTCAGCTACATGAAGAAACAGATATGCATGGAGGAATGCTACAAACCAAATGATCAACATCCAGGTGATGAGGCAAATGAAACAATAATAGTCAAACGTAACAGACTATAGCTGGAATCCAAGCGTACCACATATGTTCTGCTGCATCTACGAGTTGCTTACTCTGGTTTTATGGATCCGATTCAGAGTACAACATGGCTGCATGTTCTGTGTCGACATTAACTGAATAACTTTGGTTTGTTTAGGAGTTCTGTCGCTGTTTCTATGATAAAAACAGCTGATGTGTGCGCTCCTAACAACTACTCTGATAAATCAGTAATAAGTCAGCCTTTATTCACTTTCTGATTGTTTCTGGTAGAGGCTGATCTGAGAACCTACAGCAAAGTTCAAACTCTTTCCTACAGACACACACACACACACACACACACACACACACACACACACACACACACACACACACACACACACACAC
>JBAMHX010000019.1:1050657-1067685 GCA_037177515.1 Pseudomugil tenellus | reverse complement strand
TATATATATATTTTTTATGGGATTGTTATCAAGTCTGGTATCCTGATTTGTCTAAGTGTCTGGTGCAGCAACTGACTCTGAGCGGGAAGATGGAGGAACCGCACGCAGCCATGTTTTTACCTCCTCCTGTTCTCTCTGTGACCTGCAGACTGAGTTTTGTATCATCGCTGGTTCAAACTAGAGAGATTCACTTCGTAGGAAGGAGAGCAAGAAACCCTCTCTCTCTTGTCGAAGAGCCTGCGGGAGCTGACGGGCTCTGGCGTCGTGGGATATCTCCATCCCCCAGAGGAGATAAAGGAGAGGAGAGACAAGGAGGAAGAAGGGGAGGAGAGATTTGTTTTCCACCCTTACATTCCATAGGCTGACAGAGCCTCTGGCATTAACTTATACATATATGATAATGAAATGCCACGTCTTTCAGTAAAATTAAGGAGACATTTTAAAGGGCAGCAGCAGATTCTTGGTACTGCTCTGCGACGCTCAGAAAGAGGATGACTGAACTCTAGGTGGCAACAAAGACCAGAGCAGCTCAGTCTCCCGTTTATCCTCCTCCTCACTAGTTACATCACCAACTATCCCACCTGAAAACCCAAACATAAAGACATGCTCTAGCAGCAATCAAACCAGCTCCTGAACTGGAATCATGAAGGAATCATAAAGTCTGTACGTACTTCACTAAGCTTAACAATCTTTATCAAGCCTGAACAGTCCTCAGAAGAATTAGCGGTTAATTAGTGTGACTGATTTTCTTATCATGTTTTCTGCTTTCATGGTGTTTATTTATGAGAGTGGCTTGCGCTGCAGAATGTGTGCACAAGAGGCCTTACTTTCCTATGACCTCTCAGTGAGCATGCCGGAAAAGTCTGAACTGGCACGTTTCTGCAACGCGACAAAACAACCGGTGTAAGCTGAGCTATCAGGAGGCATTGATTAGGTGTCAGGCAAACCCTAGTCTGAGCTAAATGCAACAACAGATTTCATCCCAAATGCTGAGCTACAGCTTTAATTACCTAATTAACAACACTAATAGACTCTAAAAATCATTATTAGGGGCAACTTCAAATAAATTCAGACCAAAAGAAAGTTTATAAAATAAATTGTAACAGTACAAGTTCAGATAGACATAAAAAACAAATATATTAACCAAATCTACTATACTACAACTGGTCATAATTCTTTTTTTGTAAATAGAAGCAATGTGCAAAATTTCCTGTTACAGATCAGCCATCCCCACTGATTATAATTCTCTTTTCTAAAAATTAAAGAGCTTTATATGTGTCATATGTAACACTGTAAATATTAGTATGTAATTAAAGTAACAACTCAAACACTATGCTTAGTTAGGATTCATGTTATAATACAGCAAAAGAACATCTCATGTCATCTCGGCTAAACTAAATAAACTGACTAAATAAAATAATTTTAGAAGAAGAGAGGAAAATAAACAGACAGAACAGAACAAGAGACAAAATAACAGTCAACATTAGGCAGACTTTTACCAGCTGGAGTGATCTCAGAGAAGAGGGGGGGAATTGTTAAAATATTAAACTCTTATTTCTCTCCTCTTCAGTCATGGATGTCCTTTTCTACTTCATTTCTTTCAACCAGCCTAATTATTTTCAAAATAACAACAACTGCTGTTTTATTATTATCCATCCATCCATTTTCTACCGCTTATTCCTGGACGGGGTCACGGGGGAGCTGGAGCCAATCCCAGCAGACAACAGGCGAGAGGCGGGGTAAACCCTGGACAGTGTATCACAGGACCACACACATAGACGAACAAGCAGGCGCTCACACACACTCACTCCTAAAAGCAATTCAGAGTCCCAAATCAGCCTAGTGTTTTTATCATTATTATTATTATTATTATTATTATTAATAATAACAATAATAATCATAATCTTTTTATTAATTATTTAATTGCAATTGAGATCCAGTCTTTCTTCTTTTTTAAGGATTTATTATTGTATTTATTTTGTAATAATTATAAATAAATTTGGGTATTAACTATGAAAAGAGAATGATTTTTTAAATGTAATTCTTTTTACTTAAGTGAAAGTAACACAGTTTTGTAAATATATATTTAAAGTTTTCTGTTCTTTTTATTGTTTTTTTGCTTCTTTCCCGTTTCTCGTTGCTAAAACCTTTGACATGCATATAAAACGCATGAGACTTGCATCTCCTCTATGGTTATACAGATCACTGTGTGAGTGAGTGGATCTGCAATGTGTTGGTGTGTTTCAGAGCATGTTGTCGCCTTTCAGCTGATGACACTGTTGTTGTGGGTCATAAACAGCGGCTTCATTAGCCCGTTCAGGCAGTGCGTTACTCGCTACATTTAACCACCTCCGTTCCTGCCGCTCCTTCACAACCTTTGCTCCTCAGCTCCCACAAACCAGTCACCAGAGAGAACAATTAAATTTGATGACTGCTCATATTTGCAATTTCCATTTCTTTTATTACAAAGGCCAGTGTTTAATGTCTATTTTTTCATCCCAAGAAACAAATTTCCATTTTAGTGAGGCATGACTGATACTGAGATGAACTTACCAGGCGACGCCTAATTTAATCAGAGCTAAAATGCACAAGCAGGTTTTTTCTTTTATTGCTTTGTTAGATAACTGAAAAAAAAGATAACTGCAAGAGGAAGATTCAGCCAGGAATAGAAGGACTATGGATTTTACCAGAGCAGAAAAAAATACAGATTTGTCTTTACATCATGTCTGAACAAAGCTGAGAAGACAAAAAAAGTAAAATTGTCTCAGGATATGATAAAGGAAGAGACTTTAGGCTAAATGGTGAGTATGTTTTGCATGACATAATGAGATCTGCAAGCCATTTTTGCACAAATAATAAGACCCAAACACAGCTAATTCTCCATACATTTATAAATGTAAAAGTAAATTTACATTTATATAAATTTCCACTACATGATGCCATAAATTGGAATGCTGATAAAAGAAAAAAAAACATCACAATGACATTTTCTGTGTTCATCCTTTTAATGAATGAATGAGCGAATAAATAAATAAAGTTTTATTTTCATAGAATTTGATGCTTAAATTAACAGGGATGAAACAAGGACTTTGTATATGCTGCAGCTGATAAGCTGACATGAATCAAAGAGGAAATCAATTTAGTTTCAAGAAATAGAAATAAAGTGAAGACCGGCTGTGTTTTTTTCCTGATTTCATACAGACTTCCTTCAGGATTAAAATTCCAGCTGTGATCTGAGGAAAAACAGCGTCGAATGTACTTTTCAGAAACATTGCAGAACTTTTGTAATTTATCCAGTCAATGTGCCCCCCATTGTTGGTTAATCCGGCATCCATCTTGCATTCTCTCTACTCTAAGCACTCTCCAGTTAGTAAAAGTCAATCTTATCTTAATTCTTTTTCTCTCTTTTTCTCTATTTTTTGTCATCTCTTCATCCTATGACTTCTTGTGTCCCTTTGCTAAATCAGTCACACAGTGCGTGTTGAAAACAGCCAGTGTGTTTATATCTTTTTCAGGGTGTGAAACTAGGCTAAGACATCACTCTGCGTTGTGGAAAAAAATAATTCGGGATCTTAGCCATGAAAGCCATTTTATGTTCAGAAAGTTCATCTATCTTTAAAAAACAAAGATTTTTTCCATTGTAACCTTTTAATTCCTGCATTGCATATTGGGAACAAGAACCTCAGTCAAGGGTAAAAACTTTGGAACACAGAAAGAGCCTCCCTCACTATAAACCCAGATTTTGTTTGAATATGAAATTTAGTAGTGATAAATTATTATTTCGTCTTAGGCAGAAACAATTACTAAATGAGACAGTGTTTTTAGGACTTTTTACAAGCTGTATTTCCTTTGTCACTTTTCAAAAAATAAAAGCAATTTTTTAAAATTTTGACAAAATACAATTGAAATCTACAAATATTTCTGTTGAATGGTGTTTAGCACACAAGCTGTTATTCTCCTAAAATCACATCCTGTGAGACTTTACTTTAAGGAAGGTAGAGATACAAAACCTTTTACGTTTTGGAGCAAAAAAAGGCGGTTATATTTTATCTTCAATTACTTCTAAAAAGGTTTCCATTTACTCCTCAGATCATACATACCATTGCATCATTACTAGAAATGTTCTGGTCATGTGACTCATTTGACATTCGAAACATTAAGAAGCTCCATTTGCTGGCTGTGGGCATCTGGTGCATCAGAAGGAACCAAAACAAGACTACGTGTTCAATAAGTGGTCAATAAAATGATACATTTTTCACGACAAATGAACATCTGACTCGGTCGTCATATAAACAATAAAAGGAACTGTAGGGTAACACTGGTTTAAAGAACAGAATTATGGTGTAAATTAATATTTACCAATTTAAAACGACTGTCTACATACAGCTACATCTATAGAATGACCAGCAAGAGGTGGGGTGAGGGGAGTAGAGCAGATGCTTTTACCCTTCTCTCCCTCCCTAATCGTGTGATTGTTCTGTCTGTCTATCAGCATATTTTACATTAAATTACACTTTTCTCCAAAGCAACTTACATCTGAGAATAAGAACAACACAAGCACTAAATCAAACAGTAGAGACATCATAGATAAGTGCAGTCGAACTGCTGTAGTGTAGTTGGGGACAGGTGTTGCCTGCAGTGCTAGGTGCACTAATTTTTTAAAATTATTTTTAAAAATTTTTTTCCTATGTTTATGTATATTTTAAGAGCATATCTCATCTTTCTTCCTACTACGACATGGATTTGATCAGCTGATGTCTTAACGCTATTGATCAAGTTCATTCCATTGGGAGGGCAGTGAAGGGATAAACTTCCTGCCCCAGTGGGGACTTTTCCCTCAGGATACCCTCAAGTGTGATCCGGTGTGCCTTGGGATTCTCTCGACTGTGGATGTAGAGGATCTGTACATCTCTGGCTTTATGATCACTGGGTTTCTTCTATTTGGAGTTAGTGGATTCCTTGTGTGTTCCAAAATCCTGAAGCTGCTGCATAAAATCGCAGCAGATCTAGAAGGCATCTGTTGTTCCTTGAAAATTCTGACTCTACCTATTGATGAGAGCTGAATGCCATTTTTGCTCAGAGTGGCAGGCTATTTGAGAAACCGGGACTCATTCGGGTTTTTTACAACCTTGTCGCAAGGACGGTGCTCCAAATTAACCATTTCATTCAGCTGTTTGGCTCCAGGAATCCAGCTGCAAAACTGAAGGTCGCAAACAAACCGGCCTGTAACCAAAACATGTCTTTATGTAATCTGGCTTCCCCCAAATGACCTGGAAATTTTCTCTTGCAGTGCAAGTTGGAAAACTGCTCTGATTCGGCCTTTAACCTACTTCAATGTGACATTCTGGCTAGTGTTGCCAGGTCAGCTTATAATTACCAACTTTGGGCTTTTTAAAAAGTCTCTTATGAATATCTTAAGTCATGGTTTGCAGTTTTTTAGGCTTGTTTTCAAAGGCTAGTTGCTTATTTGGGCTTACTTTATTCCTGTATGAATCCTTCCTGAATCTTTCTCACTTATTCACATTTACGTGAAAAACATCACACGGTAATTTCTCCTCTTGGATCCGTCCCTTAAACTTGTTTACTTGTTACTGTTGTTGCTAAGTTGAATGGTCGGAGAACCTCTAAGTACTAAGAAAGCTTTTTACCATCAGAAACATCAACAGAATTAAAGGTTTAGTTTACCAGAAAGACAAGGAGAAACTCATCCATCATCCATCTCCATTAGACTGGTTTACTGTAATGGTCTTTTAACAGGACTTCCCAAAAAAAAGCAAAAACATCTGCAGCTTATCCAGATGCTGCTGCTGGATCTGAAAACATCACACCATTTTTAACATCTTCTCACTGGTTTCCAGTCAGTCACAGGATGGATTTTAAAGCTCTGCTGATTGTTTATAAATCTCAGAACAGTTTAGGACCAGAACACATTCATGGAATCTCTGGTTCTGACCCACGCCTGGCTATAAAACAACACTCTCTGCTCAGCCCCTGAGGATTATTCTGGAGATCAATAAATCGGTTAATCCTTCTCTGTGTGTACAATTTCTTTTGTTAAATAGACACCTTCAAATCCAGTTTGAAACATTTCTTTTCTCTTGCAGCTATGAATAAAAACTACACAATAACTTTTTAATTATGTTTTTCTAATGATTTTAATAGAATGTATTACTTTACTATTCTTGCTCTGTTTTTATCATTTTTTTCCAACATCTGTAATGCTTTTGATGTTTTTATGTAAAGTACTTTGAATTGTTGTGTACATGAAAGATGCTAAACAAATAAATTCACCTTGCCTTACTCACTAATATTACTGACAAATGAATGACAAATGAATGAATGACCTCAGGCCAGAGGTTGACACGTGGTGTTTGGATTTTCTGTACTTTTTTCCCTCTACCATCCACTATGCTGTTTTAATATTGTCCACACAACTGGCGCTCGGTCATGATGTCAGCAACAGACAGACTAAATCGAGTCACGTTCAATGTCTTCATCAAAATGAAATGTTGAATGCGTGAAATGTGTGAAATGCGTGAAAATAAAAGCATTAAATCAAATGTTTCAATCTTTAATCCAAAGTGTTATTTCTTAATATCAATAGAATTGATTGAATAGCTTTTAAAATGATAGTAGATCGTTATCTTGTTTTTATTAACAACTTGCCAAGCACAGATCGATGTTGTGAGATCGTAGGAATATCAATCAACCCATCGATGTACTAGATGAATTGTTACACCCTAATATACATATATATATATATACATATATATATATATATATATATATATATATATTGACATATCTTCTTAGCATTTCAAACGCCTTTTAAATCATTGAGAGATTGTCAAATCTGGCCCCATCGAAATTCCACTACCTCTAATTCTGTGGTTGTCAAACGGGGTCGTAATTGTAAAAATCACAAATCAAGACTGATCAAATAAATTTGGGATTTTACATAAATATTAAAATATTTATAAAGATAAATCTAAGAAATTAGCACCTTTATTTCCTAACACATTAATGCATATCCAAACAAGTCAGTACGCTTGTTTAATTAAAAATCTGAATTTGTTATTATCTCTGACACAAAGGATGAGTTTAGGAATCCACCAAAAAACAGTTTATTCTCCCTACTTATGAAGATGAAGATAAATGTCACACCAGTCAGTTGTACATCTGACATGTGGTTCATACTCTTTACTGATGCTGCTGGTCGATGCCTGGTTTCTTCCACATTTACCTTTGCCGCTGGGTCACATGACTGTACAAGTTCAAAACAAGAGGGATGAGGAGGAAGAGCAATGTGTGACTGCTCCACACTGTGATGGTGAGGCAGTTTAGAGTGTTAAACTCTGGCGCTCAAGGCTGCTGCTGCAGCTTTTTTGTTATTTCTCTGCTCCAACCAGATGTGTCAAATCCTGGCTCTGTAAAGTAGAAGTACTGTATTATTTATGTACATGTAGAACAGGTGTTTTCACTAACAGGCTTGTTTACCTGGCATATGACCTATGCTCACTAAATTCAGCTGGTTTGGTGACTGGTTGGAGCAACTGCTGGACAGAATTTTTATTTTCTGCAGCAGGAATTGACAGCTATGGCCTCAACACATGTAATTCAAATCAAATGGTTACAACTTCTTGTCAGCTTCTTACAGATTTAGTTCACGAAAATATAATCTACATTCTGCAGCGATTCAGTCCCTTCCTTCCCTGAAGAGTTTGATATTCCTCTAGTCTCATTATAAAGCTTTGGCTGATAAACATGAACATCTGGAGGAAAAACCTCAAGGTTACAAACGCCTACATTGTGCCAAAGAGAAGTATCAAACCCTTCAGATATGTCATTAACCAAAGCTGAGATGTTTTCATCTTGACTCTGTATTTATCTGCTTTAGTCAAACAAAATAAATAAATAAACAGAAAGTCAGTAAATACTGACCAGAACCTCATAAGAAATTTTCAGTGAGAGTCAAATTTACATTATAATAATAAAAATGTCATCATGTTTGTGGCTGTTATGGAGCCAAAACCTGAACACATTTCACACTGCAATACTGCAAACAGACTAATTTCTTCCCTGCTTTCAGATTCTGTATTCACATAATTATGCAAAGCAAATTTTCTGCTTTAGTGATGGACAAACTGCAACTGGAGGTTGGAGAACTGTCAGGTCTCACGGTCACACCAGCAGGAGGTGGAGATAGACATATGAAACTAACTCTCGGTAATGTTAAATATCTAACCTGACTAATTTGTGGTTTTATAACAAAATAGAAAAAAAGCAAAAAACTATTTATGATTAAATAAAAGGAAATAACATTAAAACTTTTGATGGACAGTCTTCCGTCCATCTTCTGCGTGTCCTTTACTTGACAATGTACTTGGGTATGACCAGTTAACGGAAGCAAGAAGAAACCGTGTTGAATCTAATACCAAACTGCCGTCTCCTACTCTGTCTGATTTTATCAAGCGGCAACCTCTGCTGGAAAAAAGGGAAGCGTATGCCAAAAACCTTCTCCCCTCACCCACTACAGGCTCAAAACAGAGCAAATCCCCATAGGCCCCATGTTAAAGGTCCCATATGCAAAATCAACCTTCATTAGCTTATTGTACAATGAGTATAACATTGTCTGAACTCCAACGCAAACATCTCGCTCTTGTGGATACATCTATCATTCATGCCAACATACAGGAAGCATGGTGTGGAGGATGTCGGCAGTGATATTTGAGAGCACTAGACACAGATCGACCAGCATTTCACCATAACGACCTGGCTTGATGCTGAAATTTCAGGTTTTTATACTGCATTGAGTTGGGTTAGGTTTCAAAGTGGGCAAAAGAACAGATTGTGCTTCAGAAAAGCAGCGCGGTATACCTGGTGGAATCCCTCCCATTGACTACTGTTGCCGGTACCAGTTGTTAAGGCGTGGCACAGCCACACCGGTGTTCTTGCATTTGGTAGAACCGAGAAGTAACAACCTTTTTTTTTTTTTTTTTTGGTTTAAGTCAGCTTCTACTGAAGGTTTCTTTCCTGGTTCTGGTTCTGATGGAGGTTTTTGTCTCCTCATGCAACTGAGGATGGACGATGGAGGCAGTTAGGTAATTATTTTTCTGAACTAGGTTCTATCATCGGTGTCCAGTCAGTCCTGAAGAACTGCTTGCATGCAGGTTTTGAGTGTATTGTTTGTTTGTGACATGAAATCCACTTTTAAATAAAATGGACTATTATTATTATTCCAGCTTTAAAACAGATGAGTAAAATGAAGTGGATCCAACAAACAGCCTATGAAATTCAGTCAGGTGTGCGAGACCAGCGTTGAGCTGGACATCCCTGGTTAATTTGAACACATTTATTATAAACTGGACTAAAATGAGTCGGATTAAACTGGACTTTCTTCAAAAGTGCTTTCAGATGATTTTCTTATAATCTGTAGCAAATAAAGCTGAATTTAATTTTTAATTCTTTTACAAATAAAACATTTTCTTTAAACGTACTGTAGGATTGTAGGAATATGACGTAATTCCAAAGTAGTTATTCTTAATCACGGTATTGATAATGAATAAACAAGTGCTTTTCTTTGGTCAGTATGGTTTGTTGGAATAAAACAAGAATATCCCGATGATGAATGAATAACTACTTCAAGCAGAAAGAAACAGAAGCATTGCATAAACTCAGCAAGTTTAGCACACAAATACACACTAACATGATATTCAGTGGTGTGTTTATTGAAAAATACATTAAGAAAAAGTTGATAATGAATATCAATCTTCATTTTATCTTAACTAAGTCTGTTACCTCTGCTCACTTTCTGCTAAACTGTTTATGACAGTAAAATACGGACAAGTGGCTGCTAAAAGGGTTATTAGAATAGAGCCAGGTCCGGAGATATGGACTCCCCCAGTCTACTGGGGATCCCAGCAGCAATCACACACTCCTGTTTATTCCACAAATTGGCCCCTAAGTGGGGCCTGGGCGTCTGTAGCGCCTAGTTAAAGTGATTGAGGTGACTCCTAGCCATTGATTTTTCCCTCCGTCTTGGCCGTCCCTCCAGGGCACTCCCAGCCATGCTCCTGTGCTCCCCGTAGACCCCATTTAGTCCCCCCTGCTCGCCTTAAATCACATTAAACTGTGGTTACACTTTGCCCAAGTCTAAAAGACAAGCATCATTGATGAGGTTATCATACTTTAAGTACCTCTTACACTGCAACTGTTGGTCTTATTGATTGCACTCCTCAAAGACATCCAGATTAAACTTGAACATGGGTAAGAAGTAGAGGACAATAAATCCAAATCACATTCAGCAATTTATCTTCATTCTATAAATGCAGAAAATATCCTGATTAAAGTGATAGACTGGTGATGAAAAATGCCTCATTGAGAAAATAAAAAACAGACTAAAGGTTAGATTTTACCTCTGAAACAGATCCTGGCAAGATGGGGAGCTGACAAAAAAATTCCTTCCTTGCGATGCACTCTAGAGACTGGAGCAGCTGATGAGTAATGATGCCTATTTTTCTTTCAATTTACTTCAAATAGTAAAGGCAGCAGAGTGTGACACTTCATTAAGTTAATTAGGCTAACTTAATTACAGTCTTTTACAGGTCGGGCATGAAGCTTCTGATTGATGGCACAGCTTGTAGATGCGCACCCCCCTCCGCCACAAAGAAGCCTCTACATATTAAAAAAAACTCTTAAAGACCTGTGTTACTGTACTCTGAGTTAAAGGACACCCTGTAGCTAAGATTGAGAAACACAAGCCTGAAAGATGGAGCTGCTTTACAGGCGTAAACGGAGCTGAATACTCGGAGGTCAAAACACAACTTCACATTCAAATGGCTGGCTGAGTGGGAGTCGGCCTATGGCTGTGGTGGAAGTGAAGCAAATCGAACTTTTACGGACAGTAATTTCAACAGTTGCAAACCTTTTGATGACAACAAGTCTGAGAGCAGCTGAAGTAGTGCATCCCACACAAATTCATAGCTGACTACTTTAAACATTGTATGAACAACTTTAAGAGCTTTTGGCATTACAAACCTTTTATCGAAATCTGCTGGTATCCACCGTGAAGCCCGACCCGCCAAACAGTGCTGCAAGGGTGTAAATAAAGTCTTAAACAAGCGCCCCTTGGCACAGCAACACGCCTGAATTAAAGGCCATCCGTATATTACGGCAAGAATGTCACTTTATTGCTGAAATCAATTTAGTGAGGGCTTGGAGCTGGAGGGATGTGGCCTTGGTCAGAGAGAGGTTTATCTAAACTGAACAGACTGAGAGACACAGCGTCTATAATGAACTCAAGGGTGTCCAATAAAGCCTTTTATTTCCCCACTGCACAACAGAAACGTGTGTGCATACGCTCAGCTTCACCATAAACCAGCAGCTCCTCTGTAATTACTGCTGCACAAACACAAGCCCAACAACGCGAGCAAATCAGGAGGACAATCATCATCAAAAAGATATTCTGTCATCACACAGAGCGACTGTTTACTCCCACCTTTAAACGGAGAAACGCCCAAAACACGGTTTATATAATATTCATGACATATGTCAATAAAAAACACTGGTTTTCAGCTCGTCTATGGGAAAAAAATGGAAGAATGGTTTTTAATAAAATCACGTTTTTTTGTTTTTTTTTAACAGTGAAGCTTGTAAAAATTAGGCAACATAACAGCATTAATATCAGTATCAGCAGATGTTTTTTCAGCATTTCGGTATTGGTCCAACGAGTAAAAACTGGGCCAATATTAAAAACCAATATTTAATTTCAACTCTTTGTGTATGTGTGTCCAGAAGTAGAGGGAATTTTGGGGGGCATGCGGCACTTGCTTGAACATGTGACATAATAGTAAAACAGTCCAGCATTGTGGGGGGTTTTACAGACGAAACATCATCGGTGTGGTTATTCACGGTACCAAAATAATATGCTTGAAACTCAAATGCTTGAAACTCAAACTTAAAAAATGGGAAATAATACAAAGATGTTGCATCAAAATGTTTAATTTATTTTAACTGTCAGCTAAAAACAGTAAACTGAGACAAAACTGAGTCTATGCCAGTAAACTGACATAGACTGATTCACCAAAACTGGACAACAGAAAATGGAAACGTTCTGCTGGAAACATCATGAAAACATGGATCTATATTTTCTTGTCCCACTTTGGGTCCCTTAGTACCAACATGTCCATCCCTTTATTAGCACATTGTAGCATCTTCAGATGGATACAGCAGAATGATGCATCATTTCACAAAACTAACATCATCTCCATCTGCTTTCTTACACATAAGTGAAGACTCAGATTAAAAGTACCAAACCAGAAACTTATAAGAGCGCAGATGACCACATAGCCAGCATATCTTTTACCCCATAAGCATAGCCATTATTTCTGAGTGAGATATTTAAATGGCCAAGGTTGAATAAACCTTGAATAAAAAAAATATATTTCTGGATCCAGGCACAGATATGGGTCACTGTAATTTTGTCACTTTTTCAATTTGTTGCTAACAGACAGTTAGAAAAACCAATGCCATCCAACACTTAACTTCCACTTTGGTAGAAGTAATATCAATTACCTCCATATAAGCAGAAGGTTACCAAAAGACTTTTCTGAATAAGACTTTGTAAAGTTTCACCAGCCTCTACAGGCCTGGTAAGCATTTTCTGTCATCAGACATAGGTTTCATTCAGCTTGTAAACTGAATGAAAAGTCTAGGTGTAAATGTTGTGTAAACAGGTCTTTATTCCCACTGAGATGCTGACAGTTAAAATTAAATGGCTTGTCTCCCCAAAAACCCAGCTAACATTTCAGCTGAAAGAGTTCAGTGTTGAGGAGGGGGACAAACTTTCCAAAGACTTATACTAGAGATGGGGAGATGGAGACAAAAAGATCACTAAGTCAAACTGACACCAGAGGTTTCGATGCAATATCTTGATTTTCTTAGCAAGGACCGGCTTATATGAACAAAGTTATTATAAACTGGACTTGTGTGAATACTTTTGTGAATAACAATTATTTGGAACTAAACAGAAATTGAACTAAATCTTTAATTTTCTGAATAAAAACAAGGTTAAGTTTTGTTCTTTACCTTCAATTAAAGCACGTTCTAACCCAGAGATGAATAGAGAAGATACTCATATGTGGACATCTTTATTGAAAGCTGAGTCCTCATCCTTACATCGCTGTTATCTCAATTTAGATGTTTTGTTGCATTTTTCCTTTATACATTCAGCCACATTTTTTATGGTACAAAGAGGGACTATCCGTAGGTGTAAATGTTTGTTTAAAGTGAGGGCAAAAACGCTTATAACGAGGGTGTTTTTTGCCAAACAGACTTGTTTTTAAAGATTTTAACTAAAACTGTGTCAGCATGTGCTTACCTCTTCCTTTAGATGCTGCACTTTTTCTTTTCAGATAGCAGCAGTGGGTGCAGGGAGCTCTGACAAATTACTTCCTGTACCATTCTTTGTAAGAAGGCAGTCAGACACAGGTTGACCACCCCCCTTCCTCCCCCACCACCCCTCCCCTATCTCTGCAAGCAGATGAATCTCAAACCCACAGATCAGGCAATATTCTGCACTTAATGCTGGCATTTAAGAAACATTCCCTCCCCACAGGCAAAAACGGTGCATGGCTTGGCATTTAAAAGCAGATGATAAAACTTTCCTTAAATACAGCTCTCATCTCAGAGTGCTTTTTAGATGCCCTTAGTGGAGTCAATTATCTCCCCATACTTGCTATTACTGAGACACTCTGAGCACCTTGCGCCTTAAAAGGTCTGCACATCAGGCTTTTTCAAAAATGTCACTTTCTTAACCGACTCTCAAAATGTAGACCCTGCAATATTAGAAATGGCATACACGTGTTGCCTTCTTTTATCCATTTATTACTTTAACATTCCTTTTCAATATGCTTCATGAACGCAAAGCAAATAGTAAAAAAGTCCTTAGAAGTGGGAAACATTAAGTCCTTGTGCAAAGTACAAATCAACAGATCATCATAACCAAGGCTTTAAAAACTTATTGAACATATATATATTTTTCTTTCTGTGTGAATTGATTAAAATGAAAAAGACAAAAATGTTTATCATATCTCGTTGTAATACCGAAACATTATTCTCCCGTTACCAGTGAAATCTCTGTTCTCTTAAAGTCCAACCCCAGAAAAATGAAGAGAAGTCTTTTCTTTTATCCAAAAACCTTATCTGGCCCTTTAACATGAACAACATCAATCATGATTATAAAAGGTTTTGCATGCTTATTGTTCAGCACGGTGTCGTATGTAAAATGGATATAGTGCATTACTGTATTAATACTGAGTCCACCAGGGGCAGAAAACACATCACTGTGTTTAACAGGCAGATTTTTCACCATAAAATGATACAAATGGTCTTTTATAAGCTGTAAATTTTGTAAAAGACTCCAGAGATACAAACTATTTTGCGTTTTTGAGTAGCTGTTTCAGCAGCCACCACTGTCCTCATCAGAGGAGGAAGGTTTAGAGGCAAAGTGTGTCTGTATGGAGTGGACATCAATAAGGGATTACTGGGAGAGGATTATCGCAGAAGAATCGCAGATCAAGTATGAATTCAGCATTTGACATTTTGGGAATTTCTGCATTGGTTTTACTTGAAATGAACTGGGGATCCCTTACGCATCTAAAAAAAAAAAACACCTCATAAGAGCGTAGAACCTTTAGGTGTTTTTACACAGTTTTTTAATTGCAATATTTAGTTTTGTGTTCAGTTCTAAAGGTTATTTGAAACACTATTGTTTAAAAAAACATTTCTCTTCTCTTCTGAGATCCACAGAAACATCACCATGGTTTCTGCTTCTGGCATTTGCCTGGACTTGTCTACATTTAAGCATGTTGCTGTTCCCACCCTGCTTTGTCACAGAGTTGTACAAAAAGTAACCAGTCTATTAACCAATCAATGGACTGCAGTGTGTAAAGCTCCACCCTTCAGGGTCAGATTGGTAAAATTGGGACCCAAACTGAAGAGTCTCCAAAAATATTCCAACACCATTTTTGCCTGTGAAAATAATACCAACCTGTAAAACGTTTGCTTCACCAACCCCTCACACACTTCACATGTTGTGTACAAATAATCACAACAAACAGTGAGGGAATGTTCTAGTTGCCACATCTTCACCCACTGACGTAGCAGTTCAAGGAGACACGCATGGATGTTCTGCTGTAGTCTATGTAGTGCTGCTAACTGAGAATTAAATGAGGGGAAATGATCGTGGCAGGTCCACTTAAGGATACTTGTCTGGACTTTACCAGTTAAAGCCCAACCTAAGAACAACTAGGGAGAAAAGTTCAATATTTATCTGAAGTATTTATTTGGCTCTTTAACAAAATCAGAAAAAAAATTGGTAATAGATTTTTTTTAACAATTTCTTACCATGAAATAGGTCCAAATGAATGTAGTGTTATTTTCTGCTTTCTAGTGTTCACCAGGGTTCAAGACACCAGTATCATATGGTGTACAACAGGGTTTTCAGTAAAGTTTCTACCAGGGGATATAACATATCCATTTGGTTTTACAAGGCTGTATCGTTAAATAATTGTAGCTTGAACATACTAATTTAAACCAATATTTTGCAATGAAAAGTTTGTCAGGACCAAAATATTACTAAAGCCAAATTTGGTATATTTATTCGGGGAATAGTTAACATTTACGGAGAGCTTTAACCTTTAGGACTTCCTCATAATGAAGTACCTGGTTTCTGTTTTTCAGTACTCCAGTACAGCTTTTATAATTTAGCTCTTGTCCATCTGAATCAATCAGCATCTAATTTACACTTAGATGGAGTTAGCAGGGAAGGATGCCATTTTCCAGACAGAAGTAAATTGGTTTACATTTATCAATTAGACATAGAAGCAACTTAATTCTGTTCCTTACGGCAGGATATTCTGGGTGGATCCGATCCCAGTGCTTTGGGTGCATCAGGTTTCAATGAGAACTTTTACCAAATTCTTTCACACCTCACAGCTAGTTACTTCTCTTGTCCAGAGCTGCCTATCATCCCGCGCATGTATGTTCTGATTATGTTTACCAACGATGCCATACACAAAACCCACAACGCACTTTGTTTTGTAGTCTGCTATCTGTATTAGGATTGCTTGAAATGAATCAAGACATGCGTTTGCAGACGGACAGAGTCAGCTTCTTCGATTCAAATCAGAATGCAATGATGCAGACCACAGTTCAAATGAAAAAAGCTGATGTGAATGTGCCCTGAAAGTACTTTTGCATATGAAGCTCTTCTATATTAAAAAAGCTTAAAGATCAACCTCAAACACCAAGAAAAATCTTCCGAGCTGTTTGCTGTTCGACGACTACAGACACTCACCTTGGATGAGGATGTGTCACACTCCTGGCAGATCCAGCCATATCCTGTCTGCTTGGGAGATTTCTTTAGAGGGGGGTCCAGACACCCAAAGTGATAGCAGAGCTGACACTCATCACACCTGAGCACAGACAGGAAGAGCACGTGTTACGTCTCACATAAATAAAGCAGCCGTCTTCTTCTACTGATGAGACCAGCTCAGGGCAGATGATGGATGATGACAAGGTAGCTACTTGTCAGCTACGAGACTTTGTTAATGTATTTCAAAGGGGTTCTAATCACTCCACTTCCTTGACCTTCCCCAGCCATATACTGTCAAGTAGGTTTAGCGGGTTCCAAATTCCCAGATAAATAAGGGCCTTGTTAGTGTCAGATAAATGCTTGTTAGGTCTCCTAAGACTGGAAAGACTGCTTACTCAGGTGAACCATTAAGGCTTGGGCAACACAGAACACAGAAAGTAAAAAGAAGACAGCAGCTTAAAGTCAGAGGTGTTTTTCACTGAGAATCTCTCTCTTACATTACAATATTCCAAATGTTACTGGTCTTTGTAGATGTTATTGTTATACATTGTAATTCACACATCATAAGGTTCAAAATGTCATGATTTGGACTTTGTATGGGGGTTTTTGGTTTCCTGTTTTGCCCTGTGTTTGTTTTTTGCTTCATGTCTTAA
>JBAMHX010000019.1:1038589-1050022 GCA_037177515.1 Pseudomugil tenellus | reverse complement strand
TTAATAAATTGGGTTATCTGCATCCCTGCTGCCCTCCGTGTCTGCATTTGGGTCCACAACCTCCAGAGCTCCTGACACAAAAGGCTGAAGAATTAAAAATGTATTTTCATGAAGACTCATCCCAAACTGGAAAATAGCAGATCTTTGTTTTTCAGAAATGTGATTATTTTCTTTCCATCTGGATATTGTATTTTCGCAACCATAGGGGGCACTTAAAAGTCTTAGATTTTCTCCAAAATGTACGGAGCGCCTAATGTGTTGTTGTGCAACTTCGGGAAAGCATGGTAGGAGAGGACAGCGTGAGAAAGGTAAAGGGGAAAGTGTGGCCGTTGTGAAAAAACAAGTGAAGTAAATGAACAGGCATCAACAGCGTAATAAAAGACAGAAATTGACTATAAAAATTAGCCTGAGCAGCAGACTCTGTGTTTACTTTAGATCTCTGCTAGAAAGCACGACTTCTTGGCAGAGATCCATCCAAAGTAAATAAAAAACAATCAGTCTAGCACCAAGGCAAGTTTATTTGTGCCTTTCATGTACACAGCAGTTTAAAGTGCTATACATAACAACATTAAAAGCAGATGTTGAAACAGAAATAAAAAAGAATAAAAATAGAGCAAGAATCATAGTAAAATAATAAATTAAAATCATTAAGAACAAAATTAAAAAGTTACTGTAAAGATTTTTTTTTATAGCTGGAAGAGAAAATAAGTTTTTAACCTGGATTTAAACATTTCTACATGTGGTGAAAGTTTTATCTCTACTGGCAGTTTGTTCCACTTGTTTGCAGCAAAACAGCTAAATGCTGCTTCTCCATGTTTAGTCTGGACTCTGGTCTGGACTAGTTGACACGAGTCTTTTTATCTAAGAGCTCTGATTAATTTATATTCTCTGAACATATCACAGATGTATTCTGGTCTTAAACCGTTCTGGGATTTATAAACAACCAGCAGGGTTTTAAAATCTATCCTGGCTTACTGGAAGCCAGTGTAAAGATTTTAAAACTGGTGTGATATGTTCCGATCTCTTAGTTCTAGTTAAAGCTCTAGCAGCAGCATTGTGGATAAGCTGCAGATGTTTTATGCTCTTTTTGGGAGGTCATGTTAGAAGACCATTACAGTAATCCAGTCTACTGGAGATGAAAGCATGGATGAGTTTCTACTGGTCTTTCTGGGAGATTAAACCTTTAATTCTGTTGATTTTTCTGATGGTAAAAAGATTTTTTAGTCACAGCTTTGATGTAGCTGCTGAAAGTCAGATCTGACTCTATCACTCCAAGATTACAGACTTGATTGGTAGTTTTAAGACCCAGAGTCTCCAGATGTTTACTGAGGCTGGCGCTCTTCTCTTTGCTACCAAACAGAATTATTTCAGGGTTTTCAGTTTCAGTTTTCTGTCATCCAAGTGTTTATTTGCTCTAAACAGTGACGTAGTAGATTTATTGGTCTGCAGCCGTCTGGTAACAAAGACACATAAAGTTGTGTATTGTCTGCATAACAGCAGGGTGAGACGGATCGGGAGCCGGCTGGAGCTCGCTGTCGCAACAACAAGCTACCGGTAATTAACAAATTAAATAAAATTCAAAAAGATTCAGGGACCAGAAAAGGAAGGTGGGATGCAGGAGCAACAAACGATCCAAAAATACCCACATTTTTCACATCCTGAATTCTGTTTGCGGTAAACGGAACTAAACAACCGCCGCAATGAACTCCGTCGCGGTTAAGTTAAATCTCCTGTCTATGGTGGACGATAACACACAGACAGCTCAAAACTCCAACAACACTGAATATGGTAAGTGTTGCTGTCTTCTTATGTTACTCATATGCGATGGGAGGGAGGCTGTGACATTGGATATTATGCAGGTAAACATGTGTGTTTTACTAGTATGTTTTAACGTGTATGCGCCTTTTGTGTGTGTTTTATGATTTTTAAAAAGTAAACAAAGGTTAAATTACAACATAAAGACACAAAGCAACAACAACGGCTGCGAGTAAAGTATATATTTTGTGGGTAGATTGTAAACCTTCGGGATGGGATTTAAATGTCTGACAAACTTCTGTAAATCACATGAAGGGTAAAGAATTCATCACAATTTACCAATCCTGAGGAGCACGGATTTAACAGAGTTTTAAGAGTTAAAGAAGATCAAACTAAAGTTGTAAAGCACAACTACTAAAAGGCAGGGTCATTTATCGGTACTTTTATCAAAATTTTTTTTAAAGCACCATGAATGTAATTTATTTATAACTCAGAAATTTTTGATAGATCAGCATTATAAAACATTTAGAACATATTCGACTGCATCATATTTAACTGGATTATTAGTAGGAATGTAACAATGATTCGTGAATTGGTTGAAAATCGATTCAAACTTATTAGAACCTGAATCAAAGCAGAAAAATAATAAATAGACCACTGAAGACCAATATATAATCTCCCAGGCGCACAGTACGCAAACTACGTAAAATATGTAATCTGGCACGCCTGACCCGGACGTCATTATTGCATATTGTATTTGTGAATTGCAGCAGCGCCACTAAGGAGCATGGTGAAATCAAGCAACTTTGAAGATCCTCTGCTACTTTGAAGTCAGCCTTGTGCCAGCATTTTGGCTTTCCTGTGTTTAAGTGAAAATGGTGATAAAACTACAGACGAGACAAAAACGACGTGTAAACTTTGTAAGAGACTGATAACGTACACAAACAGTACAACCAATATTCTACCACAACAAGCTAACCTAGCCAAACACACCACCACAGGAGTGAAGAAAAGTAAAGGGACAAACTACATGAACAAACTCAGTCCATCGCTGTTTATGTAGCAATAGACATGAGGACTTTTTCATCTGTGGAGAATGAAGGCTTTCAAGAAATGATTTGAACTTTAGAGCTGAAGTACTTCATCCCGTCAAGCCCACACTTCAGTCAGACGGAGATGAGGTGAGTTATTTTTTCATAAAAGTTCCACTTTATACATAGATGCAAAATACATATAAAAAAATAAAATCAAACATCTTTTAGTCATAAAACTATTTATAGTACTTTCTATATTATGTATATCAGATTTTCACTGGAACATAATTGCTTTTAACTGTGAAGTTTAAGTATTAACTAATCAAGGGGATTTTATTGATGGATGGTGAACCTAATGTTTAAAACAAAAGTATCTTTGTTACAGTTACACCATAATTGTTTTTGTTTTTAATCTTTCATTATGTGTTTTATTCTTTAATTTCTTCTTGCTGGATATCTTATTGACTTGGCCTTTTCTTTTGTTTTTTAAGAGCAAATCCCAAAAACAAACAAACCACTTAAAAAGGATTTAACCGTGATAAAATAAAATAAATTATTTAAATTATTGCCGAAGCAACTGATTTTTGTTGTATGTAATGTCACATGACTGTTTAATCCAAACAGAGAATGAATATGCTTTTGTTTTGATTCTTTTACAAACAAGCTTGTTGTCAAAATGTTCGGTGTAGATTTTTGGGATTCTTCCTAAGAGGTGTCAAGGTGGATTTTATAGATAGTCAGATAAAATATTCTGCCCTCCTAGTATACAAACTTTTTTTTTTTTTAAAAAAAAGTCAATTTAAAATTTTGTTTGAGAGACATGTCTATGTCTTGATCTGATGAAAAACAGTGAAAAAATAATCTGCCAGGTGATTCTTCCCTTTACAGGAGCGAGCAGTGGTTTAAAGTTATGGGATACTGATAAGGACCTACAAGCAAAACCATTGGACCAGCCCACATGTGAAGGTTCATCTCAAGTATACCTTACCACGCCCACAGCTGTCAAAATCACTTAAAGGCCCTCGTGGATCCATCAGCCCCATTGCAAAAGGGTACTAACACTGGGTGCAGTAAGCACTGAAGATGAGGGGGGAAATTCTATCAACGATGGGGAAAAGGGCTACAAAGACGCTGCATCTTTTAGTGATGTTAGCGTCTCAACGCCAGAGAAGAAACTAACTGATCCTCGCTGATTTTAGGAGAATAAGCCTCCATAAGCTTCAGTGTTAGATTCTGTGTCGTAATACACCAATTTTAGCCTAAATCGACCGTTGACATGCAGTTTAGACTTCGATTAGTGAATAGTTTTGCCTTCTGTAAACAAAAAATACCTGTGAAATAGGCATGTTGTATTTACAAATTAAGATGAGCAGATTTAGGAAAACCAGAGTAAAAATTTAATTGGCATAGATAATTGGCATCTTATGACTTGTAGGGGCATAACCTAACAGCTGCTGCACATTAGCACAAATATGCCGTAGCAGGTGCATCTCTCATACACACACACTGATGGTGTGTGTGTGTGTGTGTGTGAAAGGCTGAGCAGGCATATCTGCCTGGAGAACGATGGGAATTTAAAGTGCCCTCCAGCCACCCAGTGAATAGAAGACAAATGACCAAAGTGTGTGTGCTCCACTAATGAGCACTCTCCTATTGTTGCGCACAAACTGCCAATTGATTCTACATGAATCTCCCGCTAAGGCGAAAAGGAAAGACCAAAGTCTTCCATGTCTCAGCAGGAGGCTCTTAAATATCCTCTAAAATAACGGGGGAGCTCTTTTTATTTAGCGACACGTGACGACTTCACACATGCTCATCACATTACTCCCCCTCATTTCAGTCATATGATCCGGGAAAGTTACTGCATTAAAGCACAGTTTGATAATGGATCATAATTCAGTGAAAACGATATGTTTGCAAATATAAGTTTGATTTGACTGGATTCAGGATCCAGATATCAGTATGAGATATACCACATCACTATGTTCTCTTAGGAGTGGGATCGAACGTTCAGATCGAGAGAAGTTATGATGAGATCTTTGTATCCCAGCTTTGCCCCATTTTTGTGGATTTTCTAGTGCCAGTAGCAATTTGGATCACTATGACTGAATTCAGGGATGTACTAGTGACACATCATCAATATTTTCCCACACAGCGAGCCTTTCAGCAACAGAATGATCAATCTGGGCCGTCATTGGCTGATCTGCATCATGTAGTTGCTGTAAGAGTGTGGTGCCACAGCTAGCCTTTATCTGCTTCCAGCAATGCCCTCACACTCCCCGGTGCAGCAAGGTCCTTGATGTTATCAAAGCAATTTGGCCGTGCTTTAATCATTGGAAAAATTGAGCAGTCCCCCCCTTCCCCCTCCTCCGCCTTGTACTTCGGGGCAGAGAAAATCCAATCACTCATAAGAGAGGTTATTGATTGATGTAATCTTATTGGAGGTGAAGTGGTGGAGGAGACGTAACAGATTGCTTTTGTCTGCTACATGTGTTGCTCTCAGTTGGCGAATCGTGTCCTCTTTCATCTGGTGTTTAATCTCTGCGTGGAGTTCTCCCCCTCCCCCTGGTGTCACTGGTGGACCGGTCCTCGCTGGGCACCGCTGATGGCCCACAAATCTTAGCCAGGTCTGTTTGATCTTACCCACCTTTTATAAATAGCTGTCACATTCCTGTCTGTGTCTGGTAATGGCTGGTTGCCTCTAGGAGCCGCGAAAAGTTGGTGAGTTCAACATGGCTCGTGGACATTTCACTGATGTACTGCCGCCTCCGATCAGGATGGGGTGACATAATATTAAACTCAGAATATGAGCTCTGAAGATGTGAAAATGAACATCATCATTCAGGAAAACGGACTATTGGAGGAGGGAACAATCATTTTTCTACAAGATTTACAGCAAGGAACAGTCAGAAATTCTGCATTACTATTTTATATATCTCATCAAATGGAACATCTATTAAAACTTCAAGATTTAATTACATTTTGGAGCCAAATGCCAAGTTAGACAGAGCTGTGTTTCAATAGAGTTTTCCATGCACAGTTGAAATGTTAAAAAAAAAGGGATCTACAGCTTATTCTCTGGGCTAGTTTCAGTGTCAAGTTGTACACTGATCTAAGTTTTAACATCTCTATTAAAGCAGAAAGCAGATCGGCCTTTTGCCACCTAAAGAGTGAATCTACAATTCAGAAACCGATGATTCAGCATCAGTACAGACACTCATGACTCAGCATGTTGTAGAAAATCTTCATCTATTCTACAGTCATCTGGCAGATGCCAAGTGGTAAGTGAGCAGTTAACCACAGCAATTAACCTATGCATGTCTTTTGGATGGGAAGAAGCCGGAGTACCTGGAGACAATCCATGCATACATGGGGAGAACATGCAAATTCCCCATAGAAGGGTCACTGGTCAAACTTCCCCCAGCCAAGGCTCAAATCTGCGATATTCTTGCTGTTTGCCCACAGTGCTAACCACTACTCTACCGTGCTCCTGACTCATGTGGTTAGACCAATTCTGACTGGTCAGGTTTCTTCAGAAGGGAACAATGTTAAAATCTATGTGGAACTAGATAATAAAATTAGTAGCAGGGGGGTCAGGTCGCGGGGGGCAGAAGCCTAAGGAGGGAAGCCCAAACTTCCCTCTACCCAGCCACATCTGCCAGCTCATCGGGAGGGATCCCGAGGTGTTCCCAGGCCAGGCGGGAGAGATAATCTCTCCAGCGTGTCCTTGGTCTCCCCCGGGGCCTCCTCCCGCTGGGACGTGCCCAGAACATCAGTGACAAAGGGAAGCCTTAGCGGAGCAGAACGCTTAGCCAAAGCCGCATTCCGCTTAGCCAAAGCCGCGTTCCGCTTAGCCTGTCGATACCCGTCAGCTGCTTCTGGAGTCCTGCAGGCCAGAAAGGCCGTGTAAGACTCTTCCTTCAGCTTGCGGGCATCCCTCACCAACGGTGTCCACCAATGAGTTCTTGGATTACCGCCACAACAGGCAACGACGACCTTACGGCCACAGCTCTGGCTGGCCACCTTGACAGTTGAGGTACGGAATACAGTTCACTCGGACTCAATATCCTCTGCTTCCCTCGGAACAAGGTTGAAGTTCTGCCGGAGGTGGGACTTGAAGCTCTCCTTGACAGGGGACTCAGCCAGTCTTCCCAGGAGATCCTCAAAGCCCTGACCGGCATCCTCCCCCACCACCGGAGCCAACTCACCATCAGGTGTTGATCAATTGACAGCTCCGCCCCTCTCTTTACCTGAATGAATAGATATTGTTTCCTCACAGCAGTGTCAATCCGGATGATAATTTCTGATAACAATTTTATATTTACATTCAGCTGAGAGAACGAAACTAAGGAGGAGAATCCATGTTTGTTTAGAATAAGTGATGTGTGTGCATATGGGAAGGCAATTATTAAGTGGTGTCTATTTTTACTTTAATGCTTTGGTTTATTAAAGTTTTAGTTTAATATCCATAATGTGTATTTAGCATGTAAAGAACTCTGTGTCGCTGTTTGACTTGATTTGATCAATATTTGGAACAATTTACAAAATCTAAACTCCAAACTTGATGTTACCTCATGCATGCTCAAGATGGGACATTAGATCAAAGTCATGATTCAATGAAATGCGTTGGTTTTACTGAACTTAGTTGTTCATGTATGAACTGGCTGGAAATGATGCATTTCTAAGGTGCCCTGAGATGACATGGCTGTAAAAAAAAGCAGAATTGTACTGAATATTGACATTTTGTTGTACACTCTGGTAAAGGTTTAGAAATACAGCTGCGTTCTTCCAAAGAGACATAATATGTTTTTAATAGGTAAGCCTGAAGCTTTCTTTTATTTGTGCTTTGTGCCACTTTCATTCATCCTTTTACCCATGTCAACCATTAACCATTACTCCAAAATTATTCAAAGCAGAGATTTACTCATTTCATTGTATTTCAAACAGGCGCTTAAAAATCAAACTTTTCTAAAGTTGAATATTATCTGGATAAATGCTGGTTTTTGGCTGATCAGGCATTTTCAGTCATTTCTATACATCCATCCATCTTCTGCTGCTTATCCAGAGTCGGGTCGAGGGGGCAGCAGTCCAAGAAAGGAAACCCAGACTTCCCTCTCCCCAGCCACATCTGCGAGCTCATCGGGGGGATCCTGAGGTGTTCCCAGGCCAGCCAAGAGATATAATCCTTCCAGCATGTCCTGGGTCTCCCACAGAGACGTGCCTTTACCAGGGAGTCGTCCAGAAGGCATCCGAACCAGATGCCTGAGCCATCTCATCTGGCTCCTCTCAACGTGGAGGAGCAGAAGCTCTACTTTGAGTCCCTCCCGTATGATTGAACGTCTCACCCTATCTCTAAAGGAGAGCCCAGCCACCTTGCAAAGGAAACTCATTTTGGGTGGCGATCTCCACCACCCCTGCCTGTCAGTCCAGAGGCACAGTCTATTTTATTCACATCTATGATAACATTATGCATTTTGCAACATGCACCAAACTATATATTTGGCAAACCGCTCAGTTGTTGCCAAAAGATTTCTAAGATTTTGTAAGATTTCCTTTCTCCTGCAGGGGGCGTGTCTGTTAGCGAGAGCACAGCAGCAGCCACATGCACAGTTCCTGGAGAAGATGGCGCGCTCACGTTTTGACGTAGGGGCGGGGTAGTCTCCACCATGCCGCGATGGAGCGGTTGTGTCAGCCATTTTTACTACTTAAGCTGCATTCCTCTTTTAAAAGTCATAAAACTACAAAAACGCATGGATGAAAAATAAAACTACTTCCGGGATAATTTTAAGGTAATTAACACTAACAGAAGGTTAACAGCTCATTAAAGTCCATTTTGCATAATATGGCCCCTTTGAGAAACTCGTCAACCCCCAGGGCCCTATAACTGAGGAGCTTTTAAACCACCTCAGCAACCTCAGACCCGGAGAGCCTACCATAGAGTCCCCAGGTCTGCTTCCTTGTCTGAAGACATGATCGTAGGATTGAGGAGGTCCCTCCAGCGACCCACAATGTCCCGGGTTTAGGTCAGCAGGCCCACATCCCCAATATAAAAATATAGCCTCCCGCAGGGGGATGACCAAAGGATGTAATTTTCCTTTCTGAATATTCTGTATTAAGATCTGGTCCTTCGAATCTTACAGTGACTCCTTTGAGAACCAAATTGTAAGAACCAAATAAAACTAAATCATATGAGTGAAATGAGCTATTTTGCACCCAGTTCCTGCTCTGTATATCGAAGGAAGGTTTCTGGCCATGAAAACTTCTGTTCTTTGGAAAAGCTCTACTGTTAGAGCCAAGTGGCTGAAACAAGGCAGCGAATTTATCACAAGTGGGCAATGCAATTACCCTGGGAGTGACCACGTGACAGAAATCAATATGACACAAAGCACTGAGCCATTGACTCTCATCCATGACAAAGTGCAGCACAGAAAGGAGTGGATTATTGGGCTTTGTGAGCCTCCTACTTTTTGATCTACTGTTGGGTCATTGCAACATTATAAAAGAGCCATTGTTTTACAAGATGGGAAGTAATGAATGGACTGCTGAAGACACACCTGAAGCAGAGTCACAGCCGCTACTTTTATTAGCTTATCTGGGCACAACTCATTCACCGTGATGGGTAGGACAGGAGGGAGAGGAGGTATCTCTCCAGCTCATTCCTGATGCTGGGTTCATGTTTTCCAGCAGGGGTCCTCAGTAAACTGACAAGACCCCAAACCCTGCAGGACGACACCAACCGAGAACTTGAAACACAACCATCATCAACAGATATGTGAAGCAGTAATTAGTTAAGCAGCCGTGATGGTCTAAAACTGAACAGGAAGAGGCAGGTAGGAGAAAAGCCGAACCTCAGAGTGCATTCAGGCAAGCCCACCCAAAGACAGAGGCAGCGGGAGAAGCTGGGAGTAATAGATTTTAGCTGCTTGGCCAGTCTTCCCACACAGCCTCAGTCCCAGCTCGGGAGTTTTCTGTTTTAATAGGGGGAGGGAAGGGTAAAGTCAGCAAAAACAAAATGCCGCCATTAAATCATCTCCCTGGATCTGGTGTCAGAGCTGTAATGGGAAATGCACTCATCATCGGAAAGGTTACAGCTTTCCAGAGCCTCCCTGCTAGCTTTACTCTCTTTATCCCTCC
This sequence comes from Pseudomugil tenellus, assembly GCA_037177515.1. Taxonomy (NCBI): domain Eukaryota; kingdom Metazoa; phylum Chordata; class Actinopteri; order Atheriniformes; family Pseudomugilidae; genus Pseudomugil; species Pseudomugil tenellus. The sequence goes on along the minus strand of JBAMHX010000019.1, from coordinate 1,040,099 downwards.
ACCCCCTCTTCCCACCTCCTGCATCTCAGGGCCTCAGCATCATCCTCTGAACCACAGTTTCTCAAATAGGGGAATGCATCACATACTCCAGGGGGTGTGTCAGGAAATGGAAAAAAAGAAAGAAACTGTAGCCACGTACGTAATAATAATGTTATAAATATTTCAGGCAAATCTAAACATGAGCTTATAAATACAATTTCCACCCCATTGAAATGATTGCATCAAACTCGGGTCACCCCCACAGCAGGGTGCATCCTCACACACCACATGAAGTTGCCCGTCAATCACTGATCAGAGCCCAAACTTTGAACATGGTTGAATCGTGGCGTCAATGCTGGGCACAGAGTAAAGAACCAAAGAAGAAAAAATCTGAGTGACTTAAATTCTGCCAGTAAATTGACAAATAATGTGGACGCTAACAGCAGGATGAAGAAAAAACATGTCCAGCAGCATGTGTGCTTATAAGGCACCTGGGTGCTTTACGAGGACATTTATCCAGGACTCCATCACATCATCTGTGGCCCTGAAGTCTTCTTCTATGGTGTCTCGCTGATAGCAGAGAAACATTGGTGATGTGTAAAGAGCTTCTCCAGAGATAACAATGGACAAAAACCCATCAGACATTAACCATGATGTCCTGTTTGGGAGGGAAACAGGAAACAATGTGTCTAATGGTGGCAACATTTTCCAATAAAACACTCTGGGATTTTACTGATGAACAAAGTTTGAAGCCAGTTGTCACAGATTATTTTTAACAGTTAGAAACATGTTTGTTAAGTTATAAAATGATCAGGCACTAATGGCCGAGTTTAGCTTTGATTGCTGGGATATCCTCAGCTATCGCAGGTGTATGAAGAACCTGAAATCAGAGTCACATCCAGAACATTCCAGATGAAACTAGATTATCCTGCTCAGATAAGGCACTGGCTCTCCAACTTTTAAAGACGTTACGTAACTTTGTCATTTTGGATCTACAAGAGCATCAATGCAGCAGGGTTTTTACTGTATCCATGCTTCATCACTCCACGATGAATGCTATCGTGTAGCATCTCCTTTTCTTTTAACATCTGTGTGTAAACATCTGGGAAGTGAGGACACCACTTGCTGGCGATATAGGAGAGAAATTTGGTCCCAGTCTGGTCTGATGCAGGATTTTAGCTGCTCTACAGTACAGGACCTTGCTTGGATTTCGGCTTAATGATGCTCCAGATGTTTTGTATTGGTGAAACATCTGGACTGCAGGCAGAACAGTTGTCCTGTGAAGCCATGCAGGTGTGGTGGATGCAGGATGTGGTTCGGCATCGTTTTGCTGAAATGTGAGAGGTCTTCCCTGAAAGAGACGTCGTCTGGATGGGAGCAGATGTTTCTCTAAAACCTTTATGTATGTTTCAGCATTAATGGAGCTTCACAGATGTGGAAGCTGCCCACATCATGGGGGTGGGGGGGGGGGGGGGGAGGGGGGGGGGGGGGGGGGGGGGGGGGGGGGGGGGGGGGGGGGGGGGGGGGGGGG
>JBAMHX010000019.1:1016082-1036981 GCA_037177515.1 Pseudomugil tenellus | reverse complement strand
TTTTTCCGATTTGGGGGGTTTCAGAATGAGGGGAGTTTAAAAGGGGGGGAAGTTGCCAAAACCAGGGAAAGTCCCCCCCCCCCCCCCCCATACCATCAGAGATGCAGCTTTTCTACTGTCCACTGATAAACTGGATGCTCCTTTTCCTCTTCAGTCTGCAGGACACGACGTCCATGATTTCCAAATAATTTCACATTTTCAGTTTTCCGCTTTGCTTCAGACTGTTTTAAATAATCTTTGGTCCAGAGAAGACGTGTTTCAAGTTCACAAATTTAACCTGCATTTGTGGATTTTGCTGTGATTTCCAGCAGAACCCAGCCTTTCCCTATGCATACAGAGATTCCGCCTGATGATAGTCAACACCGGTGGTGCGATCTTCAGTTTTCCCAATTTAACATTAAGGAACCTTTTTCTGACCATTTTTCCAGTTTTTAGCTCCAGTTTGTCTCAGACTGGTGAAGTTCTGTCCATCTTTCCATCTGTGAGACTCTGTCCCCTGAAATGCTCCGTCATGTTTCTGACCTATTGCCAGTTAACCCGAGTAGTTTTCAAAATCTCCTCGTTTTTCTTTTCCAGCCTTTTATTACACAGATTCCATTTTTTCCACAACTGTTGTTGCCATCAGATTAAAATAAGCTCATCTTGATCGTGAGATGATAAAATGTGCCAGTTGATGACATTTAGAAATCATTACATTCTGGTTTTATTGATTTTAAATTGCAGGTTTCTTTTCCTTATATAGATTTTTAGTCCAATTCCCCCTTTTTTTAGTGTCATCTCCTCCTTACATGGAGCTCCTCTGCTGTTTTCTGCTGGCAGCATAAATGCATCTAATATGAAGATAGCATTCTCATCAGCTTCATGCTAAAGCGTTGTGTTGTATGTGTGTGCAGATCTATGTGAGGCTTTAATCTGTGGGCTGAGAGCCACCTCTGCAACAGAAGAAGGCCACTTCCCAGGTGATAAATCACCGATGACAGAGGGCATTACACGCACAAACGGACCGCCGATGCCGCGCCTTTACAACAATTAATTAGTTGTCTGACACTCATTTATCACCGCAGCAATAAGGTGAAAAAAATCAAGAGTTTATTAGAGCTCCGCTTCATTTTCAACAGCTACAGGCCAAAGGCTGAGACACTTCACAGCAGCAGCAACATTCTTACTTCGTTACAACACAGATCCTTTGAAAGCCTGTTTTTAAACAAAAAGTAAAGAAATGTTTGGAAATTAGAAAAAAAATGCTGCGTCACAATATTAGCTTATGATACATAAAACACAACAACATGGTTTGGCAGCGAAATAAATACTGTAAACAGCATCAAATCTACGTCACATCACTGATGTTCAAGCTCTCTCTGCTTGGAGGGAAATATGGAGCCATGCACTGGAGATAAAAACAGATCAATCAGGAACCAGCGAGTCCTTTTGCGCTGAGATTTGATCTCCACAGACATCATCCTTAATATGACACTCTAAAGAGGCAAAAAGAAGTCCACTTTGTGGGTTTGACTGCTCCCAGAAGCACGCGTACAGGGTCGTGGATGGACAGCGGAGTGACATATGAGGGCAAAGTGTGACACGTGTCAGGGGCCCCGACAGAGAAGCAAGCAGTTTCTGTTTGACACGGCCCCCCAGGGACATGGAGATAAAGCTGGGCTTCATTTCTCAGGACAGAAGGAGGAAGACTTAGAAGAGCTTAAACACAACAAAGACATCTGAACTACTATTTAAGTTACTATTGCTAACTACGCTAGTTTGCGCCTACTACACATACGTTGGAGCTTGTACTTGGTATGGAGGAAAAGACTGGCTCTGCAGAAAAACATGGCTTCTGATCCTCCTCACATTTAGAAAAAATGCCTACATCCAACTTTCTAATCAAACTTTACACTGGGGTGGGAGGGGGTTCACGTAATCAATAATCCTGATTGGAGTCATACAGGGAGAGAGACATGTTTTCTAATCAGGAGGTGTTAATATGCCGGAGAGCAGCTGGAGAGGGCTGAACTGGGTGGAACTGGGCTAAACCGGGGCCATAAAGTCAGAAAGCAGACAAAGACTAGTTGTAAAGGTCACTGAGCTCCTAACCGACCAAACTCAGCTGGGACTGCGCCTCCAACAAGCCCGCTAGCTGGAAAAGCCTGATGAAACGGCTGTAACGGGATCTTTTCTGGGAATTCTCTAAAAGTTAGTCCAATAATCAACAAAGTCTCTCCTTCCAAACTGATGGGACTCCAGAGGAAATGATAACACCGTCTCTTGCTCCTCCGACATGGGAGAAGTCATACTCATCAAACAAACATTCGATGTGGTTTTAGATTGAGAAAGTTCTGCTCAGTGTTCGGCTGCCGGTCCAGTTTGGATCAGAGGTGGTTGTAGAGCGCCTCGTTCTTCAGCCTGACTCGAGCGGCATCCATCAAACGCCTCAATAAGCTTCCCTCTCTCTGTTCCCAGATTATAGGAGGTTGAGGTGGCTGCCCCGGCTCTCACAACCTGTGCAATGCAAAGATAGAAAGAGTCAGGGCAGCAGACCTCACACCCCGACCAGAACCCCTCCAAACCCAACACTGCCTCAGGAACATTCCTACAAACATCACTGATGTAGACAAACATCACCACATAAAAAGGGAAATGATGATGATAATGATGAACAGACAGAATGGTAATGCTGCTGGAACTACTGGAACTGAACGCCAACTGGTTTTATTATGTTTTTTCTGAAAATGTTGTATAAAATAACTCTCTTTATGTTCTTGGAAGGAACCAAACCAGTATCTAACCAGTCTTCCTCTTACTTCATTTAGATTTCGGTCCTCACTGAGTTGCACTTTGCTCTGACAGAAGCTGGTAAACATCCATGACACATCCGGGAAGTGCGTCATTCATCCCAGTTACGGAGATCTGAGTCTTTTCACAATTCGACTCCCAGATGGTTCCTCATTCGTTCCTTTAAGCTTCTTTTTTTAGCCTTATTTAGTAACTATGATGGTTTGTGTGATGATAAACAACTTTAATTTCATCAAATCCTAACAGAGTCACTACTGTTAGACATTTTTATCCAGCAGGTTTTCCATGTATCGCTGGTCGGCAAACCTGGTTCAAATCAAATGGATCCATCAGCTAATCCAGATCTGCACAGTGATTCATTCTTTTTAATCAGGTGTGTTGGAACAGGACGACTTGTTTGAGCTGAGCTGAGCGCAGCACCACAATAAAGAAGTCTGAATATTATGATTCTAATATTTTTATCATTGTATTGTGTGTGTGTATTTATTGTAAATAATTTAAAGCAAAACTTGTATTTTGAAACACTTTAAACAAAGAAGCAACTTTTTAACAGCAGTAATTACTTCACATAGGAAGTGTTATTTTGTCATAAATCTCTAGAAAAATATTTTTCACTGACAGTGAATTTTTATCCATCTAATGTTTTTCCCTGCTTGAAAAGGCAGAAAGAAGGATTAGGATGTCAGCACTTCCTGGTTTTACTGGGAGCAAAAAGGTTTTCACTTTTCTCAGACATTGGTTCTGTCTATGCCGGAACGCAATTAGTTTGTTCTTTTTTCTATTCAGACTTTTAAAATGACAATAAAAAAATTCTTAAATCTTACTTAGTATTGACCTTAAGAAAAGAATGTTTAAGTGAAAGCTTCATGCAAAAAGAAGAAGAATTAAATGCAACTAAAAGCTGAATGTTTGTGCTGGAAATGACGCAGATGATGACCCAGTTACCATCTGGAGATGCTGAAGTGATTACAAGAACACCTCGAGGAGCAAACAGCATCCATGGAAGGGAGTATTTATGTATTTATTTAAACGGGTAGACTCCACCAGAACCAGTCAAATGATGTTTTTTAATCTGGTTTGAGTGAAGATGTGAAAGAAGAACAGTGTTTATCAGACAGCTGAAATCCCTGGAAAGGAGGGGAATTAATTGTGCTCTTCATTACACCTTAATCAGCAGAGCAAATCTATGTGGCAGGTCAATATCGGGGGCTGCAGAGAAAGTCCCCTCGGCCCCCCCACACTGCAGCGCCCAGGCGGCTGGACCCTAATGAAGACTGAATTTTAATCATCAGGAGGATACGGCTGCTACAGGAGGTGCGCATCTGAACGTACACACACACACTTACACACACATGATGTGAGTAATAACCCCATGCTCCTCAGCGACACACACACACACACACACACGTTACCTCACAAGGTTTTCGTTGTCTCCTGGCCCCTTGCAGGTTGCACACTCGGTTCTCGTATCATCGCCTTTGGGTTTTTTCTGCACTGCAGACTGGCGTTGTCTCCGTTCCCGTGGCAGCAGTTCCTATGGAAACACGGCTGATTAGAAATGAGAGATGGACGTGTGTTTGTTGGAGGTTGGGATGGAAAATGAACCACCGGAGGCGTTTTTCTGGATAAAATACTTTCTGACAACAATGATGAGAAGAGTTTAAAGTCCTCACAGTAAAAACACGTGCGCACACACACACATTTTTATCATCTCTCAGATTAGTGGCGACTCCACGCTTGCTGTGTTTAAGGTCTGCAGACATGAACCTTCTCTGTAGGAAAACCTTGTCCTGCACGGCATCTGAACAACCTGGCCACAGGGGAGCAAACCTTCTCTTGTGGGTCAGCCTGACAAAGACCCGAAGCCAAACTGTAGATGGAGATTTCTATTATCGATATTTCTTGAAGAAATGTCATTTAATCAATTTCAATAAACAACCGAGACTCGTATTGTAAAAACCACAATAGTAACAGACCTCAACTTTATCCTCTCTGTCCTCAGGGATGAGAAGTCGCTTCCTCTTCTGGCCTCTGGTTCTCTGAGGAGGAAAAACATTCATCACTAACAAGCATCAGATGAAGATTATACAGAACATATAGACTTTATAGATTATAGACTGTAGAAAAACATTAACAGGTGCAGCAACAGTAAGCTCTCTGATTTATGGAGGAGACATAAAAACTGCCTTCTGAGTCAAATCAAAGAGAAGATTTGATCTCAATATCCAGAATGTGTTTCAGTCTGTTTTTTAAAAAGATTATTTAAGTACAATTCTGTTTGTATTATTTGTATTCTTCATTCATATTTATCTGTTTATTTATTGAATATATTTACAGTTTAATTTATATTTGACTGATTATTCTCTTTGAATCACCCTGCGTTTCATTTGCCTTGCCTAACGCAGGCTATAGAAACAGAATGGACTATTTCATTATTCATATATTAGTTTTCTTTTGTAATCTATTATTTATTATTGTACTATTATATGTTCATAATGTATTATTTTGTCTGCCTCCAGAAGAGGATTAGATGTGTATATTGGAGCTGATTATATAATGTGAAGATGGGGATGATGTTGATCTCTGGCTCCTGACATAAAGACAAATCTGTGAACGCTCATATTCGGTATCACCATTAAAATAATACCAAATCAAAATAAAAAGCAAAACGTTCTCTACGGTGAGGGATCACAAGACAAAGTGTCTATGTGGGGGACTTGTTATGTTCTGACTGCAAAACCAATAAAGTGAAGCTTTCTCCTTATCTCTGTTCCTGTGAAAATCACAGATAAATGAAAATTATTCACGGCATTATTTTTCTCTCCAAGTTTCCTAAGCACTAATCTCTCCATTACAGCCCAGCAAGCCAGCCGAACTAACAGCAGCAGCGCAGCAAAGCGCTGACTTTTAGTCATGCTGTGGCACAAATATAAGGGCTGAATATTTCAACACACTAATCACACTCTTTCTGTGCAGGGCGGAAGTGTGCCGCCTTCACAGAAAGCTCAATAAGAGGAAATAAAAATCAAACAACTCCTCGTTGGTAGCAGAGAAAAGTGTCTGGGCTTCTGAGGAAAGTTTAAAAGGGGGGAGAAAAATCGACAACATATTTAAACAGATTGTGAAAACAATTCCATCTGTCGCCTTTGGCTCACCACCGCTCGCCAGATGGAGCCGTTATCATTAAGAACGCTTACTGCAAGAAAGCTGCCAACTGGCTCCACCAAAACTGTATTTCTCCTGCATCCACAAGACCCAAAGTAAAAAATAAATAAAAACAACGAGAGCCAAAGCATTTGGAGTAAAGTGCAGACAGAGAGTGTGTGTTGGTGCGATGAAGGGAGCATTTCAGCAGCTAATCTCAGGCTCTGCTCAGGTGAGGAAATTAAAACCGCAGGCGTTTTTATGTCCCACAGAAAATCAGTCTTTTAATTAAGTACATCAGTGCATCTTTAACAAGCATGAATCATTTCGCAGAGGATTAGAGAAATTAACAGAGCGTGGGAAGTGGTGGTAACTAGACATATTAACTTAACATAATTTTCACCTGATTAATTGCACCCGTTCATATGGGAGCGTTTAATATTAGTGCAGCGGTGAGCTAGTGACAGCAGCAAACTCATGCCATTAGGATTTCCTTTTATTGCCACCTTCACATGGCCTCTTGACATTTCTCATTATGTTACTTGCAGGGTAAAGAAGTTGCCTTCTGACATCAGACTCATGTTCAACAACTGTGTTTTCTTGGATTGGACACATAAGTTTATGACCAGGTGATCTTCAGTTTTATGAAACATATTTTTTTCTGCTATCAGAATGTTCAGCTCATTATAATCAGACATTTTTTCCCCTCACTGGTTTCTGTGCTTTCCTTTGACGAATCAGTGTGTCACAATTTGCTTGGAGATGACATTAGTCCTTCCCACGGCTCTGATTGGTTAATTGTTAGACCTTCAGCTTCGCACAATGCACTGATTGCTCTTTCAAAGTGAGAACCGAATGTCGTGACGTCAGACAAATCAGGGTGATATCATGGAGTCTGAGGATCCGAAGGTCAGCACTACGCTGGGATATTATCTGTTTAGTTGTCATGACAGCAGCTGAAAACAGTTAATGTCTTTGCTCCTGTGTTCTCCTGTTATTTACAGACTGGCTTCATCAACAGGTTTAGGTTACTCAATGACGTGTTTCATTTCAGAATCATAAATGTTCGTCTAAACACCCTCTCAATACTTAAGACATTTCTCTGTAAAGATAGTTTTGAAGCCAATAAAATCTTATTTACACAATTCATGTTTATTTTAAAGGTTTTCCAGAGAAGATGGCAGTGTTTCTGGATGCTGTTCACATTTCTTCTTTGCACGACAGAGCTTTAACCTGAATTAATGGATTTAATGTGTTCACAGACAGTGACTTCTGGAGGCTTTTTTAGTCCATGCAGTCATTTCCAGAAAACAACCATGTCTGCTTTTAATGCAAAAAATCATCATCCTCCTCCTGATATTCAGAATTTTTTCATGATAATTTACACCGTAGATTATGGGATCTTCAAAGCCATCACAATTTTATTGAATTTGTTTTCTAAAATTTTTCCACAATCTTTAGAGTAAGATTGGTGAACCACAGTCCATCTTTACATCTGATGTTTTCAGGGAAAATATCAACACAAAGTCAGTTCAAATTAAAATAAAAATAAAATAAAACAGGAGAAAATAGCTAATTGGGTTATTGGTATAGTTCAGTCACAAGATTTACATTTTTCCTTTTCTGAGTTTGTCCCACTGTTGTTGCCCATCCTAAAATATATTATGTGTTTTTAACCCAACTTAAAGCCACTTGTGAACATGTCATATTTTCCCAGTGAGGCGCTCCACATGGACAGTTAGTCCAGCATCCTTCCTGCATCCTACCTGAACTCAGTCATCTCTACAGACAGTGAAAAATGTCCCTGTGACATCAAAACAAGTCAGGGATGTTTTACGGTCAGAAAGTTACATAATGCTACAACTATCTTTAAATATCAGGTGAGTTGTTGTAGTTGCGTGTGGCAGATTTTATTGTATAAAGGATGTGCGTACTTGTTATTTACTCTATGCAGGTTCACATTAACATGATAACTACATGTGTTTGTGATGATGTCATTGTATTTGTCATGTATTTGGCAAGGTTTTAGTTAAACTGAGAGGGGATTTGGTTTAGTTTCTTAAAGGTCCCATATTATGTAAAATGGATTTTTATGAGCTTTTAACCTTCTATTAATGTTAACTTTACCTTAAAACCATTCCGGAGGTAGTTTTATTTTTTATTCATTCGTTTTTGTAGTTTTATTGCTTTAAAAAGAAGAGTGCAGCTTAAGGATCACAAACGGCTGACTCGCCCTCCCCTACCTGAAAACTTTAGCGTGCCATCTCCTCCAGGACGTGTGCATGTGGCTCTGCTGCGCTCTAGTTAACACACACACATGTAACTGCACCTTGACTACACACACTGTCTGGTGCATGTTGAAAATGTACAATATTATCATAGATGTGCATAGGATAGACTGTGAGACGGCATTCTGTGTGGAAACTATGTGCCCTGATGTCAAGTGTTAAAAACACTTTGATCAGTTCATACAAGTCATCAGGAGGGAGAAACTAAACCTGCTGAGCATCAGAACTATTTGTCATTAAACTCATTCATTTAGAAAACGTGAAAAAAAACATATTAATGTTCCTGATTAACTTTTACATGAATCTTATTGTAACTTACAGGAGTGTAAAACATGCTCCCAAACATTCCCATGCAGCAGCTGTGTGTATATGCCACAGAGACAGACTGACTTTAAAAGGTGCTCAAAGAGCTGCTCAAATTCATTAGGTATTAGAGAGCAGTTTAAGGCCTTCAGCCAAAGGTAACTGTGTGTGTGTAAGAATCCGTGTGTGTGTGAATGAACTCACACCGACAGACTCGGAGGGCAGCAGGAGGTCGATTAGTCCGTCCTGATAAATTGAAACATGGCTTTAGAGAAGTGCGAGCACTTGTGTGCCTTGGTAAAAGCATTAAAAATGCAAAGCAGGCCCTTTTAGCTGCTGCCATCGCACGCCTTGCATTTGAAGATAAATGCTGGACTGAAGTGCCTCGGCCGGATGGCTGTGGCTGGGAGGTAAATCAGAAGGCTGTCTAATCCCTGAGAGCTCCAGCAGGGTCTTCAACACAACGTTTTCTAAGCTGAATAGTCAGACTGCAGCTTCCACTGTTTCCCAATCAGAGAGGCCAGCGTCCCCAAAAACTCCTTTTTTAACTTGACTCCATCTGAAACCGCTGTCTGGCGGGTCAACGAAAACTCCGGTGACTCACGTAGGGAACTAGCGACTTAACAGTGGAAAATTCTCCACCCACAAGCTGTTAGATATAAATCTGAAGTGTTTCCTGAAGCAATTCTGCGTTACAGGCTCACAGCGTGGCCGACTCAGATAAGAAGGATCCAGAAACATGCTTGTGTTCCTGCTCACAGCTGACACTAAGTATTTAAGGATCCCGTAGAGGCCGCTGACAATCTGACGTTGGAAGTGTTGGGAATGTTGCCATTGTTGGACTCAACTTCAACACGGTTGGTTGGACAGTTTACTCTGATTTTAAACGTAGGCAATGAGCCAACTTGAAGCCTTGTGACCTGATGCATTATGCTGCTGGAAATATCCATCAGAAGTAGAGGACTGCAACATAGGGCAGATTTTTGAACCCTAGTAGAAAATCTATCTGATGGGAAATATCACATGTTCATAATCCAAATTCCACAGGTGATTCTAGGGAAGCAGACTTGATGCCATGTGATGCAATGCTACCAAATGAACAACTTTGTCGCTACATTTAGCCAGCATTCAGAACCTCTTGGTGACTCTGTTTAAATAAATGACTAGTCCAAAATCCAGCTACTTTTCTGGGTCCTACTGGAGACTGACGTGGGTGGATGCATGTCGTGTGTATATAGATGTGGTTTTATGATGTCAATGTTGTGCAAAAATGTAAAAATTGCAATACATTTAGAAAAACCTAAGTTCTCACGCTCTCATGGTGCTTTTGCAGACATTAAAAGGAAAACACTTTGTTCGCATTTACACAGAAGTGATGTGATTTATGGGGTCATGTGACCCGTTCAAGATGGCTTTACTTCATTGTAAGTAAGTAAAGCCTAATAATGACTTCAGTGTCTTATGATGAGGACAGCAGCAACTTAAATATCTGCTCCAAAATGTTTTTGGAGCAGATTTTTTTAAAAATCATTTCCCAAAAACATGCCATCGAACTGCAAGTGAAACATAGATTATGATCAGGCCAGCGAAGGGAATAATGGCGTTAAAAATGAATGTGGTTACTAACGGCAACACTTTTTCAGGTTATTGAAATATTTATTTATTAAATATTTATCCATCGTTACAACGCCGTTACCAATATAAAACTGCAAGTTGCTTAAGCTTCACTGAATTTGCCATCAGACTTTGCTCACAGAACGAGAGAATCTGCATTCTGCAAATGTAAGATTTTTTCCTCCTGTGGAGATGGGGGTTGGTGGGGGGGATTTCATGTTTGGCCAACCAAACACCCATAAACTAGACATGGCGAAAGAAAGACTGCGTTTTTGAGGTGGAATTACAGACACTACTTTAAACTCGTCAAAGTAAAAAGTAAAAATGTACACATTGAGGGAACATTATGTCCCAGAGCTAAGACTTTGTCCACGTCCGGTCTAAGCAATTCCAATTGAATGAAGCAGTTGGCCGAAGTTGTGTAAATGCAATTTGTTTTTTACAGCACTGAAATACAGTTGTATCGGTTTCGGCCTGTGGAGGTGCAATAAATGTTGTTGTGTTCTTGTCTTTCCTCGTCTACTCTCCGCACCTGGCTTGTGAAAAATCCAAATGGGTTGACATTTAAAATAAATAAAAGCAACGGTTACTTTTTCTGGAAACTAGTTACTTTGTAGTAACTCAGTAACTCAGTTACTTTTTTGGAAAAGTAACTAGTAACTATTATTAAGTACTTTTTCAAAGTAAAGGTTCCAACAGTGGATCAGGTGTGTTTTATAGGTGTTTAGTTATGTTTCTACTTAGAGCCCTTTGTGCTACTTTCTGCATGGAAAGTGACTCATCAATAAGATTTGATCTGCTTCAAACTTGGACATGTTGTGTGTTCAGAGATGCTGTTCTGCAAAACTTGGTTGGAACCAGTGTTTATTGGACTTTCTGTTTTCTTTTATCATTTCCAACCAGTCTGTCCATTCTCCTGTGACATCAAAGGGACATTCTGGTCCAGAGAATTTCTGCTCACTGGATATTTTCTCTTCTTCAGACCATCTCTGTAAACACTAGAAATGGCTGTGTGTGAAAATCCCAGCAAATACTCAGACTAACAACCTTAAATCTCCTTTCTTCCTCATTCTGAACAATTCACCATGGCTACGTGACTAAGTGCTGCAGGTGATTGGCTGTTCATGTACTTGTTTTCAGAGGAATAGTGGATAACTGGATATTTATTTATCTGCTAAGTTATCTCGATGTAAACATCATAAAGTTTGAGGAAAGTTGTGACAAGATGTGAAAGATGGAAAAAAAACAATAGAAGGAAGTGGAAATGATGTAAAAGCTAAAAAAAACATTGTAAATAATTCTAATGTAACGAAACGTTAATGAAATGTTTGTAATTTTATCTTCTGAGGAAAATTGATGATTCAGCAGCATTTAGTTTTTTCCATCCTTTGTTAAACAGACGTCTTAGTGAGTCGCAGCACTGTGGAACAAAGTGTTAGACAGCAATCATTCGTACCTCTCCCACCTGTGTTACCAGTTCAACAAGATAATATGATCAAAAAGTAGAAATTTCTCCTGATTTAATCTGTGAGGAGGAGTTTCTGATGAATGAAACCATTTCCAGTGTTCGTACACACCGTGCCTCTCACTTGCTGTTTCTTGGGCTCCGGCGACATCTCCTGAGGGATAAATTTGATCGGCCCTTTGATTTGTCTTCTGGACCTCTTGGTGCCATCAGGTAATGTCTCCATGGCGATGTCAGCTTCATCACTGCTGGCCTGGTCGCATTCTGAGCACTGCCTGAGAAGAATGAGGACATTTTCGTTCACTGGAACGCATCAACTTCACCTCATTATCCGATTTATTACTTTACATTCAGATCTGATTATTACACTCAATCACATCTCAATTCCACATTTATACCAAAGACACATAAAAAGATTTTCATTCATCTGTCTTTACAAGAGGAGGTTTGGTGTTCACCTTATAGTAATTTTTTTTTAAAACTCTGTCTTTGTCTCACATATTTTATACTCTGTTGATGCATTTGGCACCCTGTGGTGAACTTAAATAAAACATTGCTTAACAAAAACAAGTGAAATAATCATTATCAATATTTTTATGCTTATCTTTTAATACAAAAAATTCACATCTTCCCCAACTTCAGAAAATGTAATAAATTTTGTACTTTTAAAGAGTGTAAAACTTTTAATACAATCTTAATAGTTCGAATGACCATTTATTGATTAAATTAATTTTTTTTCAAATAAAAAAATCAGGATCATCTGGATACGTTGAAGATCAGCAGTGAAATTGATTTGATTGGATGCTGTTGTAAAGACTCCCTCTGGGGAGCCTTGTAGTAAAAAATGTCACATTCACTTATTTTCATTTCACTCATTCCAGTTTAAAACTGTTCATTCTTTAATTTAATTTGAATAAAAGTGATGATACTTGACATTTTAATTAGATTCAACCGCGATCACCTGTTCTCCAACTTTTGGTATCTATTTATTTCACTGTTGCTTTTTCTTTTACTCCAACTGTAAAAAAAACTGCCCTTATTTGGTGATTTATGGAAAAAATCTGAAATGATTTATGTTTCATGATATTGTTTGATGCTATTCTTGTGTGTGCAAACATTTTTAGCTGTGAAGGAATCATTCTGATGATGTATGTTTGACAAATTTGTATTGAGCAAATGAAAGAAGAATCTGCTGATGTCTGAAATGTGAGCACTTCAGTAGCTTTCATCAAACCTGACTGAAGGAGCCCAGCAGAAGGCCAAGAGCAGGACTGTGCTTTGGTCCTGATGGTGAACCACACATCCCCACCAATGGACCAGAGGGAGACTCCTCAGAGTTCATTTGCAAGGTGAAGAGCCTCAAAGACAAACATCTGCTCACTGGACTGTTTCTGTATTAAGTCAGACCTTACTGCACCATTTTAGATATTCCCTGCATGGATATTGCCCCATTATCAGTTCCCAAAATAAGCAGCTTCTGCCTCATCGGTTTGTTGTGAACAAAAAGCTCAGTCGTCCGTAATCTGAAGCTTTTTCAATGAACTCAACCCCATAATTAACTCTGACTCTGCATCCAAACACTTTATAATTCAAATAGCTTCTAGTTTTCAGCCATTGAGGCAACAGAGCCACATGTTGTTTTTTTAGGAGTAAAATAAATTACTCCAGTCAGAGACTGACGACATACAAATACAAAAACCACGTCCTGTATCATAACAACAGCTGCTCTTCTTCATTTCTTTCATTTACAACACAGACAAAAATTGGCACCAGAGAGGAAACTACTTCAGTAACATGAGAATACATTAGAGCTGTCACATGTGGGAAAGCAGATGCAGTAAATCTCCTCTCCAGATAAGGAACTGCATCGGTAAAGACGAGATGTGGCATTTCTACCATCTATGCATCTGTCATCTGATAATTCTGCCACAGACAGGCCCAAAATGTCACCAGTAGTATGAATAAATAAACTGTCCTAATGTGTCTTGGTCTTTAAGACAAATATTCTTCCCCTGATTACATTCACAGAATCACTGTTTCATGACATAAATGCTGCTTAGACTACTCCCTAACTCCACTAGAAGGCTTTTCTCTGACGGGAAAGTTATCCAAAGCTTTTTTTTTTTTTTAAGGAGAAAAATATTTAGCTCTGATAAACAAGTGAGGCCTGAAGAGTCTGCGAATGTAGCTCCGGTGTTTTCTCACAGTCTGCAGCTCACTTTACCTCTGAACAAACAACACAAACGGTTTCCACAGTCCATCCAGCATGACCACATTTGTTACTCGTGATATATTACTCTGTAGGTCTCTCTGTGTGCCCCCAAACGCATGTTTGCATGGCTCACCAATAGCTGTTCTTTGTCTTCTTGGGCATCCGTGTCAGTGGAGGCTCCAGGCAGCCCAGGTGGTAATACAGTTTACAGGTGTCACAGAGAACCAGCAGATGTTGGTCCTGATTCTTCTTACAGATGCCACAGCTGCAGAAACACAACACAGTAACTACTGGAGAGCTGCAGAAGGAGCAGCAGAAGAAGAAATGATATTATTATTCCACTAAGGGAAATATATAAAATCAATAAACTCATAATGAACAGAATAAAAATCATTCAGTCATTCATTTTTTACTATAATGCTTAATCCAATTCATGGGGCTGCAGCCTAACCCAACAATTAGCATGTAACGACAGGAAAATAATATATATTTAAAATAATAAAGAAAATGACAGAAGAGCAAAATATAGAAACATATTTTATCGATTTACTAGAGGAAATTATGAATAAATAAAGAAATATAATATAATAGAAATATAATAATGTATAATAATTAACTTTCTAAAACCAAATTTAGTAAAAAAAAAAATATATAGTCAATTATTCAAATAAATAAGTCAAATAAATATAAAATACTTCATAAGCATTCCTTTTTTATTATTGGAATTAAAAAGAGTGACATAAAATGTAAAATTGAAGTAAATTGAATAAAAGCATTTTAAACAAACTATTTAAAAATTACACTAATTCTCTTCATAACTTATATGGACATGATTTCTAGGCACAGCCAGGGTGTTGAGGGGATCCGGTTTAGTGACCTCAGAATTGGATCTCTGCTTTTTGCAGATGACGTGGTTCTGTTGGCTTCATCTGGTCGTGATCTCCAGCGCTTGCTTGAGCGATTCACAGCTGAGTGTGAAGCGGCTGGGATGAGAATCAGCACCATAGTCCTTAGCAGGAAAAAGGATAGAGTTCCCTCTCCGGGTCGGAGTCCTGCCTCAAGTGGAGGAGTTCCAAGTATCTTGGAGTCTTGTTCACAAATGAGGAAAGGACGGAGCAGAAGACCGACATGCGGATCAGTGCAGCATCTGCAGTAATGCGGCCTCTGCACTGGTCTGTCATGGTGAAGAAGGATCTGAGCCAGAAGGCAAAGCTCTCCATTTACCGGCTGATCTTTGCTACTACTCTTAGCTATGGTCACAAACGGTGGGTAGTGACCAAAAGAACAAATACAGGTGCATAAAATAAGTTTCCTCCGCAGGGTGGCTGGGGCTCTCCCTTACAGATAGGGTGAAAAGCTCGATCATCCGGGAGGGACTCGGATTAGAGCAACGGATCCTCCACATCAAGAAGAGCCAGATGAGGTAGCTCAGGCATCTGGTTAGGACCCCTCCCTGGTGAGGCACATCCCTGTGGGAGGACACCCCCGGGTAGACCTAGGACATGCTGGAGAGATGATATCTCTCGGCTGGCCTAGGAACACCTCCGAATTCCACCCAATGGGCTGGCAGATGCAGCTGGGGTGAGGGAAGTCTGGGCTTCTGCCCTTGTGACCCTACCTCAGCGGTGGAAAATGAAAGGACATAAACTCCACTATAGTAGCTCAAAACAATGCTACAGACTGTTCATGCCTGTGGCATTCATCTAAAATATGATCATAAATGTAAAACCTGTAATCCTGCCTTTATTTCACCTGTAAAGGATTGCCGGCAGGCTGGACGACTTCCCCGGGGTCTCCCCCTCCTTCTTGCTCGGTTTTCTCTCTTTCGGAGCTTTCAGAATTGCTGGAGTGTTTAATTTCTAAAAAAAAAAAAACAAACATAAAAGACAAAATGTAGAACACAATTAAACAGTTTGACAAACATTCATGCTAAATAATCATCATGTGTCAAAAACAGTAAGGATGTTGCTGTAAACCGACAGTCCGTGGACGTGGGTCCAAACCCACACTCATGACTTTAACAGCACTTCATTACAGTTAGACTCAGTAACTCATCCATTTGGTTTCTAAGACACTTTGTGTTGTTTGAGGATTTGCTCCTCCACTGCTGTAAAGCTCCATCAAACCAAAGTTGTGGGGAAAGGTATAAAATAAAGCTATTGTGTGTGTCTCATCTGAATCTCAGGTCCAGTGCTGCCATAAAGGTTAATTAGAAAATTTATCTTGTAGAAACCGAGGCTGTCACCCAACAGACAAGGTGTTCCCCGAGGACGCTCTAATCTGAGCATGCTTGCTCCGCCTGGAGCACTCGGGGACTTCCTGCAGGGAGACCAGATAGACAGGAGGACCGGGTGACCAAAGCAGAAAGGTTTGATGAGGCTATCTTTCCTTCCACTATCTGACTACAGGAGTGGCGGTCTCTTCTGCTGATACGGAGCAGTTTCACAAATCTTATTGTTTATCAGACACATGGAAAAGTCTACAGGAAGCAGATAATAAAATGTTTAGCTGGAGACCAAAGTATATCTTTATAGGAAACTCTTTAAGACATCACAACGGAAAAGCACCAGTTCAACTCGACAGAAAGACTCAGATGTGCCCCATAGAGGGAGGCCCATGGAAACCTCCCCCTGCACCAGAAAAGTTCCAAAACACAGGCAGGCATAGAGGAGGATGGGCAGAGAAACATCTCAGGGACAGAGGAGTCAAAGTTTGAGATGTTCATTTTAAACTGACAGCAAACACACTTCCAGGCTGAGAAATGTCTAAGAACAAGAAGGAGCATCACCGTTCATCATCAAACTTCCCTGAACCCTGCTTTCATAAACCTTAACATCTGATAAGTTTAATCATTGACATCTTCACCACATTGTGTTTCTGTAATTTTAATATTTTTATGTAGCTTTATGTTTGTCATGGAGGTTAGAGTCTCCTGTTGTCTGAAAGTCATGGAAATCGTCATCCCAGTGCCTCCATGTGAAGTTGCCAGAAGTGTAAAACTTTCTGAGGCGGCAGAATAAAAAGCGCCGACTGTGTACTGCTTGACTGATGAGGGTCCCAGTCGGGGACATCAATTATTTCTGCAAATGCACAGGCAGGATGACAAATAGGAGATAGAAATGTGGCAGATAGATGACACAAAAGCATGCAGTGCTTTGACTGATGTTAGTACTTATATGGAGCATGCTCATAATTAGGTGATTTATGCCGGCCATTGCAGAATTAGAGCCAGACCCCCCCTGCCACCCCCATGTCCATTCTGCACCACATTATCATCATTTGACCATTTATCTACACACTTCTTTCTCCCTATGACTACACGTTTAATTCAGTCTTTTATGAACGCTGCCTCAACTATTTCACTCACATAAAAAGTTGAAGTCTGGTAGGCAGATGATAGTATCATCCGAGTGTTCAGACAGTCACTTTACTCAAAAGTCACAACTCTTACTAACAGTCATAGTAATGTTCTACCTTATTGAGAATAGAATACTGAAAGGGTTTTGATTAACGTTTGAAGTGATGAGATTTGACTTTATTTACTTCTGTGTTGCATCTTCCTCTTCTTAATAAGAAAATTGTTGAGCCTCAGAGGGTCACTTCAAATAGTTTTTTAAGTAAAAGGTTTAATCCTTTTCACTGCTTAGAACATTTTTCTCCACCTAGTATGTCAGGTTTTTGACCACATTTATTTGTTTATCTGTCTGTTTCTTAGCAACTTAACGCAAACTACTTGGCAGATTCTTGTGATTTGTCGGTATGAGAACGTGTCCAACTTAGATTCTAGTAAATGATAGGAATGAACTGGAATGAATTGTGGATCTTAGACTGAGAGATAAAGAAACTGTGTGACGGGCGGCTGGGTTCGGTTCCCACTTTGTCTGAAGCAGGCGGCAATCTCTGGCTGCCGATTGTGAGGCCAATACGGAAATGGAAATACTTGCAGTTCACCTCTCATCGCTAGATGACTGGCTGCAAGACAGAGCAATGCCCATAGACTCCCATGTTAAAATGTCCGATTTCCCCGCTGAAATGAACACGTTTGCAGATTGGCTCCAAATAGTTTAATAGGTCAAATAGGTCAAATTTATCGTTAGGTAAACTCTGGGGGGGATTTTTTTTTCTAAAGTCTCGGTTTCTATGTTGTGTTAATCTTAAATTTACAGGCGTGTCCTTTTGATTGTTGTGTGTTAGAGCGCTATAACTGGTTATAGCTGCGTACGTCCTGCTGGCTCCACTGTAACGGAGCCCTCTCAGCTCTACATTTCATCTATTCAGGATTTTTTCGGTAACGACGAAACACCAAGATGGCGATGGTAGGACCTGCCTATGGGCTTCAAATCCGCTCTTCAGAAACCTATGGGTACCGTGACGTACGCGCTGTCCAGTATTTATACAGTCAATGATCTTAAGTCTGCATGTGCCAGTGTCCTTGAGCAAGACACTGAACCCCAGTTGCTCCTGGTGGATAGGTTAGCGCCTGTGTGTATGAGAGCTCTGCCGCATCCATGTGTGAATGTGTGTGTGAACGGGTAGATAGAAGGATCTGTAAAGCAATTTGATAATTGAGAGATGAGAAAAAAAGCGCTGTATGAGTAAACTCCATTTACCATTTATATTTGCGCATTATTAATGCACAATATCATTGTACTCATATATCCAAATGGTAGTGACGGCAAAAACTAAACACTGTGGAAATCTAATTATTTAGATATTTGTTCCAGATAAAAGAATTGATCTTTCGGAATGTTCGAAACACACTACCACAGTGACATCTGGTGGCGAACAAATGGGATTTCACAATATCACACTCCATGTCTTGCTGCGTTTTTTCTGTTGTCATTTTGCTTTTTGCTTTATAGTGATATTTGTGTGGAAAAGTGTTTTATGTTAACCAGTGTGTATTTGTAGGAGGTGCTTTTGTAGATTTAAGTATTTTTATTAAGGCAATCTCTCATCTGAGCTCAGGATGGGACAGTTTCGCCTCTCGCTCGAAATCTCTCCTGCTCTTTAGAATATTCTCTCACAGGTGAAACCTCAAGATAGTGTCCCCCCTTACGCAGATGATGTGGTGCTGTTGGCGTCATCTGGTGGTGATCTCTAGCTCGCGCTTGAGCGAATCGCAGCAGAGTGCGAAGCAGCTTGGATGAGAATCAGCACCTACAAATCTGAGACCATTATCTTCAGCCAGAAAGGGGCAGAATGCTCTCTCCAGGTCCGAAACGAGGTTCTGTCCCAGGTGGAGTTCAGGTATCTCAGGTCTTGTTCACGAGTGAGGGAAGGATGGAACCTGATAGTGACAGGCGGATCAATGCTGCGTTGCAGTAACGCAGACTCTGTGCCGGCCTGTCGTGGGGAAGAAGCAGCTGATCCAGAAGGCGAAGATCTTGATTTACCGGTCGATCTTTGTTCCTACATTTACTGGTGATCACAAACTGTCGGTAGTGACCGAAAGAACGAGATTGCAAATACAGGCAGCCCTGATAATAATAAATCACTCAAAATTGAATCAGTTCATCCTTTCTATATCAATGCATATGCAAAACATGAAAAATTTAAACTAAATATTGTTCAAGTTTTCACTTTAACACAAAGGATTTGCAGTGGACGTGGCAGTGGCGGTCAGGGCGAAACCAAAATATCCCAGCATGCCATTCGGGGACAAAATGAAAGAATTGAGTTGAAATAAGTCACTCACAAAAGTAATTCAAGCTTTTGAGTCATTTGAATCAATAAGTTATTTACACGGAGGGCACAAAACACACAAACAAACAAACACACAAATGCTTCATCTGCTTCTTTTTTCTGGCTGATTCATACAATTGAAACAAATACAAGAAAAAAATCCACCAATAAAAAAAAAGGATGACAGATCAATAGATCTCAAAGCGGTAAAACTGATCTTTCTTTCTCTTACTTGCATGTAACATGGTTGCTTTTTGGCAATAGGAAAAAACCCAAAACAAACAAACAAAAAAATCCGCAACAGCAAGGTCGAGCCAGGCTACATACTGTGAGTTACTGCTCTGCAATTTATGGGTACTGTAAGCAACAGAGTGATTCCTTCATTCTACAAGTCAGCACCAGGATACTGCGAGCTACCCTGATCCGAATTCACAAGGAGGGAGCAGGTGAGTTATTCAAAGGTCGATGGAAGGGAGTGGCTAAATGAAATGGTCAGGACCAAGTGGTAACCGCCAATGGACAAAAGTGGAGCCTGTGTGGAAGAGCCAAAAATTTCAGTTCCCCTCTCATCCACTAGGGGCTCCATGACAGAGCAAATCCGCATGTTAAAACGACTAACTGTCTTCATTCTAGAATGCGCCACTAGGTGGCTGCAAACTGTAGTAGCTCCGTCTTAACTTTTGTGTTTTTTCGTAACATAGGCCTCCTTTTTAAGAATGAGCTGTCAATTTGGGTTGTGCAAGAAGAGTTTTCACACTGGTAAGAAGCTGCGCTGCACAGGAGATTTTCTGCATTTTTTTTCTGCTCTTTTAAGACTTGTTATGGTGAGTCTCCACAGCAAGGATACTTATTTACCACCAAGATCAACTGATAATGCTCTCCAAATTCAAAATTATCAACCAAATAACATGCTGAGTGATAAACGGTGGAGATTTGAACAGATTCTTCCTAATGTTGTTATAGGTAACGTTACCTCACTGGCTAACATAACGGACTGTAATGCGTCTGTACACGGCTTCAAGATGGTCCGTGTAAACAGCAATAAACAACTCAGTGGAAAACTTAAGCTTGTTACATACTCCACGAAAACGTTCTTGTTCGGCATGGCATTCACACTGCACAAGAAGTCACCCTGCCGAAGTGTTCATACGGCCCCCCCACTCTAGCATGCTTCTTCTTCCGGCTCTCGAGCAGAGCAGACGCTTCTACCCTCTCTCTCTACCTGTGTGTTTATCAGCGCTGTCTGTCCGCGTGTTACTACTTCTACAAGAGAACTTCTCTGCTTGCTTTCTTCTTAGAAGCAAGCTGAGGACTGCTCTGGCCCGACCTTTCCCCGTCTTCATGAGATGCGTCCTTGCGGCTCCACTGATGCGCGCGCTGTTTCCATAGTGACGGGCA
>JBAMHX010000019.1:992857-1007950 GCA_037177515.1 Pseudomugil tenellus | reverse complement strand
TTAGCTGTTATGCTGCAAACAAGTGGAACAAACTGCCAGTAGAGATAAAACTTTCACCACATGTAGACACTTTTAAATCCAGGTGAAAAACATTTCTTTTGTTTGTTTTTTCAGTTGGTTTCTTTTTTTCTGTTCACACTGTTTCATAGTGATGTGAAGATTCATCTGCAGTAATTGTTTTACTTGATAAAGATCCAAATCAAAATTCTATTTCTCAGTTAACACAAAAAAGTGGCTCATGTGCATACTACAGTAAAGATGCATTTAAAAAGCTGATTAACTCTGTAAGGACAAAGAATTAACTTTATGTCTGGTCAAAAACTATGATGAGATGCAGACTGGTGCTGAAAGCCTTGATGTTCACGTTTAATTGAATTAACAGAAACATGGCTAACTAACAGTGCTGCAGTATCTTTAACATTATGGATTATGTTTCCAGATTTAGACACGGTAGAGTGGGTGGAGGTGTTTCCTTGCTTCAAAGGCCTAGTCTATATTAAAAAGATGTGATATTGAGGAGCTATTTGAGTCTTCTGCTGAAGTGAAAGCAACAGTTGCTTCTGTGTATCTACAGACCACCTAATGGTAACCTCACAGAATTCATTCTCAATATCCTAATTGTTTTTGTTAAGTCCCCCTGTGTGTTTCAAGAATCATCCTGTTTAGTCTGTTTGTCATATCATTTAATCACACCTCATTTCTCTCTCACCTGGAGAGGATTGGCCAATTCAGATCCACCTACATCTGCACCGCCAGAATTCACCACAGCTGCCATCAATCATCACTCACAACCAGGAAAAAAAAGGCCACGTCATCATCCCTTCAACTGAGAAGCTGTTAGGCAACAGACTTTTTCTCCTAGGATTGTGGATTTGCAGACCCAATCCCAGCAGCCAACTGGCAAGAGGCAGGGTACACCCCGGACAGGTCGCCAGTCCATCACAGGGCCACACATATAGACAAACAACCACGCATACACACACTCACACCAGGCTCAATTTAGAGTCTCCAACCAGCCTATCCCCAAGGTGCATGTCTTTGGACTGTGGGAGGAAGCCGGAGAACCCGGTGAGAACCCACGCTAACACACTTAAACCTTTGGGAATATACTTTATCAAGTATAAAATAAACGTTAGTGAATCAAACTTGATTAAATTTAAAAATCCACTCAGTCGGTTACAATGGTCTGAAATCTATGAACTACAGGACACACAGACAGGTTTTACAACTTTTATAAAAGTATCCCCTTATAATATTGACCTGTGTTTTCCCTTATAATCTGTATCTTCAAAACATAAAACGTCAAAGCAAAGGATCATGAAATCCATGAAGAACAAAAACAAGCTATATAAAAAGTATTTAACATCTCCTACACCATTTCATTTAATTTAATTTAAAAAATATAGTAACAAATTAAATCATGTCATGAGAGGTGCAATAATTCATTTTTAAATACAAAGCTAGCCCAGAACAAAAACAACATATCTGGCATGTGGGAAACCATCAACTGTATATTCAATAAGAACAAGGCTAAAAAGAAAATGCCAAATAAATTTACGATTGATTGTCCTGTGACAGATCCTCATCACATTTCTAAGCATTTCAATTTATTTTTTTCACAAGTTGGCCCATCATTGGCCTCTAAATTCTCACAAAACCACAATAACCCATTAAATTATATGAACTATAAAATTACATATGAGTTTAACCTTCTCCCAACAACTGAGGATGAAGTACGCGATATGATACTTGGATTGAAAGAGTTCTCCTGGATATGACAATACTGATAGTAAATAACTCAAGGCAGTTTCACCTTACATTGTCAAATCACTTGTTCATATATTTAATCTTTCATTGGACAAAGGAGTTGTTCCTATTGAATTTTACAAAAAGCGAACCAGTTTATAAAGAGAAAACTGCCATGTGGGTTGGATTGAGTATGCCCACAATTCCCTGCCACCGGTTGTTCTCCATTCAAGGCTTCGCTTGGCTACCAGCCACCATTGTTTCCCACAGAGAAGTGGGAACTGGATGTACCCTCCATCCAACACCACCTCCAAAGGGCTCAGCGGGTTTGGACGCAGACAAGGCAGTCCCTGCTTCGCAGTGCGGAACGCAATGAGCGCCTGGTTGATTGTCACCGCCATCCTGCCCCTGTGTATGTGCCAGGTCAGAGGGTTTGGTTGTCTGCCCGGGGCATTCCATTGAAAGACGTGCCCCCCAAATTGGCTCCTGGCTTTATTGGTCCCTATGAGATCGTCTCTTTGGTGGAATCTTCGGCTGTCCAACTCCGGCTCCCTTCCTCTTTTGGGCATCCATCCCACATTTACACGTGTCCCAGTTTTCCAGCTCCTTGTGCCCTCTGGCCTCCTCTGCCCACCCGTGTCGTGGATGGCTGTCTGGCTATTACTGTGCGCCGTATCCTGGATGTCCGGCGCTGGGGGCCAGGGTTTGCAGTATCTGGTTGATTGGTTTGGCTACGGTCCTGAGGAGAGCTCTTCCTTCCTTGTCGATTCCTTGTCGCTTCATTCTGGCCTTCCACCGCTCCCATCGGCTTGCGTCTGTTCACCCTTTTCCCCGTCTGAAAGGCTGGCGAGCCACCATGCTTGTTCTGCACTGCTCCATTGGCATGAAAGGTTCTGCACTGGATGCAGAGACATAGGTCTGTATTGACTGGCATGTCCTCCCACGGTGAGATACCGATGCTGGCAGACCCTTGCTCATAGTTGAAGACTATTTTTGTGTCCTAAGAAACTGTTTGTTCAATTGGGTGTATTGAACCTCAGATAAACTGGAAGCTGCGACTTTGTGTGTTTTTTCCAAGTAACAGACAGAGAATGTCTCTGTTATCATATCAACATAGACAGTAGGAATGTAACGATGCTTTGTGAATCGGTTGAAAATCTATTCAAACGTATTAAAACCTCTATCACCTACACTAGATGGTGATGAGGTGAGTTCTTTCTTTCATAAAAGTTCAACTTGACAAATAGACATAAATGCAAAATATATATAAAAAATAAATAAAACATATTTTAGTCATAAAAGGATTTATAGTAATTTGTATGTATATATATTTTTTGTCTGGTGTTGGGTTCTGTTACTTAAACGAGACAGTTTTACTTTGATACGAGGAAAAAATGCCAGATGTTCAAATAAAAAAAATACCAAAATAATTTCGCCCTGACATAGCTAATGTTAATTTAGTCGAGAATAAAATGAAAAAAAAATCGAAATAGTGACTTTAGAATCATGAATGAAATCGAATCGTGACTTGATGCATCGTTACGTTCCTAATAGACAGCCAACCATCAGGGTGTGTTTTGAGTGAAATGTTGGAATCACACACAACAACTGATGCACTAATACAGCGTTCACCAAGTCGGGTCCTCGAGGGCATTAGACAAAACATCTCATTTAAAATGGATCTCCAACAGCATGTTTGCTTTTCGGTGGGTTAAATACATCATCTTCAGTAGATGTGGGAATCTAAAATGTTTCTGAGAATTTTAACCCTTGGTTTTTTCTGCAGGTGGACAGCATGTCACTAAATGAGAGAAGATGCAAGCCAACCTGTCTATATGGAAGATGAAAACTTGCCTTTGCTCCGTATTTTGAATAATTCATCTCTGTGAGTGTCACCGGTCTCAGTTTGTCGATGTCTCCAAACGCCACTCCAGGGACATAAAGTGCACAAACTACGTGCACCCATCTGAAAATGCAAACAGAACAAAATCATGTGAAAACATCTTCACATAAAGACATTTATCAGGAAAATGGTCTTCTTTTGATTTCATCCACCGTCATAAAACTGATCGAAACATGTGGCTGTGATTTAAATCTGAGTTGAATTAAGTAATAAAAAGCTTCATATTATAAAATTGGCTGCAGAGGGTTGCTAAGAGACTTCAAAAAGAAATTAAGTTGGAGATTAATGTAGCCCCAGATTCTGACTACAGTTTGGTGTGACAGAATTTCAAATGTGGACTTTAGGGAAAAGAATCCGAAGTCCAATATAAAGATATCCATCTCCAGCAAGCAACCGCTTCACAGTTTAATTTGCTGTGTTTTTCATGCTCTACTGAAGTAGTAAATTCGGGTGCAGCCTGGCTGAGGAGAACTATCAGCGATAACGTGGCTGAAGTCTCCATGCTTCACACAACACACTCTTTTCTCTCACTCTTTTTCTTCCGCTATCTCTTCTCTTCCTCCCATTCCTCCCTCCTTCTCTTTCCTCTTAGTTCTGTCTCTCCTCCTTAATCCAACTTGCTCAGCTGTGAATATACAGCATTTATAATTTAGACGGCATCTAGCTGCTCAGGCCATTTCAGAGCTGTTGTATGTAACGTTAACGGCGCCTGGCTCAGCATCTTACCTCCCAGCATCCGTCTCTTTAAAGATGCCATCTTGGTTGGGGCAAAGCTCGCAGCTGGGGGTTACGCCGTTCTTACAGGCGTCGCAGAACCACGGCTCAGTGGAGTTCTCAGAGGCCGAGCTCATTATGGAGTCGCTCTCACCGTCCACGCCATAACAGCCTGGAATTACAGAATAAAGGAAAAAATGTTGTTCAGTAAAGATGGCATAAATAATTGTAATTTCATTCTGCCCAGAGTCTTTTTAGGTTTCTGCTCTAAAATGACAAACTCAATAAGAATGAATTATTTCTTTGTAATTCTAAACTGTGTCATTTATCTTAGTGTGATAGTTTTCTTTGTGACATAGAAGAAGAAAAAAGTGGAGGAAAAGTTGTCAAACAGGTGGATCCGTGCATAAACATGAACATGAAAACAGAATTTACTTTCTGTAAATCTGAACGAGGGGGAAATCCTGGTAATTCCACCATAACCAGCCAATTTGCATGAATAACCCTAATTTTAATCAAAGCATCCAGTAGAATCATGCTGATGTAACTTATATCCATCTCATCATTTGACTGGATGTCACTATATCTGAAAGAATGACTGACACTTTGTCCCATAAAAATCCACGGTCTCATTGTCTTTAATCAGAGGTTGTTTTGAGGAATATCAGCTATCAAACTGCAGTCCTCTCCACAGTCGAAGGGGAAATGAATGCCTTACAGCTTAGGCTGCATTCACACCAGAATAGTCTAGTGAGCTCAGTTTGATTGGACATGGAATGCTGAGCAATATCTCACTTTCATTCTCCTGTTCTTGTTTTTATTACTCATACTCAACTTGTTTTTAAAACCTTCTACTGGTTATCTGGTTATTTTGTTTCATAATGGTGAGATTAAAGGTAAATGTAAGACAGCAGTTCATAATGTGGTGGAATTGTCTGTAATTATTATTTTAATCTTAAGCTAGTGTCAAAGTAATAAGCTATAGTGAGAACGTTTTTCCTGTGTTTGCACCTTTTTAGTTTCACCCCTTTCAAAGAACAAATGTATAAGAATGACCACTCATCTGAATATGTTTTGAAGAAAAGGCATTTATCTGATTGTTGAAATACATGGGGTCAGTGGAGGAGAGCACACCTGTATGTTTGCTTCATACTGAAGCAGACCAAACCACCTGGACAACATCAGAGCATTAACACTTCCCACTACAGTGTGATATTTTCTAAAACGATTACAGACAATGAAGAGAAGAAAACCAGAAAGAAAACAAATGTGGTTAGAACAGAGCAACAATAAATTTCTCCAGTGTGGTTTCTTTCTTTTACTCTGTTGCTGAGACCTGATTTGCCTCTTGGGTCCGCCCCTGAGTAAGAATGATCCTTTATGTTACTTCAAGCGAGGTTCTTTTTGTCCTTTTATTATTATTTTATCTGCTCTCCTGCAGCATGACTTTGCATGGAAACAACCATTCTTTTGCAAGAATCTGGCATGTTTAAATACAGCTTGTTTTGTACTTTTGTTTATTAACCTACACTGTCCCAATTAAATAAACTAATAAAAGAAAATGCCATATTTTGTGAAGTATAAGTCGCTCCGAAGTATAAGTCACATTAGTCAACAATGAGTCATAAAGAGGATAAAACCATAGCATGTGCAGCAAGTATGAAAGGTTCTGGGCTGGATGAGAGAATCAAACAACGAGCAGACAAGAGTATAAAAAGTTTAATTGTTATTGCGTGAACACATATTAACATGAAGAAACAGTGGATTCCCAAGTGTAACATATCCTTAAATCCATGATTTCACCATTCAGAAAAACAGACAGATCCCGGCAATGCTTGTGAAGAGATAATGCCATATGAATCTGCCAAAAGTTTGGTTTACGTTCATGTTTTCAGCTCCTCAGAGAAAATTGGACTGAAAGAAATAAGAGAAAAAAACCTGACCCTGTATCCATCTGGTCCAAAGCTGTCAATCTTCTGTGGTACTGCAGCACCACAAATTGAACATTTGATATATAGAAAAAAAAAAGAAAGAAAAAGAAATTAGCCCCAGAGAATCAAGCAGAAGCCAAGGGAACACATTTTAATGCTGTCCTCTTAATTTTCTGAGGTTGCCTAAACAATTACTTGGCTGATTTGGTTTCTATGGCAGCTATTACACCAGGCAAACGTGCTCTTCACTACCAATGAGGGCAGCAATCAGTACTCTGCCTCCATTGGGGAGATAACACTCCAGCTCCTAATTCAGTGGAGCAGCCTTCAGGCTTTTCAAGCAATGGCAAAGACTCACAAATCAAAAGCTGAATGTTCTGCAGGCCTGTCACTGGATGCCACACTGGGGAGGCAAGCAGCCCATCAAAATCAAACAATGCTGCAGACAGAGTTGTTTATTCAGCTCTACACTTTGTTTGGAGGCTCCATGTCCGTCTCTGATTGAAGGACCATCTGCTGTGTGTCATGGTGAATGGCTAATTCTAAACTCCGCTCTGTAGAGGATTGGCAGGGATGGGGGCATATCTCAGTTTCTTCTCAAGGTTACCTCTGGAGGGGGGTCAGATCTGCAGTCAGTAGTGTCAGAACCTCTGCTTACTTCCTCCTCTAGTATGAGAGGAAGGCAGAGTCTCATTTATTCTATCAAATAAAAACATAATCAGTGTAAAACTGGTAACACTGGGCTCTGAACCTTGGACCTGGGAGTCCTGAATGACCACCATGCTGGTTTAACAGACTTCTGGATAAACCGTGGCACAAATTTGAGGTGTTCCTTTTGAACCAAGAGACTGAGCTCGGACAGTTAAGCCACAGGTTGCTGGCTAATATGAGCTAAGCTGACAGAAAGTGATGACTAAAGGATAGCTTTATAATCCCCGAGGGAAAGATTATCCTCGTCAGAAAAAATAGTCGATGGAGCTCAAAGACATACTTTTACCTGTACTGAGATTTCATGGAAAAGGTTAGCTTATAAACAATTAGGTTGGAATCTGTTCAGAAAAGAACAATTTTAACCCATAAAAAGGGTTTGGTTTATGTCTTTTTGCTAAAGACAAGAAACTCAGAAAATTTTGAAAAGATGCATTGTTTTCTAAAAAAAAAAGAGAAAAGCAGCAAAAAATGAAAAAATGTTTCAATAAAACTTAGATTATGTGAACTTTAATACGGCAAATGTATTATAAATACAACATAAAATAGATTCTATATATTTATCAAATATATAAATATAATAAAAAATAAAATATAAATTATTTCTTTTACACTGTCCAGAATCACAATATTCTTATTTTCCATATATGAAAGATGCAATCTGTTTGGCTTTTTTTTTTGCAGGATTTGCAGACAATGAGAAAAATAAAGTACAATCTCCATCAGCGGTATTTATGATAAAAAAATATGCTATCAATAAAACAAGAGGATGTGGAGAAATGATTCCGTTTCCATCTGAAAGGATCTCAAACACTGAGGATAAACCTCCATCGCTGAAGAACAGCTCAGAGGATGATGCATTTTACCTTTTCTACACTAACTTATTAATGACACCTGTGCTTCAAAAGAAAAAAAAACAAACATGCATCGAGAATACTTAAGAAAAGCTTAGAGAATTCAACAAATGAATGTGTTTGAAAAAAAGAAGTTTTTCTGGGCGAATGAAAGCAAAGGGAGCTGCTATGCAGCAGCAGTCGTGTCCAGTTGGAACCTGATAATCAAAAGGTTTGCTGGTGAGAACATGACTTCTTTATAAGCTCGGTGTAGATGTGAAGACCCATCTCCTTTCAGCTTTTAATCCCCCACCCAGGTCTTCCTCCAGCTTTCATGTCAGCCCCTGCGTTGGTGTGAGGGGCAGTGATGGAGTCGGGACAGTGAGAATACAAGAACAAAGAGAAGCAGAGCAGACTGGCTGCTGGTGCTGACAGCTCATTTCTCATCCCTGACTTAAAGTGACCCCATGTTTCCCCTTGTCTTAACCTCAAACAAGCCAGTCTGTGATCTCTAAAGTGAGCTGGTGTATTCGGAGGGCTTCTCCATGAGATTGCATGATGTTCTTTCATGGGATCGGGCTCAAGGAATAAAGATATCTGAATATGAATCTGGTTTCACAGAAATTGTTATAATAATGTTTTCCAGCAACGCAGAACCAGTACTCAGTAACATTTGTCTTGGTACCTCACCATGGGACATGTCCTTTGTGCACTGTCCCTACAGACGTTTTCCCTTTTTGCCATCTTAACAAAATGTCTTTGTGTGAGTAACCCAAACACAGAGAAGAGCTGTTGGTGAATTCATATAAAATGACAGAAATGTGTGTCGTCCAACAGCTGGATGGCCGTCTGTGCAGAATAAACCAGGACCAACAGTCTGCTGCAATGTCAACATAATTCATTCAAATAACAATGAGCCAAAGGAAGCTTTTAAAATATTGTTTAATCTCATCCTCCCTCCTCCTGCTCTTCAACATCATCAAACGTGCCTATTAAATTCTAGATTTATACTTCCTACTTTTTAACATATACACTATGTGTATATGTTAAAAAGTAAATTTTATAAAAGTAATTGTTGTAATTGTAATCTTGTTAATGTCTATAATTTATTTGGGGCTTCTTCTTGTTGTTAGTGTTTTGGGTTAGAATGCATTGGTTGGTTTCCTGTTTTATTTTATAGTTTTTCCTGTTTTGCCCGTTGCTTTCTGTTTCAGCTTCATGTATTTGTTCATTAGTTCACCTGGTTTAATTTTGGTAATTGTTTTCACCTGTGTCTTGTTCAGTTTCCAGTGTATTTATACCCCTGGTTTTCTTTCCCCTTTGCCAGTTCATTATATTGTCCTTTGTTTGTAAGTTCTTGTCTAGTTCTTTAGATTTCCATTAATAAATCGAGTTATTCTGCACTGGCTGCCTTCCTGCCTTCATCCTTTTCTGCATTTGGGTTCATCACCTTCCAGCGCTCCATAACAGAATGAACCGGCCAGACATGGACCCAGCGGAAGAGGAGTATGAGGCTTTCTTCTGGGTGATCCAATGTAATACATGTTTACATATACTTCTGTTTTTAAACATCCATATTTAATATTTATGTTTTACATCTTATAACAAAATTTTTTATTTTCTCTTATGTGCTATAAAAGAAAAGAGAAAAATAAGGAATACTTAATAAATCTGATATACAATAAACTCCATGTGTAATGTGAAATCAGTCATTTCACACCATCTACTGTGACCCCGTGGTTGAATGAGTTGCAGAATATAATGTGGGTTCCTCTGGAGGATTACAAAAACAAATACTTGAACAATAAGATTTTGTGAGCTTTTCTATGAACTTCTTTGAAGTTTCGACATGATTTATTTTTCTTTTTCTTTAAATTTCACATGGTGGAATAGTGACAAAGAATTGCACACCTTGGATAAGTCAGCGTGGAAACACTGTCTTCCTCTTCTTCTGTCTGGTTCTAACACACATCTGAATTGCTCCTGTAATATAACCCTGTGCTGTGTGACACGGAGCAGTTTTCCAGTGTTTGGGTAGAGGACGAGATGAGCAGCAGCTCCAGCTGCAGGCAAGCAGCACAGGGGAAGGTGGAGATAAGAGTGGGACCAATTTGCATATTCATAGATCTATGCATACTGAGGCGAAGGTGTAGCATTATATCTGAGTCACTTTGAGGCATGGAAGGGATTATTTTCATGAGAAAATAATTCTAAATATGTAACTTTGCTGGAAAAAGTTGACAGTTTAGGGATTTGATAAATGACAGGAACTTTATAAATTGAGCTGCTGTTGTCCTGTACACCACACCACTGGCTGGAATACAAACACTAAATTCTAACTTTTAACCATAATGTATTTGTAGTTTTAAGGAATATATAGAAATTTGTGTACAAATTCCATGGTGACATGGTTTAACCACTACAGCCTACTTGGGTAATCAGCACAGTGTAGCATCTTCTGATGGATACTTCCAGCAGGATGATGCACCATGACACAAAGCTCACATCATCTCCAACTGCTTTCTTCACGATGAGTAAGTTTAAGAACAATGTGATATAAGCAGAATTGTTGTCTACATATTTAGTCCGTCATCAGATTTCTTTCAGAGTGCGTATGTAGCGGCGCAGCAAGCTCATTTTCAAAAACATCCTAGCTTTGTTAGATATGGTCTAATGCACATGTACCAAAAGCACTAGTTACCAAGCATTGTGAGCACTGTGAATATCTTTTTTTATATATAAACTTCCTGCTGCTTCCCCCCCATCGTACTTGCTTCTTTCTTGTCTCACTTGTATTATAACTGGGACACAAGTGTTTTATGTGAGGATGTAATAACAGCTAAAGTAAACCAGAATGACAAAATTGGAGGCAACAGCTAGGAGTATATCCCCGAACACCCCCAATCTTCAATTTCCCCAATTCTCAAATACATATACAATATAGCCTCACATATTTATCACATGATTTATCATATGCATTCATTTAGACAGCTTGTAAAAGTTACTGAACTGATGATAAATCACTCGATATAAAATCAGTTAATCCTCTCTATGATATCTATGCATTTGCAAAACATCAACACTCTAAATGGAATATTGTTCAAGTTACTGCATTAAGACGAAGGATCTGTGGCAGATGTGGTGGCAGTTAGGGCAAATTATGTGACACAAGACTGTTTGGGGATATAACAAAATAGACATATGTGTCTAGATGCACAAGTACACTGGTGTAACGGCAAGACACCAAGCCTGTTGAACGAAAAACTGATCATGACTCCGTGTTTGGAGTAACCCGATTATTCATATGAATAGCATAATCTGATTAGGTCTGATAAATAATAATCAGATTCGTTCATCTGACCCTCTATCAAAACTCAATCACGTTGTTCTTTTCTGCGACTCTCACTACTATGATGAAAGCGACAGTTTCCATGCGAGTAAACACAAAAGTAGACATTATGCTTTCCACAAAGACCACGGGCTTCAAGTTTATAAATGCTTAAGTAAAAAAACAGGCTTAAAATTTGCAGGAGAATTTTACTACGCAAAGTTTGGGATTTATAAAAATAAACTTGATGGAGAAGACTGCGTACTGCTGCGCTAGCGTTGGACCTTGGGTAATAATATTTTGGAGAGGGAAAACCAGCCAGCGGCACAGCTGATAAGATAATACATTTAATACATTTAAGCCACATTAAACATGTTTGTTATCATTCACACTAGACTTTGTGTTAATGTAATCAGAAACACAGATTATTAAATACATGCCCCAAAGCTGAGTTCTTTATTTCATAAATACGTATTTAAACATCCAAGTATAGTATATTAATACTAAAAACGCTGTTCCGCTTATTGGTACATTAAATGTGAGAGGGTGTCCAGCAATCCGAGTAGTTACTAAGTAAGTATACAATATTGCAAGGACACATGAATGTAGTGTGTCACGATGATTGTGTTTGCACTTTTTGAAGACTATGCCAATGGTATGATGAAGATAGTGAGAGTTTTTGGGAACAGGAGGATTTCCTGGTCAATGATGATGACTGACTGACAAGCCGATTTAGACTATTAAGAGCATCGCTCTTACAGTTATGTACGGAAGTGGGTCCAATGTTAGAGCACCAGATACGTCTGTAACCGGCCGTTTTGAACGGCATCATCACAATGACAGAATTATACGAGAATTTTCCCGATACTGTGAGAGAACAGGCCAACATTAAAAAGCAATTTGCAGCAATGTACGGCTTCCCAAATGTAATAAGTGTGATTGACTGCACTCCTGTTGCTATAAGGGCTCAAATGAGAGCATGAGGTTGCCTATAGGTGTCTTTCCACATGGACCTAGTCTACCCGGCCTTACACCAGTCCACCGTACTGGTCCACTTTTTGGACCTACTTCTTGTCGGGCCAGGCCTGTCAGGCCGTGGGGGTAGCATGAGGTCTGCAGGCTGATTGGCTTGCAGCGAATGATGTCACTACACAGCGATGTACACAGTAATGATAATTACTGCCTCTCCAGATCGTCTTGTCTTTCCTGACGAGACGTCTGATTTGTGCCATTGAGTTTATTACTCATTATAAACCATAATCCGAGCAGCAAGTAAAAGGCTGCTTCACTACCTTCCATATTGTCTTCTTCTGTGGTATCTCTGTAAAGGTTTTTTTTAAATTGTTTATTATACAAATTAAACAATACACTAAATCTCAGAGAATGTGTTGTTTTGTTGCGCCGTGTTGCTATCAGATAACATCGGTAACTTTAAAAAAAATGTGCCGGGGGAGGAGTTAGGCTAACCCCTCCCACAATAGAGTGTCTGAACTTAGACTGGATTTGCAATGGAAAAGCATTCCAGCAGAATAGAGCGCTCCCAGGCCGGTGGAGTTCAGTGGACAAAGTGATAATGGAAAAACTCCTCAAGTGAACTGTGAAAACGTTCATTCCATTAACATACAAGTTATTAGTGTATTTAATTATCATTACCTGACTTTTGGCAGTCTGTATGATATGAATCATTGTCTGAAATTTCCCATGAGCAGCTGCCCATTAGACAGTGTTAACAGGAAGTGTTTCCTGAAACTTGCTTAAATGGTGCAAAGTCAGGCTGCAGAAGTTGCTCTTTTTGCTTATGGCATGCCAAAAATGCTAGCAAAGTCACTGACTAGTTGATATTGATGACTGTTTAATTCATTTTGGGTGGATTTGGGTATATTTAAAGTATTGATGAGAGAGTGTGAATCAGTGTGCACAGTGACATTCAAGTGTTATGCAGAGTCTCTTGTTTTCTACATAATTTCAGACATCAGGAACTGAACTGACCAGTATTGACGTGATATCTTATTGTATAATGTAGAAAAATCCAACTTATTAAGCTATCTAGAGCTGAACTCACATCTAAAGTGTGGAAATATTCTTACTTTTTACATCAATCTTATACAAAATCAGAATTTTTGGTTAGTTTGAGTTACATGTGCTTGCAGAAAACAGATGACATCATGCCCTTTCCCACAGTGGCTGCCTGATCCAAATGCCACATTTTCGGAAAAGGGTTAGCTGTCATGACTGCTTCCATGCTGGATGTGTTCCAGCTCAGCATTTACTGAAACAGCTCTGTAGCTTACCTTCATGCACAGTCACTCCACAGTTGTCACACTGGATAATCTCATCTGCATCCTCACTGTTGTCTCCCAAGCAAACGCAGCAGATGAGGATGTGTTGAGTGTTCCAAGTCTGGGAGCGGTCGAGCAGAGCGTCCTGGGGAACAGAACCAGAGTAAAGCTACTTAACGATAAAGCATTTCCTGTTCTGACCACAGATCCTATGACTGACACTTGGTAAATCCTACAAACAACGCTCGTGCATACTAAGTGGATTACAACACAAGCAGAAGCACTCCCCTGGAATTAGCCTGATAAAATCTAAACATCTTATTGGATTATATGTTGACTTTGTATCACAGTCTATAATACCAACACACAAGAGGAGTCAAAGAGTTGGCAGATTGCAGGCCAGCTGCCTGAATCATGTGCAGTGGTTTTAGGTAAATAGGACAGACCCCATGCGTTTCTATACTGAAGATGAGTGGATCTTTTTTAAGCAACTTTTTCAAGTAAAAAAGAACTTTAATTACAAACATAACCCAACTTTTACTAAAACATGTCATTTAATGACTTGTTTCTGTTTTCGCAGAATGAGACAGACATGACATCTTATATGAAAACTTGTAAAGAAGACGCCTATTCTGACCAGGTCATCACAAGGCTGATGATACAATCCAAAATAAAAGTGGTGGAAATGGTCCTGAAACATGTTTCTGGATTCAGTTTAATATGTTATCTTAAAGATTTTAAAAAGCCAACGATGCCCTGAAAACCATTTCAGCTGTAAACTGACTACACCGAGCTCTGTCAGTCAAAGTTTACGGTGCTCAGAGTTCGTCGAGTCTGAGGACTTTTGAATGAACAATTTTTCGTAATATTACAAATTACATTTCAGTGTTATTTTTTTTAAACACTAGAGGGGCCATTTGGGAAATTTTCATTTTTACCCGTACCTTTCCAAAAAAAATATGCATTTAAAAATAAGCTTTTAACTGGTTGATTAGTATTCCCACCTGGCCCAGTACTCAGAGTTTCTGAACCATACGTGAAGCATATGCAAAGCGTACATGAGACATAAGTAAAACATGCATGAAGCATATCAAGCATTCTCCAAACTCTCATAATTTCATTTGACACAAGACATCGCTACTATAAACAGACAGCTATACAACACATGACAGTGGTCAGACTGGCCAAATCAGCTTCTTATGGTTTATCACTGAGTTTAAAAGACATTATTGTCATTCAAATATACAGAGTATATAGAAAGTAATTTAGTTGCAAGGCTCACAACAGCAAATATAAATGTAGCAAAACAAAACAGCTAAAAAATAAATGTTCTGCTGTGAAATGTTCTCTGTGTGAATCCAGAGGATTTCAGCCTACTCCCAGTGCATTTTCAGGGTCCTTGCAGATCTGTCACTTGACGAAGATGACAGAGCAATACCACCGGAAATCTTGGGAGTGATATTGAGTTGAATAGCAACATATGCAACTGGCAAAAGGAACAAACCAGAGAAGAAGAGAAACAGAAAGAAGATGACACAGGCTGTGTTCCAATCCATGCACTGTACACTTCAAAGTACATATACACTCACCGGCCACTTTATTAGGTACACCATGCTAGTAACGGGTTGGACCCCCTTTTGCCTTCAGAACT
>JBAMHX010000019.1:979782-992155 GCA_037177515.1 Pseudomugil tenellus | reverse complement strand
AAAGTCGACTGCTCTTCCACCTGAGCTACAGCCGCCGACGAATAAAATTAATTTGTGATCATGGTACACAGCGCTGCTGCCGTCTCATCTTTTCTGCTGGAACAAATACAAATATGTGCTTATATGCATAAAAGAACGTCCTCTCCATCACTCGACTGCTGCTAATTCTTTTCTATCTGGCACGCAATGACTTCTGGGTGATTGGATACCACGAAGGATACTTAGCATGGACACTTTGTTTTAAGATAATTCAGCCCCAAACCAAGTCCACATTTGAAGTGTGGACCCTAAGTACACTTTGATTTGGGACAGTACTTTGTGAGTCTGTATGACCTCAGTGCACTTCAAATCCGCACTTCGAAACATACAGTGCATGAATTGGAACCAATTGGAACACAGCCACAGAAATCTGCAAATAAAAAGCCTAAAGAAAAGAGACAGAAGAAGCTCAGAATGTAAAAATAAAACATTATTCTTCTACTACTTCTGGTGTTTATGGATTAGGGCTGGGCGATGTAACTTAAATCTCATATCACAATAAAGTTCTTTTGATATCCTCATAACAATATGCATCCCGATATAGTAGGGCTGGGCAATTAATCAAATTTCAATCTCAATTACAATTTGGGTTTACAACAATCATAAAAATAAAACTGTTCAATTATTTGCTCCTTTGCAATACGTGTTTTCAGTAGCAATTTAAGCAAGTTACCTGTTTGCAACTGAAAGTAACTTGACAAGCCCAGATCCCAGAACTCAGCCACAAGCAGGACCAGCATCACATTGACTATCTGGAAGGCGCCGGTTAACCTTTAGAACAGCGTCGGTACTTTGTGGAATATTTCATGAACCTCACAACAACACTTGATGGAGTCAATTGTTAACTGTAGCATGCTGTTTGGGTGAACTAAGCTGAGCTCGGGAGATTTCTAGCCTTTCCAGAAGGCAGGAACTTGAAACCCAAGTGGCAGGAACTTGAAACCCAAGTGGCAGGAACTTGAAACCCAAGTGGCAGGAACTTAACGGCTGGGAAATAAATTCATGTTATTAAAATAAAGGGATAATCGTGTTAAATAATCGAGATCTCAATTTCAGTCAAAATAATCGTGATTATTAGTTTTGCCATAATCGAGCAGCCCTACGATATAGACATAAAAGGTCTTTAAATTCAGACTTGGCTCTGCAGTGCAGGAAATTCAGTTTTCTGTAATAATGTGCAATGACGGTTTGCATTAGAGCTTTTAAACTAAAAAGGAAAAGAAAGACTTCTACAACAAATTTGCGCTCCGTCCTTCTCTCCCTAAGCCGCACCCGCACGCAGAGAAACCAAACGATACGATTTATTCATAACTGCAGGTTAAAATGCAAACCTAACCTTTCATCATCTGAAGGAAAAAAAACCACCAAAAAACAGAAACCAGTGCGAGTAATGGTGCCGGTGTCCGCACCATTACTCAAACACGTCGTGAAGTTGTCGGAACGATGCGGGAGGATGCGTGCCAGATATAGGCACCTTCTCTTCTCTGCAATGACTGTGTGTCTGGCATTCACCACGTTCTCTCTTCCACTGACCTGGGGTCGGGGAGGTCCCCTATTTATTTGGGATGCCCAAGTCGGAATAACACCGTTCGAATTGCGCAAACTCTCTGTGCCAATGCTGGAAGTGCGTAAACTATGCGCAACTTATGCGTGATGTCATTGTGTCCGTTTGTTTCAATGCGGACACTGATGGGCACGCAGTTGTGCAAGTGTCAACCTACCCTTACTTGGAAGCATCTCGCATCCATGAACTCCCAACTTAGCACTCCCTTGTGGGGAACAAACACTATGGTAACGTAAAAGACGCATGAAAGCAGGAGATCAGCAAAGCATGGGAGGGAGCAAAAAAGGACCTTTAAAAAACAAATTTTAGTTTAGCGGTCAGTTTTCTGTTTAATATCCATAAAAGACCTGCAATTTTCTTACCCTATTCAAGGTAATTTTTTTTAAAAAACAAATCTCTTTTATGTTTGAAAATACTTGAATTTTCTTTCTGGCAGATTTCTTTGCGAGGCAGCAAAGCTTGATTTACAAATTGAAATAACTTATGGATCTCGTGGTTTTACATAGTTATAGTGATAGGAAATGGTGAAACGCAGAATAATCTGAATTACTTCCCAGACAATAATTGGAGCAAAAAAATTTAGCTCGGTGACACAATGCAGTGGAAACTGTGCATCACAAAGGTGTGTGTATTATTGGACCTGGTCAATCACTGTCGACCGAGTGGTCTTACATCTGGTCACACGGAACAGATTAGCTTTAATTTGGTCATCTAAGTCATCACATTACACCTTGAAGGGAAATTAAATGATCTGATCTATGATTGTTATTCATGAATCAGGTCTTAAACTTACCTCGTTGCTTTTTCCTTGGGACAAGCTGTCATTGGTCAGTTCATCATCAAACGCACTGCTGTTCTTCACCTTCTTCTTGGGCTTCTTAACTTCTTTTTCACTATCACTGCTTGTGTTGTGGTTGTCATTATCACCATCTTCCTTGTCATCATCATCATCGTCGTCCTCATCATCATCGTCCTCATCATCGTTATCGTCATCATCATCGTCCTCATCATCGCTAGCGCTGCCTCCATCCTCGTCCTCCGTGCCTCCTTTCTGAGTTGCTGCTTTGCCCTTCTTTTTCCCCGCAGTGGGCCTCCAATCATTGTCATCTTCACTATCGTAGTCGTCCATCTCGTTCAGTTCCTCCATGGTGGTGAAGTCCAGGAGGGGACGATTTCTGCGGAAATTCCACTTCTTGGGTTCCACCGAACACTCTTCGGAATTCAGGTTACTGTCCCCGGAAATCGAATTAGGCCCAGTTTCACCAGCTGCGGAAGGCTCCGGTTCAGTGCTCTTCCTGCTCTTCCGCTTGCCTTTGGGTGGAGGGACAGAAGGGTTGTCTTTGGTGGAACTGTCTGAAGGGGGCTGTTGTTTGCTCTTCTCCTCATCCTCAGTTAAATTGTCTTCAACAGTTAAGTCTTTTGTTTCCTCGTCCATACCATCATCTGCAGATGGAACGTTGTCCGACTCGCTTTCTGAAACGGCAGCACTGGCTTTAGACCCTTCATCATCGCTGCCATTCCCTGTGCCATCTGAGCCTATCAAAACACACAGCAACAGGCTGATAAAACGTTGTCTGTTTTCAAATAGAGCCAACCAGGTGTAATCGCTCATAATTTGACAATTGCAGAGGTAACTCTCACTGTCAACTTCCAGGAAAAACTGACTTAAAAATTAGCCTTTGCAATCATCTATGACAGGTCCGTCTGCAGCTGAAACGACTTCAGCAGTTTTTCATCTTGTCAGGCATCTGAACAAACTCATGTTTTTACTATCAAATTGTTTTCCAAAGCCCTTTTCAGACATAGCAACCGGGTAATGCCCGGACATTTACCATCCGCACTTTACCCAAACATGTCTATTCAGACATGCAACATTACCGGAGATTACGCGGTAAATTGCATTCAGACATAAATGTCCGTGCAAGGCTGTCATCCTGGAAACCGGATATGATGCATCATTGTGGAACAATGACAACAACAAAACATATTAAATCAGAATATAATTTACCTGATGTTGAGGATGGCTCGTTTACTGTCCCGTCAAGAGGTCTTTGCGTGTCGACGTCTAGTTCCACGCTAGCTTCACCATCTATTATGGTCGCTGACCTCGTGGTATTTCCGCTTTATAGATTTGAGTTTGTTAATCGCTTGCTGTTTGGTTTTATTTATCTGGTGCTCCTCAAACTTGGCTTTGATGCGTCATAAACTACAGAGTCCTGCGCTGTTCCCTGCACACATTTTCTTATACTTCCATCAGCCGTTGCTGACGGAACTTCTTTAACTTCTTGTCTCGCCAGTTTCTTGCCATTTTCGTATCTCTTAGTTACTCGCGTTAGTATTCCGTGTTTACTTTTTACAGGAAATGATACGCTCATTAACCTGCATCTCCACATCTTCAAGCACAACAGCTATGATCAACGCTTAAATCAGATGTCATTTGTGGACACAGATAAGGATGCTGTGGTATTTGCTTGGGGGACATCAGTACAATCTTTAATTCTCATGATTATAAATTACTTTTCTTTTACGTTTCCATCCTT
Organism: Pseudomugil tenellus; assembly: GCA_037177515.1. Taxonomy (NCBI): domain Eukaryota; kingdom Metazoa; phylum Chordata; class Actinopteri; order Atheriniformes; family Pseudomugilidae; genus Pseudomugil; species Pseudomugil tenellus. The sequence goes on along the minus strand of JBAMHX010000019.1, from coordinate 988,012 downwards.
AAGTCAGTGGTTGTAACTTGTTAATAAGCTTCCAAAACACCACAAGTAGAATAAAACCACAAAGTTTTTTACTGTTGTCAACATCTTCTGCATCTTCTTTAGGTGCTTTTTATTTGATGGTTTCTGTGCAATTCTGTTTGTACCTTTTCCAGGTTTAGTATCAGCTATATACAATTCAACACTGCCCTCGCAGTTATTGGTTTTAAATCTCTATTTGCTGCATTAAGTGACTAAGTGACAGACAGCACAGCCCACTGACAATAGATCAAATTACTTGCATAACCAACACAGGAGTCAGACTAAAGTGTGCATCTGTGTGCGTACCCATCTTCTGGGTCGAACCTAAATGGGCCTTTAGATGTTTTCCCTTTAACAACAGACCTGACACAAATAAATCGGTCATTTAAAGACATGCAGATGTTGACTATAAACTATGGGGGGCAATTTTATTTGAATCTGGTGTGCGGACATTTAACATGCAGGACTCTGTCCATTGAGGACTGGACTTTGTGATCTCTGTTCTAGATGATAAACATCCTGTAAATACATCCTGTAACTAATGACCAATTTATAAACTTTACTTACAATGATGCAGCATTTTTTCCTGGAGGAACACTGGAAGTTTAAAAAGGCCCTAAAATGCTCGTTAAAAAAAAACGTACTGAAGTCACACCAGGCTAGATTTTTTCCAACATACACGATGTTACTCACAGATTTTCTATCACCTGAAAGCCACCTTGCACTGGTCACCATAACCATTTCATTGCAACAAACAGATGTAATATTGTATATTTTAATATAGCAAGACATAATTATTGACTGCATTTACCTGAAGCGTCTCCTACTTCAAAGTCACTGTCATCAGAGCTGTCATAGTCCAAGGCGTCCAACAGAGAGGCAGCAAGCGGCTTCACCTGCCGTCTCTTCAAACTGCGGTCCACTGAGGAAGAAAAAAACAAGACAACGATACAAGTTGAAGTTTGCCTAAATCCAGAAAGTCAAGCAGTTTCAATAGCTCAACTACAATAACTACAAAACAATACAATCATTAAACACAAGCCATTTAAAAACACACAAACTGTAGTCAAAAGTTTGGAAACAAGTCGTGTACATTTATAAAAAACGAAGTTGACGCATATAACAAGAGCATATCATACAAATTCAGAATTTAGGTTTTTGATTATATGTATTAGAACAAAACTAAAAAGAGTTTTTAAAAAAAAGAAAAGAAAAGAAAGGAGTTTGGACAAAGGACAGCTGTAGTCTTCTGACTGCTGTTTTAGATATTAGTTGATTTAAAACTATGAGCCGAGCCTGGTGAAACTTTGTAAACACCATTTAAACAGTAATTCTTAAACTTTACTCTAATAAATTTAAGCTTGTTGAAATCTGATAACAAGGCACTTTCCTGAATGGCGGTCTAACCACATTAAACCTAGATTTATACAACTTTTTTCCTGATTAGTTACTCATTTATTATCTCTGAACGTAATCAGAAATATTGTTGCAAATGATGTTTGCTGTAATTCTTTTGAACTGCATCAGAAACCTGCAAAACCTGGACTTTCTGGTGTCCAGAGAGGTGGCACAAGCAAAAATAAGCTTAAGAGCTCCTAAGAAATGAAGGAAGTAAAAATAATTTAACGTAGGTTTGCTAATTACGGTGATGCATAAGTATTTTTCTACATGTCAATTCCATAATTCCTATTACCATGCAATCTATTTTAGCAGCTTTACCAACAACTCAACACATCTAGACACGGTGAAGACAATTTAGTAAAGTTCAAACTGATATCAGAATAAAGAAGAAAGGCGATTTAATGACTATGAAAGTGGCAGGTTGCTGGTCTGAGTATTAACTGGATTTTCACACATAACATCTCATCTTTTTACAGGGAAGGTCTGAAGAAATATCCACAAAGGAGCAGCTGTCTGGACCAGGAGGTCTTGTTGAGGTCAGAGGTCAAATGAGAATGAACAGACTGGTTGGAGATGATAGAATGACAACTGGAACTCAAATGAGCTCTGGTTTCAACCAATGGTAGAGTCTTATTACGGATGCATAGCAACTGCGTGATGCTTAGTGTCAATATGGAGCAAAATCTTTGAGAAATGTTTCTAACATCTTGTTATTCACACCTAAAATTTGGGCAGTTCTTGGGGGAAAGTGAGGTCCAATCCAGTACTAGAAGGTGAACCTGATAAAATGGACAATAGTAAATAAGAACACCAAATTTGTTTATACACACGCACAAACACATACATGTATAAACTTTAAATAAACATGTAAACAACTTAAATAAGTAGATGAGTGTGTGTGTAAACTACATTTTCAAACTCATGCATAAAGTTATCCAAGAAACTTGTGAGCTACTATGCCAATAAATTATAATAAATAAAGCTGACCAAAAATATCCAAACTTGTGTTTAGGTTAGCAGAATTATTTGCAACGTTTATCTATCCGTCCTTACTGCCGAACTAACCGGTACAGTCAAACTTTAACTGCTGCTCTGATTCAGAAAGCCAAATGATGTTTTCAGTTTATTAAAGCCTGACCTACTGGTTTCACATTGGTCTTAGCTGAACAGCTCCTCGGGTGTTGGAATGAAGGAAGGTGTGCTACATTAGCGCTACTGGATCATGGACGTGGCTAAGCTATTAGCAAACAAAGAGTACCCCTGCGCATCTGGAGATGTTTGAAACAGCTAAAGTCTTAATTTACTATTTAACAGAAACTGAGCAAAATCGATTTACCATGGAATGATATTATGGCTAAAACAAAATAGACAATTACCTTTTAATACCGCATCTTATAGTAGTTTGAACGGCAAACCCATACCCCGAGCAACTTAGCTAACTGGCGTTAGCATTAGCTAAATCCATTCTAACGCAAATTGCGGCAGTTACCCTTAAACCATCAGAGGAATTAATGTATAACCACTTTATTTGAGGCTAAGAATCCGGTTACAACAGCAGATTAAGTAGCACACAAACGTAAGCATAAAGCCAACTAGCATCACTAGCGTTAGCAACACCAAATGCTAATTTGGTTTAGTCGCGCGGCTAGCCTAGCTTTCTACTTCCAACATCGGTTTTCATGTGTCGTTAAATCTTTGTGTTGACCATAAAACATTAACAAAAAGACACTGAGTATGGAAATCGATCGACTGGGTAAAAAAAAACACTCACTTTCAGCTTTGTTTTCACCTAATCAAACCACGATCTCCTTAACATCATGACAATGGAGAGCACAGAAGTGACGTCACAGTTGGATGTCGTTACCATGGGGACAGAAAAATCCGCATATGATGGTAAAATACACCTTTTTAAGAGCATGTGCTTTAACATGTCATTGCAGGAATTCAGGATGTGCTTTAAAGATCCTGATTATTTTTAAAGCTTAAAGACGACTGCATGAAACTGGAAAATGGAGTTAATGTTAACGCTACTGAAACACTGAGGACCTCGGCCATCTCTTATTTATTTCCAATCCCTCAGATTCTCATGCCACTGGTACCGATTCTTAAGTTATATCAGAGCTTTTTTTCTGATATTGAATAAATTAAAAACTTTCCTTGCTCCAGCAGTTACTACACTGGTTTGGTGAGGAAAGAAGACTTAAGACAAAAAAGAGAGACAAAAGGCATGGATACAAAAACCAACCACAACACCAAATTATCTGAAAGGTAATAAAAAATCATAATAACGCTGTTCATAGTCAGGACCAAATGGGTGGACTGGGGGGTGGGGGGATGCCTTTAGATAGATCTGACTTTATCTATCTAACACTTTTCATATTTACTTATTTTTCTTCACATATTTTTCTGTAAAACTAGTCATTTTCATTGTTATATTTAATTATTATTATTTATATTTAAATTTGCAGTACTGTTTCAAATTTACCAGATTAGTCTGAGGAAGAAGACACTAAGTCAGAAAACCTACAAACTAAACACATGCATATAGTTTATCATGTGAAGTACAAAGAATTAAAGCTGTTCTGAAGGAAAAAGGGGTCTTTTCCTGCAGAATTTCATTAATATTTATTTAAGAAATGGACAGAATCTTGTATGATGTTGTTGCATACATTTGTATTTTGGCTCATTTTCAAAATGAACTTTATTTCCTTTGACTTTGCCAGTTTAGGAAATAGGAGATGATTGAAATAAATGAGTCTAGATTGATCCTGATAGGAGGAATGGAGAAGACTGATGAGGAAAGCAAGGAAAAGGAATGATTACAACTGTCCTTATTTCATGACTAATGGCCTTGAGCTGTGCAGAAAAGAAGTAGATTTCTTTTTTTTATCAGTTTGCATCAACACATTGGGGATGTCAGTAATCATCGTTGTCATCATCACTATCAGCATTTTTACCACTTTCCTTTCCACCCTGATTAGATCAACATAAAGTTTGGAACACAACCAGAAAGGAAATGGAAAGTAGTGGGTGGGAGTAATAAAGAAGAACTCTGTTTGTGCTCAGCTAAAACTGAATAATTGGTTAGATCTCATTAGAAAGTTAACATGATAGATTGTATTATAATTTCAGTAGAGTAGCATTTGTTAGTACTGTGGACCGATGTATGCCTTATTGGCACCTGCTGGGGAATATCTGGAATGTTCCATTCTCAGTCCGTAGGGTTGAAGCTCATTAACAGCTTCACCTCTTCTAGGAAGAGTCAACTAGGCTGAGGAGAATCTTTATGAGAAGGTTTTACTATGCTTTCATGAGTGATACTAATGCTGGATTAGGTCTGGTCTTTGTTCGGTTTCATCCCAGAGGTGTTCTGTTGGGTCACCTGGTCAGAACCAGACAAGTCCAAACAACAAAACCACTCATTCATGTCCTAATCAACCTCAACTGGAAAACCTGAATTAAACCATTTAAAGATTGCAAGAATACGTTTGGTAAAAATATATATTTATATATGTTATGGATCAGAAATATGTGGAAATTACATAACATGATGAGTGAGAAAAAAAGTCTGCATCTAATTTAAATATGTAGAATTTTGTAATGATGGCCACTTGTCCTTTTAAAACATTCAGTATTTTGTAAAAAATGACTTTAATAGGATTTCTCCATAGAAACAAGTCTTGTTTCTGTGTCATGTGAAACACAAAGACGCTTTTTCTGGTTACTTATGTGTTGCATATGAATTTTTTTGCTCATTGTCTCCACATACTTGGAATAAAGAATCATTTTAACTTCAATTTAAAGCTGCTGTTGGACTGAATTAGTTTCAGATCATTAAATCATTGCAGACTTGTCTGAATGCACGTGTTTCACATGTTGTTTGCTGGTCCAATCAACTTAAAATAATAAAAGAACAATATATTTTTAATTGTCACAATAACACTGATTGTATTATCATATTTTCTTTCTACAACTAGAATATTTTTCTTTTCATTTAATCTCATTCTGTTTCCTCACTTCTTACATAAATCCTAATTAAAGTCTCTGAAAACCAAGCTGTCTTTTGAATGTTGCAGCCAAAAAGAACTCTGGAACAATTTTATCTCCTTTTGTTTCATAAACAATGGCCAAGAGTGTTCTGTGCTAACGTAGATAATAAACAAAGCTCTGAAATTTTTTTCTTACCAGTAAATTCAACCAGCTCTCGTTTTGACTGCTGTTGAATATTTCCAGGACATTTAATTCATTTAGGAAACTTCCTGTACAAACAGACCGTTTGCTCATATTTTCGATCCACTGTCTAGTTTAATACGATTATATATTCTTCACATAATTTAAAGACAAATTAATAAAATATATTATATCTCATTAGAATGAAGCTAACTATTACCTTTTAGATGTATTTGTTAAAATAAGGAAATAGTAAATAATATTTTTTATTATAGTTGATGAAGTCCCGTCCAACATTTCACCTGTTTCATCTTACCATAAATATAAAATGATAAAAATGATAATTATAAAAAAGACTCATTTGTTTGAACTCCCAATCTGAAAGGAGCACTCCACCCTTTTCCATTCGAGAGCCACATACGGCCTGAGACTCAGGGCTGGGATAAACTTGCTGCTGGTGGTTCCAAAATGTATGGATTATTCTGGAAACGTGACAATATGAGGATTTCTGTAAAAAATCCTATTCAATGTAATGTTTAATGGTAGAATTATAAAAAATATACCAATTTCTCTGAGATCAATGGTTAGAGAAAACACTATATACGTTGGTCTTCCCATTGCTGAGACAGCTCTGTGTCGAAGCATTAAAATTTCGTGATTTCAAATCAAACCAGCAAAGTTATTAGAAATGTTGCGATAAAAGAATATTATCCTAACACAACCAAAATAATGTACATACTTTAAGATTTTCGGTTCAGAAAATAATTTAAAAAATAATAAAAAATTAGATTTAATGTTCGCTCCCACTTAAAGTAAGAAAATGTGTACATCTGTATCTATACATTTTAAATGTGAAGCACAGAAAAGTGCCTTTTAGAAAAAAAGCTGCTCAAACATGCAGAAACAATTAAACTTAACATTGTCATTTGAGGTGCATTTGAAAATAAATGCAGACAAAAGAAAAAAGGTAGCATACAGTCTCAGATGTGTTTGATTTAAGAGGTGCAACAGGAATGTGCAGCCCCGATGCAGAGAGCTGAGTTTGAGGAAGCGTCCTGCCACAGATATCAGTCAGCCTGATGAGCCAAAGGACAGAAGCAATTACACCAAGAGCAAGAATAACACACAGTTTGAGAAATAAAAACATCACAGTAAGGGTGCACCGTGACACCGCAAGCTTTAAAACCTCATTTGAAGTGGAGTAATTGCATTGGATGTTATTTATGAATCTTTAAGTAAAATGTACCAAAATGTCTGTGTGATCTACAGCCTCTCTCCACCTCAGAATTTTGCATTTAAATTAGAATATTTATTCATTCATAAGGTGTAAATCATGTGACACTGTGTTCTGCATTTATCTTTCATGACACTGCCTTTACATTTCATTTTGGATCGGGGAAAGTGGATTGTATTACGTCCCACTGGCCATGTCTGCAGAAGTCTTAATGCAATAAAATGTTCACTGGTAACCAATTACTTTTGAGGCATGCAGAACAAATTGTGTTCAAGGAAGTGTCATTTTCATGTCTCCCTAAAATAAATCTGATAATTCAATTTGTAGAACACAGAATAAATCGTTTCACTGTTTAATGGTGTTTGATTTGGAGTCTAGTGGAAGCTGCAGGAGAATCAGGAGTTCTGGTTCTGGGATGTAAAGCAGTTCAAATTAGTTTGATGAACTCAAGTTTAATTCAGTATGAAACGAATTAAAGTCACTTCCGGCTGAGATTATCCAACAGCTGTACTGTAACAGTTCAGAAAGCCTGAACATGAGAACCCAGATCTAACCGGTCCAGACCGGACTTGCTGGTGTAACCTTATATTGAGCTGTTTTTAATCAGATTTTCTCACATTTCAAATTAGATAACACTAAATATAAAGCATTAATTTTTACATCAATCAACGTGATTCCTAACATACATAGATCTTCACTAGAATGTTCTGTTGAGTGGCAGAGTCCACGAATCGGATCTCTAAGGTTTTAAATACAGCTGAATTTTTTCATGCTGGTGTGGAGCATGTGCTGCTTGAATAGTTTCTCCCGATACAATGGACTCCCAAACAGGAAATTTGAACAACGGAAGAGCATCTTCAGCTTCTGGAGTCTCATTGTAACTATTGCATTTGCACAAAACAGAACCTGGAACAACCACTCATCACTTCTCATGCAAAAAAAAAAAACACTTCAGAGACAATATGCACCTCATGCAAACTCTGGCTTTGTCATGACTACGTCTAGCCATCAGAATAGTTGAATTAAAGACCTAAAAGAAGACATGAGAACGAAATATAAAAAAAAACCAGACCAAATTTATTTGATCACAGGTGGTGGAGCAGTCAGAATAAGGGGGTCCAGGTATTCTGGTCTCTGGCAGGAGAGGGGAATGGTTAGCAATAGTTCCGGTAAAGGAGAAATGTCTAATAAGTTGCTTAATGAATCTTGGTGAAAATCCTGAATCTAGGAGGAGAAAGCTGCTGTGGTTCCTTAGCAGATTGTGGGGCAAGCAGGCTGGTAGATCAGGAATTAACAGAAGGACAGCAGGTGGGATGAGCTGGGGACTATACTTAAATCAACAGGATTCCTGAGTGGCAAGAAAACAGGCAGATGGTAGACCGATGGAGCTCTTTTACGTCTCATATA
>JBAMHX010000019.1:952247-965562 GCA_037177515.1 Pseudomugil tenellus | reverse complement strand
TATATATATTTCAAAGTGTTGTATTTATTTAATGTTGTATTTATTTAATTATAAACACAACGGGTCTCCATATACTTTATGCTGAGTGGAATTAAAGACAAGAATGTTTGTTATGTGCCTTACAGAATATTTAATAGTAGGATAGTGTTCTGTTTATTTGAGCAGTATTCCTAATATACAGTTCTATATACAGTACAAAGATTTACACTACTGCACTACTTAATGGCCAGATGTTCCATTTTTCTTTTGATCCAAGTTTACATCTGTGTGTTTTGCTTATGTACTTGAACGCAAAGTGAATTTCATTGTCAATAATTATTTTTTTTTAGATATTTTATTTCTATCCATATGGGTGGCTGCAATCTTTGAGTTAAAATAAATATAAAATGTTTAGAATGCTGTATCTAGTTTTGTTTTTGTTTTTTTATTATTCACTTGTTTACGATAAACATATTTGACATTCTAAATATTACATTTAATAGCACATTGTAACTAATGTCAGTTACTTTTCTGGGTAACTAATTACTTTTACTGTATGGTAACTGAGTTACTAACTCAATTACTTTTTTGGAAAAGTAATTTGTAACTATAACTAATGACTTTTTTTAAGTAAATGCCCAGCAGTTTTAAGCACCCTTCCATTCACACAGAATTGATAAAAAACAAGTGAGACTGTGTGGCTGGAATCAGTACTACTCCACCTAGAAGAAATGGCTGTAATGCAGTGAAAATGGACTCAATGTGAGTGGATGGTTTTTTACACCCCTATCAGGACATACTAACTGCTGCTCGTCTGGAACAGCCAAAAATAATTCTAATTTAACCCTCATAAATGTTTAAAAACACCATTTTCTTCTTGTTTTTCTCTGCTTCAGCACATCATCTCATGAAACGAAGCTGGTGTCTTTGTACAGTAACATTCAGTGCTTTCAGAGTTGTTTTCTTCCTCACACTGCTGCAGCTACAACACACACATTTGTGCATTATGAAACATTTGTTAGTGGTCTCTTTCCCGGCTAATTGAATTGTATTGTGACGATGCCATTGGAGTTCATTTATTGAATCACTGCACAATAGTAGCTGGTTGAGAAAATTCAATACAGCACCCTTTTCCCTCAAATAACCCTTCATACACTATTGTGATTGCTCTTTTATGAAATGGAGGAGCATTTTTCATATCAGTGTTAGTCATTCACTCTTCAAACAGTGCTTTTCTTCGTGAGTGTAAAATGGCAGCAAACACATGTTTCCCTGCTGCCTGATGTGACATATTATAGTCTCACACACACTGTCAGACCACTCACATGCACAATGCGGAGTCAAAGTGCACTCCGGCTACGTTCATATTCATTTCCTCCTGATTATGTCTTCCTCGTGTCTGATTACTCCAAGACAGGGCACTGCATCTGCTCATTTCAGAATACATCATAAACAATTTACACGTCATTAGTTTTGTTTTGATCATATTTGTTTGACGAAATGTCTCCCTGCATGGTGAGCGCTGGGGTTATTTACCCCATTTAGAGGCCCAAGGAACGCCATGCAGGGTGTGTTATGTTGCATTGTGTGATTAATTGTCATGGGTTTGTGCAGAACTTTAAATGACACTAAATAGGAGAGGGGTAAATGTTATGCATGTGTGTGTGTGATGAGGACGGGAGTTCTTTTTGTTGATTTCTCCATTCATCTCTGTCAGCAACGAAACAGGCAGCGTACCATCAAATGTTAATGCTTGTGGCTTATTTTGTATTTAATGTGTCATTGAGCAGCAGCTACTCTGCAGAGGACACACTGCACAAGAACCAGCTGGGAAAACGTGCAAAAGAGAAATGCAGTTTGTGTTCTGTCCTGCAGGGGGCAGTAAAACAGCTAAATAAAATAATTACAAACCAAGCAAAGTGTAAAAATAATGAAAACGATCATGATATTTTACTCTCATACACATATTTATTAATCATTCCTGTAATATTATTAATAATTATCCCACATTTAGCAACTGATGTTTATCGATTCATTCCAGTTTCTTCTGTGGAACTTGCTTACACCAGAACCTCTTCAAGATAAACAAACAAGCAGACAAACAAAAGTATTTTTATGTACTTCTCACTCTTCATTTCTTTCTTCTTCAAGTATTTCTCTCTCTTATCTCCAGTGGAAGCCCTTTCTGTCAGCTTACTGAGAAAGCTTTAGGGATCATCTCCATCTCTGTTATAATTAGCATAATAATCACAGCAAAATAAATAAAAAGCATAATAACTACAATTTGAATTTTTAAAGGTCCCATATTATGCAAAATGGACTTTATGAGCTTTTAACCTTCTATTAGTGTTAATTGTATCATAAAATGATCCTGGGAGTAGTTTTATTTTCCATCCATCCGTTTTTGTAGTTTTACTGCTTTAAAAACAAGAGTGCGGCTTAAGCCGAGCAAACGCCTGACACCACCAATCCAACTGCTACGCTCTTGTCAACAGACACACCCCCCAATCAGGCGGAGCCTCTCTGGCTGCTTAGTGCGGGTGGGGCGGAAGAGCGAGTGGAGCTGAGAGCAAGGCCAAGTAAGCCATTCCCAGTTCCGGGTAGATACCTTGCAGTAAAAACTGAGCGGTGAGTTTGGTGTTTGTTGCAAAATGCAGATTACAATCATAGATGTGCACAAGATAGACTGTAATACTGCAAATATAGCATAATATGGAACCTTTAATCAAACCTCTAAATGAATACGTCCAGTGAATAAAGACCAAAAGTCCAAAAATTATGATGCATAAGGTAAACTGAGAAATAAGTTTACAAATTCTGCTCCCAGACTTTCAGCTGCTGCTTATTTTTCAGGTTTTGCTCATTTTTTTTTCCCCATTTAACTTTACAAGCATTTAAACTAGACTATGTCTCAGTCTGTCTGTCTCCAGCTGTGTTTGGATTATAGCTATTTGCTAAATAAATAAATAACTGGGTGAGATTGAGCCTTACAGTCCTGGCAGTCTCCTCCTCTCCCTCTTTCACCAGGAAAATGTCGTTACTGTAACTGGATGACGCTGTTCAGAAGGTTTCTTCTGTTTCAGGAAAGTGCAGAATAAAAGCAAACCAGCGAAAAGGTAATTGCAACATTTTTCAACTTCTCAAATGAACTAAGCCCCCCAAACACTCTTTTTGAATGTGTCCTTGTACTAAAAGCAGTTAAATTGTTCATTTACCAGTTTTTATCATTATTTATAATCTGTGAGTGAATCAGTGACGTCGTCACATATACAGCAGAAAGCAGGTGTCTGATGTTGCTATGAAGTGGAGCTTGATGAGTGAGGTTTACACGGAATATTCTTTAGCTTTATGGTGAATTTTTCCTCTTAGAAATAGTTCAGAGGATATGTCAGCCTGAGAAGCCAGTAATCTGTCAAATATGAACATTTTAATTGAAACATTTTACAGAAGAAGTCAAACTGAGAATATTCAAAATATCAAAGTTCAGTTTTTTCACAAAAAATTGTCAAGTCAAAGATGGGATTCTACAGGAACGCTCTGATTTGATGGCAGACTGGTGGATAAGAAACCAGCTTTTAATCTGTAGTTGTGATGAAGATGATGTGGAAGGTGTGCTTCGATCCCATCAGGCTGTTTCTGCGAAGAGGGACCAGGAAGCGGGGGTGCCGGGAGGGAAACTGGCTCATGACAATTTCAGGTTATAGTTTGCTTTACATCTACTAGACAATGTAAAACAAACAATAAAAAAAAGAAGCTGCGATTAAAGACAGACTATAAGGTAAACAGCTGTTTGGGAAGGAAATAAAACTAGTTTGACCAGTTTCTTCATCATCATGTTCATCACATTTGGTGGTTTGGTGACTTTTACATCCTCTTCATGCAGTGTTAACAGATATTTTCCACATGTAGAAAGAAGCTGGTGAGATGATGTTGATTAGTGTGAATGTAGAACATTTACATGTAACATCACATGATGCCTTCACTTGCACTTGGACATCTGAGAATTTAAATAATAAATAAATTTCAGTTTGCATTAAACATTTGTCAGAATTTGAACATGTCTTCTTGAGCTCTCTGTAGTCAGATTTTAGGGGTGGGGACGACACGCAGGACCCTCGGAGATGACAAACTACAAATGTTTACAAATAACTTTTACTTCCTGATATTAATATTTATTTAGTCATTTTTCATTTAAATAACTGTGTTGTTTTATGTCAAGTCTCAGCTTACAAATTCAGCATCTTTCCGTCACACACACACACTCCTGGTATGTTAAATTTCTAAACCATGCACACACACACACACACACACACACACACACACACACACACACACACACACGCACTAAATCAATGGAAGTTTTAAAATGTTACTATAAATTTGTGTCATTCTTAGAAATTAAATAATGAAGCCATCTTATTTTACTCTTTGCTGCTGCACTGATGAGGATGATGAGGAGGAAGTCACACTCTGACCTATGAACTTATGTGGAGCTACTTTTGCAAATTTGTGCTGGCATGATGCAGCAGCTGATGGGAAACTTAATGTGGGTGAAGACATGATGTGAGAAGCCATAATTGGTCTATAAATAATATGAATATTGCTAAATATTACAGCTTTACTGTGATACAGACTGAGATTACTAAGAAAAGCGACATAGTGAGGATATTTTCTGTTATGATAGCACAACATGAACACAACCTGTTTAGCATTTCTGCTTGTCGTAGCTTTCGCTGATGTTTCGCAACTTTCAGTCCACCTCCGGATAGTTGGTCAGCGGTTAACGACATCCTTCTATTGTAACCTGCAGCTGGGTTTTTGTAAACAGGTTCTACTAACAAATGTTCCATAATTCAGAGTTAAGAGACGTTTATATGAAATAATGTTTTTTTTAGGATTTTCTCTTTGTGGATTTGACTGGAGGTTTTGTCCGACAGTTCAGTAAAATATTCTTAAACAGAAAAAAATTTGAGTTGTTAAATTAAGATTCTCCAAAAGTGAATAAATTGAACTGTGTTTTGTTTGGATGCTTCAGTTCTTAAATTAACAGCCAAAAATCTATTGAATCAATTGAATAGAATGAAAATCATCTTATCCACAACATTCACATCATAAAGGAGAAACAAATCTTTATTCACACTTTTAAATAAAATAATATATTTATAAATATGTAAAGAAGAAATTGAATTATGTAATAACCTGGTTGTCTGTTTTTATTAATGTGTTTTCATATTTCAGGCTGGCTAATTCCACCCTTATATCATTTATTTGTGCGTTTGTAAACGGAGTGCATGTTTTCTGGACATGCATCATGATAAAAAGCAGGTCAGCATCTGAGAAAAGGGGCTGAATTAGTGGAGTTGATATTGACTACGAGAACATCTGATCGCAGCTGATTTTGCCATGAAAGAGGTGAAAGTGGTCACATTGCCAGATTCTGCATAATGCTGGCTCACAACCAGTTAATTGGCAGCCTGAGTAAAGCTGGTTGCTGGCAGCAGGTTCAGACTCAGCTCTGCTTTCTCTCTTTATCTATTGACTGCTGGGCAGTGTTTCCAAAACAAGCTGAATTGTGTTTTTTTTTTTTTCTGTTGTCACGCTGTGTCTCTGAAGTTCTGAAAAACATCTTCCTTCTTGAGTCACATTGTTAAAAACCTTAGAAACTCAACCTGATGTGAACATCCACTCATCAGAACCACCTTCTAATACCAAGTTTGGGCTGTTTTGCCTGAGTTTATGGTGTCATAGATTCAATATTGGAAACATGAATGACAGATTGCACATCCCTGATGAAAATCAGCCTTGTTGGTACTGAGGGACCCAAAGTGGTCCAGTTGTTTGACAGAATGGATATATTTTTGGGGAGTTGGTGGGTCAAAGAATGACGATAATGAGATGAATAAGGCAAAAACTTCAGTGGGTTGTGGTAGTTAACCATATTGATACAAGTATGGATTTCTGCTAATTAGCTTCACTAAATCAAATTTTCCTGGATTTATTATCCATTTTTCATTACAGCACAGATCTTTATCAGTTCTTTAGTTGCTGTGCTTTTATTATAGATCATGACAAAGTGTACGTACCTAGGGTTACAGAATGTTGGAACATGTGGTGTTCTCTCACAGTCTGTTGATTTGCAGATCTACAAATATTATTCTACCATATTTGAAATATGTGCAAATCCAGATAAATCTGTCATCATCTTCGATGAAAATTGCTCATCTGTCACCTCTCCCTTCAAGCAAAGATAATATATTCTGTTTGTTTTCTTGGAGCAAACAAAGACTAGAAAGCGGATGAGTGGCCATCCAACATGCACCTGCAGTAAAATGTGCTGTAAGAGTTACAGATCTAATGACATTAAACACTGTTTACGCATTTAACTAAATGTGATGAATTAAACTCGAAGATATAATGTGCTCCATAAGGAAGGTTTCTGTTTACTGCAGCTCAGCTTAAGCAGCTTCTGATGAAAAACGGTTGTTTTTGTTGACTGTGTGTAATTTTTTTAATAGTTCAGGCTGATTTTAGAAAATTTTTCAGCACAGTCGGCTTTTATTCACACGGTCAGTCTCATTATCTACCCTGCTGAAGAAAACAACTAATGAGAAGGTGGGGGATGTCCATGACTAAAGCGTGGTGTGAGACTGAAGAGATGTGACAGGAAAACTGTGAGATCTGTGTGGAGGAGACATGAACTGACTGTCCTTCTGAACTGCACCTGCAAAACATAATTATCTTACTGTCTCTGCCCAGGTTTCTCATTGAAACCTGTCATCTAGCTCAGCTCTGAGTACAAATACTGCAGTTAAACAGGATGTCCAGCTTCTCCTGTAAACCCTCATATACTCAGCCTCAGCTCCCTGTATCGCTTGTGAAAGGCATCTCTTCTTCTGATTCAGTGATTGTTGATGAAGCACCAAACAGTTCTGGTTGGCTTTGTTTTCTATAAGCAGGAATTTATGGTTTCTGTTATACACTCAGAGTCTTTTGCTTCTCATGCTTCCTACAGCTGTAAATAAGCAGCATTTCATCACATCTACCTGTAAATAATGTTTTACGGCACTTTATGGGTACCGGTTTGATTTTGGACCACATAATGTCCCACAGATGTTCGGAAGACAACAAGGTTTGCATATTTATAATATGCATGATATAATATGACTGGTCATTCTACATTGTCCTTGGGAGTAAATGTGAGTGTGTCTGGTTGTTGGTCTGCTTGTTCGTCTCTCTGTGTTTCCCTGTGATGAACGGGCGAACAGTTCAGGGGTTACCCTGCCTCTCGCCTGATGACTTGCCTGATCCAGCTACCTGCAACCCTGAATTGGATGAAGCGGTGAAGAAAATGGATAGATTTCTGTATCATTATGAGTGATCTGTTGGTGTATTTGTTGTTGTCCAGACAGGAAGGCTGTGCTGTTGTCAATGTACAAGAAACTTTCAGAAAATTTTCCTTAAATGAAAATGTTCCCATTAAAATAACAACCACAGATACATTTTCTGTTTTTATTGCAGTTATTGCAATAAGAGATCGTCTCACAGACACTCATTCCTATGTCCAGGGGGAAGCGCACAGTCCACTAAAGCCATTTTGCTCAGTTCTATTTTGCCCTTTAAGGCTATCGCTAGTGGGTGAAAACTTTTAGTCCACGCCCACCTACTGTGTGGCATTATATAACGGGCCCTGCCCGTCATTCAGCTCCCCTTTTAATTTCAGCATTGAAAGCTTAACCACGGCGTTGGTCCTGTCTTCTACCAGCGGTCTCTGGCGGCATCCGGTCTGGACAGACAAGCTCATCCTCGGTCAACCTCCACAGCGAGCCAGGGCTTCCCTGCTCTCACCTTCCGGGTTAGCTTGTCTACTTGATGCTGCCCGTGTTGCCGCTAGCTTCTTCAGAAGAAGCTGGTGTGGAGGGGTTTTTCCCCGAACCGCCGAGAAGGAGCTCTCTTCGGCAACTGTGTTTTTTCCGCCAGAGACCAACCCTAACAGGCTTACGCTGAACCAAGGAGCCAAATGGCTCCTCATCACCACTTTACGGGTCTGGTAGCCCTGCTCCACACACTCTTTCAGTGGGTCCTGGGCTGGTTGATCCAGAGGATTCAGTTCAAGAGGATTTTTTCACCCCGGGAATTCCCGCCTTTCACATCCCGCTGGCGCAAGTTCGTGCCCTCCGCACGGTTGAGCGGGAATATCTCCATCGCTGTGGAGCTGCTAGCTTATGGATTACGTGCACAGAAGACTTCATCTGCTGTGTTCATGTCCAAGGATGTGAGGTACGTGTCTCTTCTGAAACACCTAACACTACATTGGAGAAAACTGTGAGGACGGGAGACACACGGCCCTTCCCTCATACCCAGCAGCCACCTCTAGCTGCAGGCGGACCGTAGATAGGAGCAGCGGCGCGCAGGAGCCACCGCAGCTACGCTTCCTACCTCCTCAGTTATTCTCCCGATGAGCGCATTGTACTACTTGGACTAGTTGCTATTAATCTGTCGGTTATTTAGCGACATGTTTTCCGATTATTTATCCTATAGGCCCTACAGCTGCATGCAGGCTCTGGACCATGTAGCCAGCTGATGACATGTCTTTCTCTGTTTCCCCCTCCCACTTTACAGTGGGACATGGGTTCAGATTTATCAGTCAAACATGCTGTTTGCTAATAACAGTTTATGACATGTCTGTCTCTGTTTCCCCCTCCCACTTTACAGTGGGACACGGGTTCAGATTTACCAGTCAACATGTTATAATGTTATGACACGGCATGTTTTTATGACATGCCTGTCTCTGCTCATCACTTGGCAGTGAGGCATTGACTCAGATGCTCACTGCAACATGTTGCTGCTGCTTCATATCTCACGTGTATGATATGACTGTCTGTTTTCAATGTTGCACCCACCACATACACTGCAGTGGAGGGAGAGAAGGGGGAAAGCGGACGCTTAAATCCAAGCTTCACTCCTCTGTGTCTGGGACACGGCTAAAACTCCCGTGGACAGCGGGAGACGTGGGTCACATCTCCTCTCCGCTTTCTCGGTAGGAGGTGAAGGACACAGATGCTGTCATAAGCCCCCCTCTGTTCCTGGTCCTGGTCCCCCCCTCCCCCCCCCCCACCACCACCACCCCGTCACAACATGGGGTCGGTCCTGACTGTTATACAGTGGGTGGACATGTTGTCAGCAGGTCATGGGGTCATGTCCCGGAGTCCGCTGTACATGTGACGCTTGCTGAGTTGATTCACATGTCTCTGGGCGTCTTGCTCCAGAGGAAATGCATGATATTGATCCCCCCTTCCATGGCATCTAATCGGGCCATTGGCAGGGCCGGGGATACCCAGGTGGCGGCCTCGCAGCATCATGTCGACCCCTTTAGGGTAGGATCTGCCCTGGCTGTATGTTGCGGCTGGACATGTTGCCACCGGATCACGTGGTCATGCTCTTCAGCCTGCCTCACATAGACGCTTGCTGGGATGGTTCGTATCTCTGGACCGCACGTGCATCAGAGGATACAGGATTATAGTTCCTTCCTCTGGCAGCAGATCAGGCCCACTAGCGGGACCTGGGATTCCCAGGTTCTGGCAGTTTTTCTCAACCGCCAAAGCTCTGCAGCCGCTGGTCGTGGTCAGTTTGCTGCTGTCATTTTTCGCACTTATCTCTCAGAATTCATGCTCCAAGGCGGTCTCTTGTCATTTGAGGCTAGAAACCCCCAAACCCCTGCTCTCCATTCGCAGTCATACACTGCGATCCGTGGTTCTCACTGAGAAGCCACGACATGCATCAGCCCTGCCCTGCTGATCTCTCTCGCCCTGGCAGATTGGTTGGTTGTGTGTGATCCTAGTTGTCCCAGAACACACAGGTCGGGTTCATGCTCACAGCTGCTGCTGTTAACCCTTCCATGGCAGTCCAGCCGTCTCGGGTAAGCAGTGTAATCCCGCACTACTCAGTGATGGGCCAGCGTTAGTGATGGAGAGGGTGCTTATATCCACTTTCTCAATCCAGAACCGCAGAACCGCTTTTATGAGAGCGTCTTGGCTAAACAGTGAGCTTTTCCACACGTGTGTCCGAGGAGGAGTCTTTTACCCACCTCGTGCATGTTATATGTCCTCTCTTCTTCCATAAATTGAAGAGGAGCTGTTCTCCAGCTCTGTTGAACATTCGCTGCAGTCATCTCCTTCTGTCATGAGGGCTTACTAACATGATTTTTTCTGTCAGCCATCCCGAGTAAGCACTTCCTGTGAGGCATGCACAGACACAATCCTGTGTCCCGTACCGTATGCTGTGCTCCTATCTGATGTGTCTGTGCTTGCACTGTCATACTCTTTGGGAAACTTTGCTGAGCTGCCGCTGTCAGGTGCCTGTCGTTCACCTCAAAAGCCTCTAGGTTCACGCAGCACGCAGCATGGACTGTGCGATGCTATCTCTCAAGCTTAGGTTCTCTTCGGGGTTTGGTCCCCTTCGAGGTCACAGTGTTCATTCCGTCAGAGGGACTTCTTTTTCTGTGGATCTGCTTGGAAGGATGTCAATGGAGGACATGTGTGGCACAGTCTCCAGGACGTCTCCACGTCCCTTTATGCACTTCTATCTTCGGGATGTCCAAGGATCCTCCCTTAGTGCTCTCTCGATGCAGAAGTGTTTATTCCAGTCCTCAGGGCACAGAGTTGCTTGCCACCATGGACTGATGGTTGCGCCGTTATGTGAGGCGCAGTAGTGTTTGTAGTGTTGTGGTACTGACCGGACCCAGTGAGGAGTAGACTACATCCGGCTTCGTCTTTAAACCCACTAGCGATAGACTTAAAGGGCAAAGCCTATACGAAATAGAATGTTGGTTACGTATTGTAACCCAAGATTTTATGAGTATAGGCTTTGCCCTTTAAGTTAAAAAGGGTTGAATTTTTTTTCCAACGCGTGTCCTTTTGATTGCTGTGTGTTAGAGGGCTATAACTGGTTGCAGCTGCGTACTTCCTGCTGGCTCCTCCATGCCGGAGCCCTCTCAGCTCTACCTTTTAATCCATTTTGTGATTTTCCGATAATGACAAAACAGCAAGATGGCGACGGTAGGACCCGCCTATGGGCTTCAAATCCGCTCTTCATAAACCTATGGGTCACGTGATGGTATGCACTGAACAGTATTTATATAGAGTCAATGGGTCTGCCTCACCAGAGACAAAGAAAAGAGGGGGATGCTTTGTTCACAGCCTGAGTGAAAGTTTTCCTCTTTTACTTTTACTGATGTGACCAAGAGTTAAATCAACCCAACATTTTATGTTCATAACCTTTTGAACTTCATACAGCTATTCACCAAAACTTTCACACTTATGTTTATGCCCCGATTTAAATGGGCCATATTATGGGCTTTCCTGAACAGACACACATGTAACTGCACACTGACTACATGTGGTGTCTCTCTGTCTACTTAGTGCACTGGGGGGAAGGGGGGGGGGGGAGGAAATCAGAGACACAGAGAAGGAAAGATGCAGACCCAGGCTTTCACAGTTCCTGCTAGAAATCTCTCAGCAACAAATTAATGGTATGAAAAACACTCATCTGATGAAACTCTATGCCTATGTAAAACATGTCATCTGGAGCATTCAACAAGTTGGATCTGACCCTGAAGACTCTGTCTCTCCTAAGTGCAACAGGATCCTCTAAAAATAAGTGGGCCATTTATTTTATGAGATCGGATTGGTCAGGAGGTGTTTTTTAACTCACTGATCTCTTATCCCAGAACATAACCTGCTCCAGAGCAGGTTAGCCGTTCAGCATCTATTGCTGTGGTGATACAGATACCATACTGCTCTGTTGCCTCCCTTCTCTTAAAACACAGAAACACACGTTAAACGTTTTGCTTCCAAACCAACTCGGGATGCTGAGCTTGGTTCTCTGCTGTTTGGAAAAGCTTGCATTCTCTGGATGGCTTTAATAAACTCAGTGTGGATGTTTGTATGAGAAAGTTTGATTTGCTTTGTACTGAGATTTCAGACTCCATTGCACCAATGACTGTTAGGTGTGTAAAGCTGCAGACTAAGCCTTGGTCTACTGAGTCTACTTGTGTTCAGATATACGTGCGGACAGGTGGCGAGAGCATGGATGAAGGACTCACTAAGGAATCCCTGTGATTTCTGTTATACCTTCTTCTTCTCTGTGTAAGGACATTTAGCAGTTTTTTGTAAATAAGATCTTTGCTGTTGTCACTGGCTCAGCCATGTTTAAGACCCCTCATTTACACCAAGTTAAGCTGCCTTGTACCAGTTTGAGCCTGTTTCACTTTCTGCTCTTATTGGAATGGCTAAACCACCATGTTCTGGTGCTATGTTCATCCAACAGCATCCAAAAAGGTTTTCAGCTGACTTTTTCTTGTATAGATAGACCAGCTCTGGCTTGCCACAGTGCAGCCCCTTTTGAATTGAAAAGGTTTGGGTCCCCTGGCTTTTGTCTAATTTCAGGCCAAGACCCTTTTATTTCCGAGGTTTGAGAGAAAGTTGTTACCCCAACTTCAACAAGTGTTAAAATAGGTCAACATTGGTGAATTGTTCCAGTCTGGTTTTAAACCTTTTCACAGGACTGAAACTACTCTCTTAGGAGTCTTTCGTGAACTTCTTTCAAACCTTGATTCCGGTAACTAGGCCTTTTTTTTATTCTTTTAGATCTAACAGTAGTGTTTGACAGTAGATAATTCTATTCTCTTTACACATCTCAAACATTGTGGAGGTATACAAAGCGCCTCTTGGAACTGGTTTAAAGAACTTAAAAGGTGTATGGGAATGATCACTAATATTCACATTACTCTTCATGTTGTTATGAAATTGCTTTTTTTACGTTATACAGGTGGGTGAATCAAACATAGCTCTACAGGTGGGCAGAAAAAGTTTGGGACTCCTTCTTAGGTTTGGAAATCTTTTCATTTTAAGATGAATAACGTTTTCATTTTCAAATAAATTTATTAGTAATCTGGCATAGAAAAATGAACAGAAAAATTAAACAGCTATGTTGTTTAGCTCATCAATACAGGAATCCTGTTGTGCTGAACCTTATGATGAATAGGGGGGGGGGGGGGTTAAAAAGACTGAATTGGTGGCTTTTAGTTTTGAGTTCATGGCTGTTAAATATAAATTTATTTTGAATTTGAAATAGAATAAAAGGAGACTTACTTGCATGGATTGTTTTTAACGTGTCCTGTCCAGCATCAAAGCAGCAAAATGATGATCTGACTGCTATGTTGTGCTGAGCAATTTTGCTCTGTCAAGAGGATCTTTCTGTACATATGAATATACAAAGATCCTCTTGATAATCAGAATTCTTTATTTTATATTTATTTATTTATTTTTAAATGTATATT
>JBAMHX010000019.1:938364-952147 GCA_037177515.1 Pseudomugil tenellus | reverse complement strand
ATAAAAGGCTTGCTAGCAGCCTTTGTAGAGCTGAATGACACGTGTTTAAGGAAATGTAACCAATTTATTCAATTGTGATGGAAGGGTTGCAACCACAAGTTACAGCATAGTAGGCCTCGAGGACTGCTCTTAGGCACAGCGGTTCTAGATCATCTGATACACCTGCTCAGAAATATGAAGGATATCTCATGAACCTCCCACAGGAAGACAAAATTAGCTGCTGTCAGGAGCACCAGATATGAAGAAGTATATTTTAGCCAAAGCAAGAAAGACACACATACATATACAAAAAATGACTGAAAATGTTTTTTATTAAGTAAATGTCATGGTGGAGTTTGTACAGAGGGAAAAGTGCTTTCAGTACAGTAATTATGCCAGTACGACCCATAGCCCCACCCCCAGGCAAATGGCAGCCACCCCTAAGCACAGACCTTAGCCAACTCACCCCAAGGTCAGACCAATGTCCCCCCATTACGCAGCAAGAACCCACAAGCACCCCTCCCACCCCCAATCCAAAGCTGGAGGGCCCACAGAACATCCATGGACCAAGACGCCCAGACATTGGGAGGACAAAGTACCTTTTGTAACTGGACACATTGGGAATGGCAAGGATCCTGGGATTGCAGACATAAATCCACAGAGGTTTCCTTTCTGAACGTCATTGGGGTTGGACTGCTATTTTATTTGTTAGATATGTGTTATATTGTTTTCCAATGCGAGATGCTCGATCCTGCTGTCATCCTGAAGAAGGACAAAGGATGTTTGCCTTTTGATCTCCTCTGGTGAAGCTCAGCTGCCCGTTTGTAATGGTCCCATCATTACATCCCACCAATGGTCCCAATGTGTGTAACAGGAAAGAACATTGTATGTTGTCATTAGTTTGATGTCACTCTCACTCATTTTGGGATGGCAGCTCTCTGTATTGCTTAAACGAGGAACAGCTGGAGCTAATGTCAGCTGACTTAGGGCAAGGGGCGGGGGACACCCTGGACAAGTCTTGGCTGCTGCTCGTTCTTTTCTAATTGGCGTGCAATTATACTGGGATGAAAGAGGCCGTGAAGGATGCATCACTTGTACCTTTGTTACAAAGTAATCTGGAGCCAAATGAAGTGCGCATTTAAGTGGTGGATTCGAAGGAGCATTCGAATAGCAACAGTATTTTGTGTGCATCACTGTATGGTAAGAACGTTACTTTAAATCCTGTTGATCACAATCTGACCGTTGTTTTCTGCCCCTTAATCAATGCCAGGAAGCAGAAGGTGACACTATTATAGTTTTGACATATAACTTAGGTAAATATTCCCCCTATTTTTTCATTGTTATAATTCATGGTTGAGGCTTTAACGAGTTAAAAGGATACAGAACAACTATCATTATGCATTTGTCTGTGGTGTTAAACTTAGTACTGACACCACATGCAGATCTATCTTTGGAATATTTCCATGCAGTCAAATAATTATGACAGGAAAAAACAGCATACCTTTGCATTTTCAACAGAAAAAGAATATTAATAGACTGGAAATCACCATCTTTACCTGAAGTATCTTTATGGCTTGAAGTTCGTATACACTTTTTAAATTCAGGATAAATTAAAAGTTCTTTTTGAAGGTCACCTACAAAATGAGACTGCTTGGGGTTCAGTGATTGATTACATAATAACATTTGAAAACATTACAGGATGAGTGAAATAAGACACACACATTATTATAAGAATACGCAGAAACGCTGTGGACATATTTTATCAGATAGAAATTGTTTAGCATGATTGTGATGTAAAATACAGGCAACCCAAACGGTATCTGAAGAAGGGACAGATTATTGATTATTGTTTTGACTTTTATTTCCACTGTGGCTGTGGGAGATATTAGGTGGGACTGGGGGTGAGGGAGGAGGGAGAAGGGAAATTACATTATATTAAATGCTATTGTATGTTCCTGTGGGATTAGCTAAATAAGATTTAAAGATGGTGGAAAAGAGAAAAAGAGAAAATCAAGTTGTCATTAATCTTGTGTGCACGACTTGTTGTAGAAGATAAAATGAAAAACAAGGCGATGGCGTACATATTGGTCAAAATCATGGGCCAGCAGCAAAAGTATTGCTTCTTAGAGACTCTAAACCTTCCCGAATCAAACATTACAAATCATTTATTTAACTCTCAAAGCATTTCCCTTTAGAATTTAGGTTGCTGTGTGATCGTAAAACTAAAGCATTTCTCAAAATCATAAAACCTCAGATTCATTGAGGATGATCAGGTTGATTTATTAGAGGCCCTCTGTAGTGGAAGCAGAGACACGTCCTGTGCTGACGCTTGCCAAATAGCTGCTCCTCGCTGGAGCTTTCTGCTGAAACAAGCAGCACTCCGGCTCCGATGGGTGGGACAACCTTCACTGCATTGCTCCGAGATCATCCATAAGGCGCCGCGCTGCTGATAAACATTCCTCCTACAGTGGAGGTGGAGGAAGGAGACAGGGGTGGGGGTCTTTTTCAGCACAGAGTAATACATTCATTCAGTCAGCATTGTCAGAAGCGTTGCAACCCCAAGATGACATTGTATTTGATTTCCAAACTGGCCTTTGAGTGGAAGTGGGGAAACGGTACTTCATGTGATACCGGAAAAGAAATAATGCAAGTTCTCTTCTTCTCTGTGTTCTTCAGGCAGTTCATTCATTTTCATTTGCAGTGTATTTCCTGGGCCTCCCTCCTCATTAGTAATGATTAATCACAGTGCAGACCCTTTGTGTCTTGTGATTCGGTCTCTTTCTGCTGGAGCAGAGTGAAGCAGTACACGCTGATCTCTGAGTACCACTGAAATATTTCACAAAGATTGATGAGATTGATCGTAAATATCTTTTCACTCATTTTTGGTGATAAAAGTCCGTGGGGAGTTTTAATTGAAATTTAGATTATACAATCAGCTGAGTTAGAAAGCGAAGTGAGAAAGAGAATAAAATAAACTTGCATTTCTAGTCTTTGATATCTGGCAGGGCACCCTAGATCTAGGAAAAAGATTGTCTTCCTCCTCCCATCCCTCTTTCCTTCCAGGGGTCTCTTCCAAATGGAAGGCAGAGGGTTGCAGAGAGGGGGGACAAAGGAGGCACGGGGGAGGGTGCAGAGAAGAGGAAGTTATCACCAAATTGCCATATCTACAAAGCTCTCCCTGCACGCCACAGATTTCCCCTCTTTAATCTGACACATACAGCCTCATGCCTGCTAAACCCCTGCAAGGCGCTGTGAAGCTCAGCATCCTGGCCTGAAAGAACACCGCAGCCAAGAGAGAGGGAGTCAGCGGGATAGATGGAGACACCGAAAGAGAGCAGATAGTACATGGGCATGAGAGAAAGAAAGAGAGAAAGAAAAATACCATTTTATTTGTTCTTTGGAGCAAACATGCGCCTGGCTTTATGAAGGAAGTTAAATCATGGAGGTTAATTGAAAAATGAGATAAACAAAGACAGTGGAAAGCAGAGGGAAAGATTGTGGCTGGTAGCGCAGGCGGGCCACCACCAAACCTTCAGACTGTGCAACCCTGATAAAAAGCGCAGTTAATTGTCTCACAATTCCTTCCACTTAATTTTAATACAATTGAAGAAAAAAAGAAGGAAAGAGGGACCGACTTCTTCCTTCTACTGCTGTGTACATACTGTGCTACCACAGAGCTTTAAAGGCTGGATCATTGTGGAGACAAGCTGAAATCTTTCCATAAGGGAACATGAAGTGATGAGCAAGGTTTTTTTCTGACTTCCAGCATTTTCAAATTCAGACAAATAGAGTTGAGCTCATTTGGTGACTAATGTCTGTTATGTGAATAAAAGCAGGAAGCAAAGCGTAGAGACGTCTGGTTGAAGACCCCTTTCTGAAGAAACTGGCTAACAGAAATGTCAAAGCACTTAAAGGTGAGTAACTTTCCACGTCTTAAAAGAAGTGAATGTTCTGAAGGGATGAGGTCCAAACAGTTTTTTAAATGATAATAAAACTATGTCATCCTTTCATTTATCAAAGTGTTTTTCTGCAAACCACGTTGTTTAAAATGGAGAAAGATCTATCTTCAGTAGCCTACATCATTTATACACCAGAGCCTTTACATGATGGGGAAATTAATGGAAGCATATTGTTGAATAAATATTTAATTATTTGGTAGTGTGGATAGTATGGACACACAGACACCAATACCAGACTGATACCATGTGTGTGTACTTGCACGTATATACACACATAACACAACTGATTAGTGATACTAATATAAAGAAATAGGGTCATCAAAATTGCAAAAAAACAAATCAATCTGTTGTTTTTTCTTATGCATTAACACATAAAAAACAGCTTTATTAACTCCTGCTGCAGCATGGAGCAGGAATGAAACAGATGGTACAGATTTCTTTCTAAAATGCTCTACGTAGGTTTTTCTTCCTGACAGAATGTGTCCTTTTGATTTGTTGTTAACTGGAAGATATACTGCTTTATCACGGTCATGCATTCAGAGTTTATGAAGACTTGTCCTGGAGGTGCTTGACTAAAGGAAGAAAGGGATTTCACTTGGACTACAGACTTTAGTGGAAAAGCAACACAGAACATGACTTTGCCACTATGTTTAGTGACCCCTTCTAGAGACTCACAAAGGGAAAAATCTGGCAACTTTTCCTTTGATATTTGAGTTATTTGTGTTACAACCCAACTCTGCTAGACATTCTGAGTCACAACAATATAAGAACAGTAAAAGGTGATAAGGAATTTATTTTATTCAAAAAGGGTACTACTCGGTACACAAACGAGGGGAAAAACCACAGGAGTTGGGGTTCAAAAAGCTCCTGAAAACAACAAAAAATATAACAAATACCTAATGAACATGAACTGGGATGGCTGAAATCCCTCAAGTACAAAACTACTGAAACATACAAAACAGGCCTCCTAAGAATGTTGACCAAGATGTAGAGCAGCTCCAATTAACTAAACTATCAATAGCCAACCCCCCCCCAAAATATCAAGAATACTAAATACATAACGATAATACTCAAAACCCTAGTAAATGTAAAAACTAGGCCCTGACCGATATGGATTTTTTGAGGCCAATATTAATACCAATATTTGGCAGAAGAAAATTCCAAAAACTAATTAATTGGCCGATTTAATTTTCAAAATTATACCATAAATAAACGAAATAAATTTTTGGTTTCTTAGTGCTTACACCAACAAAGAATTTAATGACATACAGTCCATTTTTCTCTTTCACAATAGTTTGTGTAGCAATTAGCTATGTGTAAATGTGTTTATTTTCAATATATTGTCTCTATATGTAGATATTAATTAGTTGGCGATTACTTAAAATACGCCACTTAGAAAGAAAAGGGTAATCACTGTTTTTTTATTTTATTACGGATGAAACGGAAAAGCCATGAAAAAGAGATCGTTATTTATAAATAAAGAATTTTTAAATAAATACTTAGTTTAAATTCATGAGTTTGTTACAGAAAGGGACACGTCATTTCCAAAGATAACTGTTACAGCTTCTTCATTTATAAACACAATTTTTTAAAGCCACATTGCTTAAAATCCAAACAGTTGAGTTAAATTTTCAGATAATTATATATCAATCAGAAAGAGACAGAGCAGACTGAGAAACAATTGAACAAAGGGAGATACAGAGAAACATGCATCTGCAACATGCCACTTCTGCCAAGGTTGGACATGGTAATATAGTCATGTTACATTTCTTTAAAAGATCCTGTTGTGATCAGAGAAAAAGTCACATGATAGACCCAAAAACATTCCTCCTGTATGGTAGGAAGACAATATCCATGAAGACAACAGTTGATTCTCAGCCCACATATACTGAATGCAGCCTCACAACATATGTGACAGAAGCACATCTTCTAACATCTCCTCCTACAACAAAACACCACATGGAACATTGAAAAATGGAGGGAAGTTTCATTCTGTAACCTGAATGGTCCTAATGGTTTCTACCTTTACTGGGATGGTGTGTAAAATGATTGAGGAAGTTCCATCATTGTCTGAAACGCTTCTTCCATAAGTGGAACAAAAGGAGCTTCATGTTGTTTTATGGCACCAAGCTGCTGCTGGTCATGTGAGGATGTTACAGAAGACATCCTTCTGACTGAGGGCCCTTGTCTCTGTGGTATTGGATGATGCTGTAATTCACATCACCTGCCTCTTTGAGGATTTCTTGGAGAACAAAGTTGCCTTTTTGGACCTTCCTGCATTTTCCAGATTCAAAATGCTTTAAGAAAGTTTTGGAGATGGGTGGGAAGGGTAGCTTAGACGAGGGGATGGCGGTTCCAATTCATGGAGCACCATTTCCACCATTCTCCAGGACACACTCCAGCATGGTTTACATTACATTACATTACATTACAGTCATTTAGCAGAAGCTTTTCTTACATCTGAGAATAAGAACAACACAAGGAAGAAATCAAACAGTAGAGGACATCATAGATAAGTGCAGTCGAACTGCTGTAGTCTAGTTGGGCAGAGGTGTTGGCTGCAATGCTAAGGGCACAGATCTTTTGTTCCCAGTGTCATAGAACTGGATTTTCGCAGAGCTAGAATAAATTTCCCAAGTTAGTATAATTTCTATTTATCGCAACTTATAGCAGAAATGCTCCTTGACAAGCTACGTCTTTAGCCTGCTCTTAAAAGTATATAAGGACTCTGCAGAGCAAACAGAGTTTGGCAGTTCGTTCCACCATTGAGGAACAGCAGAGGAGAAAAGTCTCGCTTGTGGTTTAGTCCCACATACTGATGGTAGTGCTGGCCGTCTTTCACTGGCTGAGCGTAACTGTCGAGAGGGAGTGTAGCTCTGGATTAATGAGTCAAAGTAGACAGGAGTCATTTGAGTTATTTGAGTTTGTAAGCCAGAAGCAAAGCTTTGAGTTTGATACATGTAGCATTAAGCAGCAGAGTGATATGAGCTCATTTTGATTGGTTAAAGACCAGATGTGTTGCTGTATTTTGGATCACCTGCAGAGGTATAACAGAGCATGCCAGCAGGCCTGCTCTGTTAATTGCTGTAGTCAATGCAAGAACTACAACCTGAACCAAGAGCTGTGTTGTGTGTTTTCTCAGGTAGGGTCTGATATTCCTGATGTTGTCGATAGCAAATCGGCAAGTAGGGGCAACCGAGGCAACATGGACCTTGAAGGTCAGCTGGTCATCCATCATGACAGCAAGTTTTCAGGCAGCAGATGTAGGCACAAGTGTGATATAGAGTCAAAGTTCACACTTATTGGCACATCCAAGGAAAGGTTGGCTGGACAGACTGAGATCAGTTTTTAGAAAGATTTAGCTGAAGGTGGTGAGCCCGTTGGGTAAAGGAATCTTCAGAGATCATGAAGGTTGGTGCAATAGATTTTGTTCAGAAGTCTATGATGGGATCCAATTAAAACGCTGGAGGTTTTTCACCAACTGTTTAGATGTCAAAATACAGTTGTGATTGAATAGACAGTCAGCTCAGTGAACAAAGACGACTCTGTAATGGTACATTCAAGTGCCAAGAAAACAAACTACTCTTCTAAGTCTGAACATTTTTATTTAAGTGTTAAAGTAAATGCAAGAGCAGCTTCACCACAGCAACATTTCTCCTCAAAAGATACATTCAAAAAGGAAAAAAAATATCTCAATTCGGGAGTGACTTTGAAGATTCATGCTTAGCAGAGACCAAGGTGTGATTAGCATATGTTTCCTGCATACAGAATGAATCTGAGGGGGGATATACATACATTAGGAGTTGTCCCATTAGCTGCCCTGGAGAAGGGCTGATTTATGTTTTCTGCTGCCATCACCTGACAGGAACATTAGTGTTACAAATGGCGACAGGTGACGTTGTCAGGACCATCAGTCTCCAGATGATGCACTGCCAAAATGATGTGAAAGGAGCAGGCATAAGGATTACGGAAAGTGTCAGAGTTGAGGGGGAAAAAGCTTTTGCAGCCACCCCATTTGCCTTCACTGCACCTAGTGGGAGATTACCTTGTCAGCATAAGAGGAAAACACTTCTGCAGCAAGACAAATGACAATTCAATAATTGGGATTGCTTTAAAAGTCTTTCTCTCACTCTGCAGAACTCAATTAGAAGTGGTTAAAAGCAACTAAAGCCCCTTTCAGACTTGTTCTGTTACCCGGACATTACATGAACTGTGTCTTTTCGTCCTTTATGTCTGAAAGGTACAGTTCTGACATTAAGCGGGTAGATTGACGCAGACTTTACCCGCTTGAAGACTTGGTAAAATCTTCACTTAATTACCAGGTAGACTATTTTGCTCAGACATGTAGGTTAATGTGCGAACATTAACCTGGGGTGGAGGGAGGGGGAGATGGAAGGGCAGATGCTACCATGCAAAGCGATGTCATCATTTCCGACAAAACGTAAACATGGAAGACTAGAACCCAACGTGAGTAACCGAAAGATAAGAAAATAGCAAGAAACTGGCAAGACAAGAAGTAAAAAAAACTCCTGGCAGCAAGAGCTGATGAAAGTATGATAATGTGTGCAGGGAACAGTGCAGGATTCTGTCATTTACGACGCATCAAAGCCAAGTTGGAGGAGCACCAGATAAATAAAATCAAACTGCAAGTGATTAATAAGCTCAAAATTATAAAGCGGCAATACCCCGAAATCAGCAACAACAATAGATGGCAAAGCTAGCGTGGAACTAGACATCGTGACAGTAAACATGCTGTCCTCAACACCAGGTAAATTAAAGGAGACACACAGGATGACATGGCTTTAGTTTCCCACAGCAAAGTATAATTTTACACACTCCAGGAACTATGTTGGCCTTCAACTTGTCCCATTAAAACATGAGCATGATATCCCATAGTCAGGACAATGACTTTAACGTTTCATTAACTTAAAATTCGTAACAGGATTATTTAGATGCAATTAACCCCTTAAGCCAGGGATGAACTTGTAGCATTTGCAGGACTAAGGCTTTCAACCACGGAAATGTATCCCTGCTCTAAGCAGCAAGTGACACAAGCGCCAGACCAGTAAGAGAGCTTAAACCTGTTACCACTTTCCACCACTAGATAGCAGACATGTGAATCTTCATAGTAACACACTTGTTAAGCTAGGGGAGGGAAGGTGAGGGGCATCTTCAAGTTTTGAGGAAATTATATTTGAAAGACAACATACAGAGTCAAAGAGGAACCATTTGTAGCTAGAGTGGATTACAGAAAAAGCATCCACATCCTGTCAACTAAGCACATTCAAAGTTACTGATTCTGGAGGGGG
Source organism: Pseudomugil tenellus (assembly GCA_037177515.1). NCBI lineage: Eukaryota > Metazoa > Chordata > Actinopteri > Atheriniformes > Pseudomugilidae > Pseudomugil > Pseudomugil tenellus. The sequence continues at coordinate 942,900 of JBAMHX010000019.1, read as the reverse complement.
AAATTTTTCCCCCCGAGGATGACTATTGGACAATGAGTAGTACTATTACTATAAATTACAATTCCAGCAATAAGCTACAAGGTATTTTTAACTTAAGCAAAAAGTGCAGATTGGAAACTTGTTTCATGTAAGTTTCAGGATAGATCTTGGTTAAACTCAACTCCAAGGTTCCTGAGAGTTCTAAGTTGAGCTAAGTCTATGTTAAGCTAAAGTGATGCCTTTATGGTCAAACATGAAACTGAATGATGCATTACAGAGGTTTGTAAGCACATAGAAGATAGTTAATGTTTAGTTAACTTTAGTTAATAGTTAATGTTTCACAGCAGGCAAACCTGTATTTAATCTTTTTTTTTGTATAATCTAACTTGGCATATAGTTGGTGCACAGTCAGCATAAAGATGGAAAGTTTTTTTTAATAATCTGAACAGAATTTGGTCCTAGTATGAAACCTTCTGTAATTCCATAAGTAAAATTGGTATAACATGGACTAATAAAACATATTTCTGACTTGACACTGTAGTGAGAAAATTAAATAAAGAAGAAAAAGAACAAAAACAGCTTTTATTGTCAACGCATACACAGAAACACAGTCACCTGTAGAGGTGTACTGCACTGTTGGAGTTTTCAGCTGCAGCAACACTGGAGCTGCAGCTACACTTTCATATCAGGGGAAAGTGTTTTGTGGTTTTCCAGACTGCTTGTGAGGAGTTGTGCTGCTGACATTAGGATGCAGTAGAAGCCATAACAGCTAAAGATAGAATGACCCTGAATGTGAAGGGGAAGCAACACAAATCCCCAGAACATCTCAAAAAAAGAATTTTTCATAGAAGCCCTTTTAACCAACTGCAGCTCAATGGGTTGAATGGTTGTCCTTCAGCCAAAATGGTAGCACAGTTCTCAGCCCCTCTGAGTGTCACAGTGTCCTTGACCAAGACATTGAACCTCCACTCCTTCTTAGTTATTGTAGAGGGCCTTTGAGATCTTACATACACCTTTTCCCAGGGGGATTTGCTTAACATCCAGCTTTACGGTAGTAAAGGCCCCATTAGAGAGGGGAGGGTCACCAGATCACTTTTTTTCCTGGTTAAAGGCCTCACAAATATGTGAAAAAAAATGCAATTAAATTAAATTTGTGAAAATTTAGGCTTAGATTCAATTTGTAGTACATTATGTGATAAATTTCCCTTGCCTTCCTAAAATAGATGCTACTGCCTCTCAGCAAGATGCTGAAATTACTACAAGGAAGAACATGACAATTAAAAAAGTAAACTATGATCTCTATGAATAAAATTATTATCTATGAAAAAATTGATTCTTCACTTCCGGCACTGGAGAAGAGCAGATGCTTCGAACCTTCTCTCTGCCTCTGTGTCGGCATGTTTTTATTCTTTTTTAAGAGCACTTCTCCACTTTGTTCTCCATCTACAACATGGATTTGGTCAACTGAGCTCTCTTGATCAAGTTTTTCCACCTGCAAGGGGCTTAGAGGAGAAACTGTCTCCCAAACTATGGGCGCATTTGGGTCCCTCAGATTTTCCTCGGTTTTGGATGTAGAGGATTTGTACATCTTCGATCATCTTTGATCATCTTTATGATCACCGGGCTTCTTCTATTTGGAGTAAATGGACTCCACGTGTGTTCCAAAGTCCTGAAGCTGCTGTGTAAAATCGCAGCAAACCTTGAAGGCATCTATCATTCCTTGAAAATTCTGACTCTAGCACTGAGTCTGAGCACGGACGCAAGCCGGATGCCATTTATGCTCAGAGTGGTAGGCTGCTTGAGATACCAGGACTCATTTGGGCTTTTTACTACCGTTTTGAGTGAGTGATGGGTCGTGAGGATGGTACTGGAAATTAACCATCTCATTTGGTTGTTTGGCTCCAGCAACCCAGCTGCAGAACTGAAGGTCGCAAACAAACTGGCCTGTAACCAAGACATGTCTTTATCTAATCTGGCCCAACCCAAACAGTCTGAAATTTTTTTCCAGTTGAGGCAAGCTGGAAAGCTGCTCTGACCCGACCTTTCTCCTACTTCAATGTGACGTTCTGGCTGGATCTCCTGACAGGCAAACTGTTACCATAGTGACAAACAGACGGTGAACTGCGCACGGACTGCGGACCATACACCTGACTATGCATCCACGTGCACACTCATGTCAGAGGCTACACAGACACTCACTCTGAATTCTAACGAGGGTTTTCAGGTTGGCCTGTTAGGCATGCTCAGGTAGAGCTTAACTGTTTGACTCAAGGGCGCAGATGGCACTAGAGATGGGTGGGACATGTCCCCCTCAGATTCTTAGTGACCCTGATCCATACCCCCCAGTTTACTAGCCTGAGACGCCAAACATCGCTGATAGAATAGAGGATAAATGGCTTGGCTGCACATATTGAGAGGCCGGCATTGATGTGTTTGGACTAATAGTAGGCTATTTCTATGGTGATCATTTAGCTGAAGCTCAAGGGGCACTCTTAAAAATCAACCAGCGAAGCGTGCACGTGATAAACACTGCACTGTGTGCGTGTATGTGTTACAAACGCATGAAGAAGTAATCGTGAGGAAAAGCAGACATTGCAAGGTGGCCTTTCCGCACTACAAGGGAATAACACACGTTCAGCAAGCAGAAAGTCACCGTCTCAAGAACCGATCAGTTTACTGTGGACAATTGTGGCTCAATATCCTGGTCACCAGCTCTGCTGAACTGACCTGTTCACTCAACTATGGGGAGTTTGCAGACAACACCGAGATTGTGGCTGACTCGTCTTCTATTCTGATTAGTTCTATTGTTTCTCAAAACTGACAAATTAATTAATTAATTAATTAGGAATTACATGTAGTTGCCTTATAGACAGTAAATTTATCCTGAATAAATGTAATATTATATAAACTTGCGGCCAGTGGCTGGAATGCGGCCAGTGGCTGGAATGAGACCGCCCTTAGTTAGTTAGTCAAGATGGCGGCTCATGGCTCCCCATTTCAGTGCTCTTTTCTTTTTCTTTTTATGTCATTTTTCTTTCTTTTGTGCACGGCCGTCAAGGCGAACCTCCAGTACACCCGCCTGATGCTTTTGGATATCGGGAATCAACACCAGATATCTGTTACGAGTGACTTTCACCGCGCGCACAACATTCCAGACGACATAGCGAGACCACCGGACTCTCCATGGATTGTCATCGGGTCTAGAAGGCGGCGCAGGCGGAGGAGGGAGAGGAAGCAGAAGCGGGGCTGCAGGTCCGGCGTTATGCTGCGGCTAAGGAAACAACCTCACAAGCCACCTCTTCCGAGCCTGTATCTCTCCAACGCCAGATCCCTGGTACATAAAACGGACGAGCTGGAATTACTACTCGTTGGAAACCGTTATGTTCGTGACTGCTGTGTGCTGATCATTACTGAAACCTGGCTTCACCCGGACATACCTGATGCTAGCGTGCAGCTAGCAGGCCGCACTCTGCTACGTGGGGACAGGACAGAGGACTCCGGTAAGAGCAGAGGAGGGGGGCTCTGTATCTACGTGCACGACAACTGGTGTAACAACGGGACAATCATAGACCAACACTGTTGCCCGGACATTGAGTACATGTCTGTAAGATGTCGGCCTTTTTTTCTACCGAGAGAGCTGACTGTTGTTATCATCACAGCTGTGTATATTCCACCCGACGCCAGTGTAAACACGGCGCTCTCTCTCCTGCTGAACACCATAAATGAACAACAGCGGGCCCATCCCGATGGTGTTCACATTATTGCAGGAGACTTTAATAAGGCCAACTTAAAGACTGTACTCCCAAAGTTCTACCAGCATGTAAAGTGTGCTACAAGGGGGGAGAACACCCTGGATCATGTCTACACAAACATCAAGCATGCATACAGGGCTGTACCCCTCCCCCACCTTGGACAGTCAGACCATCTCTCCCTCCTGCTCCCCCCAGCCTACACCCCCCTCAGACACAGGACCAGGCCCACCACAAGGACTGTTACAGCCTGGCCTGAAGATGCTCTCCCCAAACTCCAAGACTGCTTCCAACAGACAGACTGGGACATATTTCAACAACAGGAGCTGGACACACTCACAGGAACGGTACTGGACTACATTCAGTTTTGCATCGGGAATGTGACTGTGGACAAAACCATCAGGGCTTTCCCCAACCAGAAACCCTGGATGACCAGCCAGGTCCGCGCACTCCTTAGAGCCCGTGACGCTGCCTTCAGGTCAGGTGACAGAGCACTGTACAGTGCTGCTCGAGCTGAGCTGAAAAGAGGCATAAAAAGAGCCAAGGCGGATCACAGGATGCGCATAGAGTCCCACCTGTCCAGCAACAACACCCGGGAGGTGTGGCGGGGCATACAGGACATCACCAACTTCAGAGGTGGTGATGTGTCGACAGCTGATCAGAGTGCAACACTGGCAGAAGAGCTGAACTGCTTCTTTGCCCGTTTTGAATCTCAGCAGCATGCCCCAACCATGCCCCCACCCTCAACCCCACCCACTTCCACACCCTCATCGGGCTCCCACACCACCCCACTCACCATCCAGGAGCA
>JBAMHX010000019.1:837796-857290 GCA_037177515.1 Pseudomugil tenellus | reverse complement strand
TTAGGATCTGGATTGTTTCAGACAGGAACTAGGGATGTTATGGTCAAGCCGCCTATCGAGCACGTAACAGGGAAGTGGTCCAAGCAATATTCCAACACATGATTCAGCATGCTAAGAGTCACGTGATTACACCAACCAAGGCCTTGTTATGTCATCAGTGTGGATCAAGCAGCGCAAACTGCTCTTAGGAATTTCATGGGGCGGGTTTGTTAATCTCTCAATAATTTAAAAGGTAGGAACGTAAAGGAGGGTTTTGGAAAAGACATTCACATGGAAATATATTTATAGCGTACATTATATATAAATGGAATATATTGGAATATATATTTGACAGATAAACTAATTTATAAAGTTGGCGCTGAGTGGAACTCTTCTTGTCTCGAATATGAAATCATTAGTATATTTGGATGTGTCGAATAATTCCACTAGTCTAAAACAGACTTTTCTTCCGGGTGGTGTCAACATCAAACAGGTTTCTGGCTATATGCAACATAAACTTACTTGTACACACAAGGTGATATGTAAAAGTTATTTGTGTCCTGGTATTGGTAATTATACTGGATCTGGGAATATAATATGTCTGGGAACTCAACGTCCACAAGACGTCAACACACAAATACCCCCTACCCCTCCCCCCGCCTCTGGCTTTGGTGCTGCTAGACACTCTCAGTTGTTTCAGTTTTGATAAATATTAATTTACACTATAATTCTGTTCCCTAACTGTCCTGAATTAGGACACAGCTAATGACTGAGATGACTGACAAAAGATGGCCGCCAAGTGAGTCCGTTTGACTCCAAAGCCATCTAGTTATCCTATACATGTCTATGGCTGCTGCACACTCGTTAACAGACATGTCCCCTGTACACCGACTACACACGGCGTCTCTCTGGCTGCTCAGTGCGGGTGGGGCAGGGGAGCAGCAGAGACAGAGAGCAAGCAACAAAAATGCAGACCCAGGTGTTCCAGCTAGAAATTTCTCAGTAACAAATTAATGGTATTGCAAACTTATAGTATGGTGCATATTGCAAAATGCATAATATTATCATAGATGTGCATAGGATAGAATATAGCCCCATTTATCACACAGTTAGTTTTGCTGTTTGGATATTATCATAGATGTGCATAGGATAGAACATAGCCCCATTTATCACACAGTTAGTTTTGCTGTTTGGATATTATCATAGATGTGCATAGGATAGAATATAGCCCCATTTATCACACAGTTAGTTTTGCTGTTTGGATATTTAGGGCATTGTAAAATACAAAATCTCTTCATCGTGAATGAGTGAAGTGTCACCTAATATATTCCATCCAATGCTCTGGTTACCTACTCGAGCACCAGTCGATTACAGAACATTACATTTTGGGAGATCTCGATTTGTAGCCAAGGACAAAGGAGAACAGCTTGTGTGAATGTCACACCTGTTTGAACTGTAAAGGGCTCAATTTGAGGCCTCAGTAAGCTGGAACTAGCTGTAATGCAATACCATCACCAGGAAAAAGCAGGTCAGCATGCTAAGACATAGTTCAACATGCCATTCTGGGTGAGCTGAAGAATACCTCAGTCGACTGCATGGTGTTCACAGAAAGTAGTGAGCACAAAGTCCAGCTTTTAACCTTGCTCGAGGGAAAACAAAACTGCCTCAATTTTACACCTAAATATTGGGTGTGTAGTTGATATGCTATATCTGGTAATATATATAAATGGGTTGATTTTCTTCCGTTTAGACATAAAACCATTTAAGAATGCCATTATAGCAATCTCAGCTATATCTTATCCCTCTTTGCAATATTGGTTTCAATTTAATGCAAAGTAATCTCCAGTGTGACAATGTTTTTTTCAATAAACCAGTTGGTTTTAGTTATGTTGTGTGTGGAGAGAAGTTGAGAGAGAGCTTGGTCCGAGACCGTCACAAACGGGGTGGTATGGAGGTAGAGACCCAGAGGCAAGTAGGACGTGGAACGTGGCGCCTCGGGAGACAGAGCCAACTGAAGGACAACTGAAGATCGCAACCACAACTAAGGAACCACAACTTGAACAGAAACCGGAAAGTATAAATAGAGAGCAAACTAAGCTAGACACAGGTGGAATCAATGAACTAACAAACTAAAAACAGGTGAAACTGATTAACAGAACTAAATAAAGCTAAACAGAACACAAGAAATCAAACACCGGAAATACCAAAGTAAAACAGGAAACATCCATGACAGAGACACTGCTGTACAGGGCTTGATCCGCTGCTTGGACTCTCTCTCGCTATGGATTGTGTAATAATTTTAACTCTGCCTTTGTTGTCTTGTTTAGTTAATTAGAGAAAATACCCAACAGGATGATCTATCAATCAGAGAAAGAAAAGATGCATTTTCACTTCTTCCATACAAGACAAACCCGTGTGATTATTGAAGAAAACATTTATAGATGCAAAATATAATGTTAAGTGGTTTGTTACTGGAGTCTTTATTTTCTTTGCATCAATTAACTTTTTGTCATAATTTTGCACAAAGATGAGGAAGTTGAGGACATTTGAAATGACTATTCTGTCTTCACAATTAATTATCAATGGCTCATAAGAAACTTTTTAATCATATTAGACTCCAAAAGGCAGCTAAATGTCAAACATTTCAAAACAGAAGTATCAAATCTGCAGTAGACAAGGCAAGGCACGTTTCTTTGAATAGAACCTTTCACATATAACAATTCAAAGTGCTTTACATAAAAACATCAAAAGTAGATGTTGTAAAAAAGAAAATAAAAACAGAGCAAAAAGCATAATAAAATGATTAATTAAATTCAAATAATGAAAAAGAAAATAATTAAAATGATACTGTGCAGATTTCATTCATTGTTGCATGAGAAAAGAAATGTTTTAACCATGCTTCTCCATGTTTACTCTGGACTCTGGTCTGGACTAGTTGACCTGAGTCTTTGGATCTCTGCTTGGTTTATATTCTCTGAACATATCACAGATGTATTCTGGGATTTATAAACAATCAGCAGGGTTTTTAAATCTATCCTGTGACTGACTGGAAACCAGTGTATAGATGTTAAAACAGATATGTTCAGATCTTTTAGTCCCAGTTAAAGCTCTAGCAGGAGCATCAGGATGAGCTGCAGATGTTTTATGCTATTTTTGGAAAGTTCTGTTAAAAGACCATTACTGCTGTCTACTGGAGATGAAAGCATGGATGAGTTTCTCCTAGTCCTTTTTGGTGAACTTAAACTGTAATTCTGTTTATTTTTGAGTTGGTAAAAAGCTTTTTCAAGCCACAGTTTAGATGTGACTGCTAAAAGTCAGATCCGAGTTTATCAGCACTCCAAGGTTACAGACTTAATTGGTAGTTATAAGAGCCTGAGTTTCCAGATGTTTACAGATGCTGACCCTTATCTTTTTGCTGCCAAACAGAATTATTTAATTTTTATCTTCATTTAATTGCAGAAAATTTTCTCTAATTCAGGTGTTTATTTACTATTAATGTAAAAGCCCTGAAAAGAGAGCATGTGGTCAGGAACACACAGACACCAGCTCTCCTCAGTTCCTGCGTGCACTGACAATGGTTTTTACATGGTTTACATACTACATAAACTACATAAATGAGTTTTTAAAGATTAACTGGGTTTATGATGTGATCTGTTAAGGTAATTTGATGTATTTCATTAATGTTTTGAAACAATAAAGTGAAGTGTTCTTTACAATAACAGTGACACAGTAAATCTACTGGACTGCAGTCGTCTGTTGACAAAGACGTATAAAGTTGTGTATCGTCTGCATAACTGTGATAATTGATGTTAAAGTTCTGTAGTAGTTGACCCAAAAGAAGCATATACAAGTTGAACAGAAGAGGTCCAAGGACTGACCCCTGAGTAAATAAATTCTATTGTTTGATCAGGCTGCAACTCGTGGTCACGTGGTTGGGAGAAATAAATAAATAAAGGTAAATTTTCCAATAAAAAAGTTACATAAAGGAAATTCAAATCAAGATTGTAAATTATGTGAAATATATGCAGTCTGAAAGATAAAAATGATCATTTAAAAAATGCAAAGGGAAATTTTTTCAATTTTTCATTTTACTTTCATTGTGCTACATGTTTTGAAACAGTCCAATCTAAAAATGAAACTGTAGAGATTAGTATGGCCATTGCTGGAATCAAACCCACGATCACAGAATTGTCACCATTGGGCACTGGGTGTGAGTACGAATGTGTGGTTGTGAAGAAATGTGTGTGTGCCTGGGGAACCATGAGCTAATTTCATTGGGCAGTCAAACATTCTGAATTGAATTCTCTCAAATTTTGCCTCTTCGTTTGATCGAACTTGGGGTTTTATCAAACTTCTGCAGTATGATCATAAATCCCTGGGAATTAAAAACGATCTAAAGCTTTTTGATATATCGATTGGCATATCCGTGGCACCTGCTCAATGTTGATGATGCACCATCCAGCACGGTTTTGCTCTACCTCTGAAATACAACACCTGATCTGCACCAAACTGATCAGGAGTCATGAGGGGCGGAGCTAGAAAATTAGCATAGGACGGGCCTACAGAAAATAGGCTGGGACAGCTTTTTCCAGAGCAAAAGGATTACTTTATAATAAGACATCTAACAAGAATATATCATTCTGCCTCTATTTATTGTATAAAAAGCAAATCTACAATAACTTCAAATACAAATCCTTATTTAAATGTTGTAGATCTTTTCAAAAATGATTATTTAAAAAATAATAATAAAAGTGTGGGTCGTGGGGGGTCGTATTGTTTTTAAGGAAGAAATATTAAAGACTCAGGAGGTCCGGGTCAGGAGGTCGACCTAAAGTAATGAGGTATTAATGTCCTTTAAAAGTAGTAGTTTGGCACTTGCAAACAGAAAAAGTTCCTCTTCCTATGACACATTAATCTTATGTTGGCTCATCCATTAGAAATTAAATGACATGGTTCACATGTAGTTCATTCTTTTACATGTTTGCCATAGAATTAGCATAACATTATCTCACAACACTTTGCTCAAAGTGTTCATTTCCTTCCCAGTATAGAGAAAAGAGACCTGTCACCAGCTGACATGGAGGCTGCTATTCTTTGAGTGATGGCGACTCTTCCACTTCCAAGACATAAGGAGAGTTAAATTATTTCTAACCTTCCACAGACAAATGATGGGCAGTGAAGGCTGAGAATGGTTGTGCAGCTCAGGGTCTCCCACAAACATGCTCCTTGCAGAGGAGCTAGAATTCCTGCCTGTGTTCATTACTCTACTGCTTCATATAAGAAAGCTAAGAAGACATTCCAAAAGTGTTCTCCTCCAAGTTCTCCTCTGGTCTTTAGTGATTTTTACAACTGGTGCCAAAAATTTACTTAGCTACTGCGAAACTACCGAGGAACGAACAAGATACTAATGATTCATGAATGATTACCTAAGCTTTGTATTCCCATCACATCAGATTGATTAGCTATTGATTAGTGAATGAACACATAATGATCAGTTAATCATAAAAATACAAAAACCAAACCAGGGACTAATGATTAATTAATGGTTACCTAACCTTTGTATTCCCATCAAATCACATTGACTAGTGAATGATTAGGTAATCATAAAAATACCAAAAACCTGATCAGGAACTACTGATTCAGTAATGATTACCTAAGCTTTGTATTCCTATCACATCTGATTGAGTAATAGATTAGTGAGTGATTATATATTTAACATATTTATTATAAAATCAATCAGAAACAACTGATTCAAAAATCACTAAATGTTTAATATGTTTGATGAGTATCTAAACTTTTTTTCCTGTCACTGGTTTATGTACTGGGTGACTAACAGAACCAAATCTGTAACAACTCTTTTTTAAATAATTGTTTCTCTTGATCAGAAGAAAACCTCTAACAGAACGAGAATTAAAAATGAGTAATCATTACTTTACCATGACCTAATCAGTATCTAAGCCTGAAGTAAAGTCAAAACTCTAAATGGGCAGTTAATCATTACTTTATTATGAACTAATCAGTACCTAAGTCTCTTGTGGCTCCTGAAGTAAAGTGAAAGCTCAGAGGGCAACAATATTCAGATATCTCATTAAGTTAATAAATTACACACATTTTTCCTTACCCCAAGTGTTGCTGTCTTCTGGCAGTTAATGACATAATATTTTTATACTCTTGATTAGTTCAACAAAATTTCTCAAATAATGAATTCTAAGAATGTTGCTTTGTATTTGTTACAATTGAATAAAGACAGCAACTGATCCTACATTTAAATACTTAAAAAATGAAATTATGTCACAGCAAAGATTTGTAAATAAAGCAACTGATCTCACATCAACATTTCTTTTTAACATGTATTTTTAGCACATGCACATATTGTGTAGCCAACGTCCCAGGGTATCATCCTTGTGCTTGTTTTCCAGCCAGTGTGTCTATTCATTTTAGGGAAGATGTTTCTCCAGCATCTTTTCTGTTCAGCTTTCCTGCAATCTCCATACCTGTGACTTGTATATTGACCAGGCCCACTCAATGTTTTGGGTGTGTGCTCCTGTTTCTGGGTTTACAAACGAATGACTGAAGGTCACAGAGAAATGTGTCACTCTGTCAGTTCGTTCTTATAAACCCATCAGTTACGATGGTGGATCCCTGGTGAACGTGTTGCCTAATAATCAGGATAAGGCATGAACATATTCTTATTTACTCATGTTTACACACGTCTCTATGGAAGACACAAAGGTAACATACTCAGTTTACCCATTAACTTCAAACAGATAACAAGCATGGATGCTAACTTAACATTGAAAACGCCATACACAGGTTAACACAAGTAGCAGTGATTCTGTTTGAGCTCTTTCAAATGATTATTTCTTTAGATTACACTTCCAACATGAGTTACATTCGGATTCAGTAACATTTAACCCATAGATACATAAAGCATTTAACTGAAGAATACTACCACAAGAATAAAAGGACAAAAAGTAAACAATCTCATGTGATGGGAATACAAAGCTTAGGTAATCATTAATGAATCATTATTACCTGATCGTTTTTTGTCTTTTTATAATTAACTAATCATTCATTCAATCTGATGTGATGGGAATACAAAGCTTTGATATCATTAATGAATCATTAGTATGGTACCTTATTTGTTCCTCTGTAGTTTCTCAGAAGCTGAGCAAATTTTATCCTGCCTAATGTAAAGTATTACCAATTTTTTAAATCTAATAAAAATAGATTAAAATAAATTATTTCAAATATGCTATTCTGAATATCAAGGTTGGAACCAGTTCTTATTGGACCTACTTGCTTGCATATAATATCCATCCAGTTTGTCAATTCTCCTCTAACTTCTGCAGCTGGATGTTTTCTCTTCTGCTGACATTTTCTGTAAACTTTGGAGAAGATTGTGAATGAACTTCCCAGTAAATACTCAGACCAAAAACCATTTAATATTCAAAGTCACTTAAAACTTTTCTTCTTTATTGTAATGCTCAGGTTGAACATCAGCATACCGTCATCAAAATTTCTACCTCATTAAATATGTAAATAAGTGTTACTTACTTACTTTGTTACTTATACTTAAATACTGAATTTCCCTCTTGAATGAATAAAGTATTTTTGATTGATTTGAATAATTGATTAAAAAAAAGGTTGAACAAGTCGAGCTGAAAAAGTGAAGGGTAGGATGTGGTTTGTCATCTAGACAACCCGCAGTTCTAAAATGTTTAGTCCAGTTTTAAATGTAAATAAATCGTATTTATTGTAGACTTTGGTCTTCCATTGTTTGTTGTTAATACATAAAATAATGTCTATTATTCATCTTTAATTAACAAATGATAATGATTGCACCGAGAAGCTTTTCAAATATTGACCATATAAATTAAAATATAATATTTTCTATTAAAGTCTTAAAATTGGACTTAAACCTCACATTTTTCACAACAGACAGAGAGAAGAATAACTTCTAAAACTTTGTTGTTGTGTCTTTCTGGCTTTCATGTGCAAATTTCTCATATCTTGAAACAGCATTTGTGTTTCCTGTTTCTGAAGCTCATTGCATTTTCTGTTAAGGCAACAAATTCCACATGAAACCCAGATGCTTTATAAAGGTGCTGGTGATAAATTTGGCTGCATTTGTACTGCTTCTGTAAACTTCACCTGCAAATTTCACCAAGGTGATGCTAAATGTAATACCAACAGTGACTCACGCTTAGCTGCTTTTCCTTATACCAGCTCATCACGTACAGTTGCATATTTTCCTCTGTCTATGTGCAGTGGGATTGGGCAGGGAAAGGAAGTATGATCTGGTTTGTTTGGTATCAGATGTTGTTTAGACAGAAATAATCCCTGATCCCTCTACTTATAGAAAGATCAGCGAGTATTTCTAATTATTTTCACCTAAACAATTACAAACATACATCCAATTTTGAAGGCTCATTAATATAATCAAGATTGCAAACCACTGTGATGTTCATTGAGTCTGTATGAACTGGTATTTAGCATGAGGTATATGTGGAAAACAAATAAATGATCTGCATCACTGCTCAGATTGGGACACAAATCAAACAATCATTGACAGATTGTTGTGACTAAAATGTTCTGCTTCACCTTTGCATGAGAGGATGCAGTCATGAAATGTAGCATGCAGGTTTGCTGCAGCTTGGCTAACATGTTTCTTTGTTTAGCTCTGCATGCTAATCTGATCAGAGACAGGCTTGGGGACATTTGTTTTATTTCGTGTCCATTGTAGAATTTGTCAGTGGATTCCTTTAATATCTGAACGTATCAAGCAACCAACTGACAGGAAGGGGGATATGAAATAATGTCGAACTTTCATGCAGATCCAGAACTTAAAAAAAAGACAGATGGAGTTTGCAAACACAGCAGTGTGACAGTCCAGAACATTGGAAGACAGAGCTTAGTATCCTGTATTGTGTCCATACAGACAGGGCTAACTCAGGGGCTCAAGCTGCATGCTGTTCCTATGATTAGCCTTCCATCTGGCAGGGTGGGCAACGTGAGCCGCCAGCGTATAGCAGCCTGCTGCGTAGATCTCAGACTTGGGGGTCTTCCTTTGCATTTGGCAGAGTGTGTGTGCCTTCACTGTCCAGTCCTTCCACAATGCCAAGAGGGATCAAATATCTGGCTGAATTCATTTTCTGGACAGTTAAACAGATTAAATATAATGTCATGCCCTCACAGCTAGCAGTTGCATTAGAGTTTCTGCCTTTGTTGTTAAAACAAAAGAATTATTTGTTCTTGTTTGAGTTCAGGCTGATCTGGAACCCCATTTTTTATTCATTTATTTATTTTGTCACATGCAAGAAATTCAAGAAATGTGTTCATCGTTTTGAAATGATTCTAGTGACGCTTTTAAATTCCTTCAATAAAATAATTTATCACAGAACAATGTGTAGAACTGAGATGTCCTAGGCCCTTGTTTGGTTATATTGTTCTTCAGTGAAATAGCAACAGTTGGTATTGATGTAGTTGAAAAGGTAATTATCCGGGTCTATGTCATGCTCCATGTCCAATACATCGTGATCACTAGATTGAAATGTTCCAGGTTATCAAGCTCATTGATCATCTGTGTTACATTACATCTGTATGTCTGTTCTTTCTGTTTGAATAATGTTAATGCTGATGTTGTTTCCTTACAGTCCAGAGATGTTAAAATAATGCACTCTTTTGCATCATTTTAACAGGAGTGCATCTTGTTCACCTGTCTGACCTTAACTAATTGTAATCCACTCCTCCAGTTGATAATAAGGTGCAACTTTTCTTAACAAAAGCTGGGCTGAGTTAGTCTCGTGCAGATGAATCAGACAGGAACACATATTTTACAGACTTTTCCTGTCACTCTCACTCTGAGGAAAAGCGTGTTAATCCAGAGAGAAGGCTACACATAGGACTTCTACATTGCATTTGCTGCTGGAAGACTTGAAAGTTTTTTCTGAGATTACCTTTGATTCTGGCATCCATTCTCACATAACCAGGCTGCTGTTTAGAGTATGATCCTTCTGCAGATGGGAATTGACAGCTTCCACTTCCCCACTGCCATTTCCATCCTGCTCTGCAGACGAAACACAAGAAGACCCGCGGGAGCAACAACACTGTCCCTGCTAAAAGTCCCCAGCTGCTCTCTGCTTCCTCTGGGTTGCATCTTTACTAAATAATCCTTTTTTTTATTAATATTTCACTAGAACTATCACTTGTCCTCTCCAGCATCATAAGCACAATCAGCAGAATAATTGTCTGCATTCTATAATTTGCTTAACAAATTGGCTTTGCAAGAGGAGTTTGTGCAGAGATCATCCTTTCTTTTTGTTCTTTTATCTTCAGGTAACAAGGACCACAAACTGTTACAGTGCATGGAGGTGGTGGACCCAAACGCAGGTGAGGAGGACAAGCAGGAGGCAGCCAGGATTAACAGGGTTTATTAACAGCACAGACAACAGCACTGACACTATGAATTACAGACAGACTAACTAATTTAATGATCCCGCGAGGGGGAAAGAAAACCAGGGGTATAAATACACTGAAAACAGAACAAGACAAAGGTAAAAACAATGACCAAAATCAAACCAGGTTAACTAATGAACCAGACATGAAGCTGAAACTGAATTCAACGGGCAAAACAGGAAAAACTACAAAATAAAACAGGAAACTAACGTAACCTAACCCAAAACCCAAACACAAACTTTATTAAGCAATGAAGAGAGGTATGTGATGTTAGGAAAATACTCTGTTCACCAACTCCGGACCTCTTCTAACCTACAAGTTTTAGATGTTTTCTTGCTGCAACAACTCCTAACTCCAAGTTCATTTGGCCTTCAAGAGGCATGTGCAGAACCTGACAAGAACCTGCTGTAGAAGTATTTTAGAATCTGCGGAGTAGTATAAGGCCTGCATGTAAAACAAGTAAGACACTGGCCCAATGAGTCTGGGTTGGTGGTCTGGAAGGTGTATGATGAATCTGAGTTTGTAGTTGTCAAATATTCAGTAGTGTTTTTATTAATTAATATTAATCAGTAGCATACAAAATCAGTAAGATAACTTTATTTATAAAGCATGTAAAGACACCAGCTACTGACCAAAGTGGATAACACTTAAAAATGGTAAATGGACTTGTACTTATATAGCACTTTTCCAGTCATGACCGTTGACCGCTCAAAGCGCTTTACCCTACATAGTTCACATTCACACACACACTCATACCCCGACAGCCACATCAGGGGGCAGCTTAGGGTTCAGTGTCTTGCCCAAGGACACTTCGACATGTAGTCAGGCGAAGCCTGGAATTGATCTCACAACTTTCCGGTTGAAAGACGACTGCTCTTCCACCTGAGCTACAGCCGCCCACAAAAAGAGCGCACAAAAGTACATCTTACAATAACAACAAAATACAACAATGTATGGTATAGGACAAAAGTAAGAATGTGATGAAAATAAATCTGTTTAAACAATAATAAATTAACTCTCACGTTAGGTCAGAGGTCAGTCAGAAATATGATGTCTCTGAAGTGAGGTTTAAAAATGGTTCCCGAATGGACCTAAGGCTCATAAGCAGGAAAATCTTTGCTTCCTTCCCATCTCTGTTTACACCTCTCTGTGGCATCTGTCAGTGCTGTAAAAACTGATTCACTCCTCACAGGTGGTGCATTATTTTTAATAAGTAAATTTGATCTCCTCCTT
Source organism: Pseudomugil tenellus (assembly GCA_037177515.1). Classification (NCBI taxonomy): domain Eukaryota; kingdom Metazoa; phylum Chordata; class Actinopteri; order Atheriniformes; family Pseudomugilidae; genus Pseudomugil; species Pseudomugil tenellus. The sequence goes on along the minus strand of JBAMHX010000019.1, from coordinate 845,620 downwards.
CTAAAGATAGAAGTTAAATAGATTTCAACCTTCTTCATCAGGCTCCATAGGCAAATTTGAAAATGAATCATTTCAATGCTATTACATCCATTATTCTTCCCTTAAAAGGACACCAGGTTTTGAGATATTTTGCTTGCCACAGTTTGCATCATACATGAATAAATACTTTGCAGGGATTTGAGATTTATCTGTTCTGTGTTAGTATATAGTCATAGCAATACTTTTGCATTTATATTGCTATGTCATACAAGGTGTTTTCTCAGAAGAATTTAAATGTTATCTTTTTATAAAAAAAATGTCCTCATTTGGTTAGACATAGAGGTAGGGTCACGTTTGACACCATCAATGTCATTTTAGTGGGGAATACAATGGACATGTAACTTGCACTCACACATAAGGTCGTTTTGCTGTACAAAAACAATATTTCGCCATAAAGACCTTTCAGGCACATAGAACCCAGCAGTAAACAGATGCTAAAGATGAAGTCTGTCCTCCATTGATTGCAGCTTTTTGTGTGATTGGGTGTCCCCATTGTCACTCCATCTTGTTTGCATACAGCTAGTCTGTAATCAGGAGTCCTTGTTAATATGCTGAAAGTTTGTTCCAAGATCTACGCAAGTATTAGGTTTTTTTTATTTTTCTTTCCTCATTATCGTTACAATCGTTATGTTGTAACTCTTTGTTTTGTATCTTTTTTTAACTTTTTATTTTTCTGTTGTCTGATTTTTTTTTTTTATCATTTTCCTGTTAGTACTCTAATTCACCCTGCAATTTTTAGTTTCATTTCAATGTTCAACGCTTTGTGGCAACTGGTGTTGTGTTAAAGTGTGTTTTAAATAAAGTTGAGTTGAATTGAGTTGCATTAGCGTTTGAATCGGTAACCATGTGTATGTGCATTTGGTAATTAGGCATAGTCAGGAGGTGAAAAAATGTGGACATAAGAGATTTCTTTTCTTTTTTCAAAGTCAAATAGTAAGTTATTAAAAGTAATGCCTTACAGCCATCCTGCGACAACTTCACTGCCTCAATAAAGCTCCAATTTAAGATTCTCCTCATCATTTACTAAGCTCACAACAATTTTTTAAAGTGTATTTTTTTTGGAAGTGCTGATAAATAATGTATTATCGTTTTTATTAAAAAGATTTTTATAGATTCAATCTGATGCTAATTATAAAACTCTCTCTATGACCATAACTTTAAAATAGATTGTTGCAGCCCAAATTTTCCCACTGTTCATGTCATGCACCAACATGTAATTTTATCAGGTGAAGGATAGTAGAGATGCAGAACAGGCCTGAAGGCCTCAGGAGGTTTGAGATGATTCCTGGTCGGTCGCATAACTCTTGGGCTTTTGTGCCGGTCAAAACAAAAAAGAATTGGTAAGAGCAGGCCTACAATTTGATCTAAGTCATCTGTGCTTTCAAAATAGGTAGGGACTACTTCTTCCACCTGTCATTGAAATGTAAAACAAGGCGCAGCATTGTGTTGCAGCAGCACAGGTTCACTCAGCTCTGCAAAACAGCTATGATACACAGGTTGACGTGTGTGTCTTTGTAAAGACCCCCCCACCCCCAAAAAAGGCCACGACCATCCTTTAACACCTGAGAATCCGCCATAACACAGAAACAGAGGCAATGAGGTTATAAAAAGGCAATATGAAGAGGACTGGAGGGTAACAGGTGCTGATAGGTGGAGACAGACGTTACTCCTTTGGCGTAGCAGGTAGGTACAGTCCAGTCCAGATGAAGAAAATGTGGTAAAGATGTGTAGCAATGCCACTGGGTTAGGGGAGGTGGTTTCTATCTGCCAGCTGGTTAAAGTTTTTGTGCTGATGTTTAAATAGAATTAAATTCAACTCAACTTTATTTGTATAGCGCCATTTCACAACAATATTGTCTCAAGGCGCTTCACAGAGATCGGCCAATTAAAAGAAATAGCCTTACATAGGGAACCAGCTAGATTGTATCGAACCTTGACTTTGAGCAAGATTTGATGCAATCTCCCATCTTGAGCAAGCATAGGGGACAGTGGGAAGGAAAACTCTTGTAACAGGGAGGCAAAACCTCCGGTAGAACCCGGTTCAGGTAAGTCAACCCTCTGCCTTGACTCGCTGGAGTCAGAGAGGACAGAAAAGACAGATTAATATGCATTACAGCTTCTATACAGGAAGACCTGCAAGGAAAATGAGAAGTAAAATAGAAGTTCCCTGCTGTCTTAAAACTGATACTTTGTTTTGTTTAAATGTAGAGTAGCCTAATAAATATTATGACCATCAAAAAAGTAGTGAAATAAGATAAATATGATATAAATATGATAATAAATTAGATTCAGCTTGGAGGAATACGTTCCTGACATCAGCTTAGTTCCACAGGATCCAGTCAGGTAAGATACCTGCATAGTATATACTTACTCAGACCAAGTATCTACACTAATCAGTACTCAGAATAAAATATTGATTTATTGAACTTTTAAAGAAAATATTACCAAAAAATATTTCATAGATAAGATGGGGAATAAAAACAATAAAACAAATTTATTTATTGTATAATTCTAAGTGTATATAAATCCATGCTGAGTTATTTTTCAAGACAACCTGACTAGTCTCATTCCATTAGTGTTGCTACTAACCACAGAGAGATGTATTTATTTATTCCAGAAACTTCTAAAGTAGGGATGCCTAAATCTTGTTCACAAGATCTACCTTCCGGCAACTTTTAGATGTGTCCGTTCTCTAACACACCTGAATAAAATAGCTAAATTTCCCCTTCTGCGGGTCATCTAACCCTTCAGACGCCTGATAATGAGACATTAATTTGACTCAGATGTCTTGGAGAAACGTTGCATCTAAACGTTGCACAATGGCTGATCTTGAGGAATGAACTTGGGCACATCTGATCAACTGGATCCATTTAACATTAAAGAAGATATTATAATTAACGTTTCATTATAGCAGATGTGTGTGATTTTTTAGGGGGCGAAATATAACATATACTCCTTTAAAAAAACTAACAAAAGGTGGCATAGGTGTAGGAGACCGTTTTTCCTGTCAAGGACGAGGACACTGGTTTCTTTAGATTGAGAAGAATATAAATTTAATAATGAAGATAAAAGTTCAACATACAGTTAACATTGAAACATGAAGGGACAAAACATTAAGGCATAGGTATGTCCTTTTTTCCTGCGCTTGTCAGCTTGGCTGGTGTAGCATCTAACTGCACTCCAGAGATGTCTGTGCATCTGCCTCCAAACTCTCTTGCTCTGTCTGAATCACTCATCCACTGCTGGCACATTTCTGGTCTCCCCATTCCAAGGAAACAGAGGTGGCTGGAACCATAGGAAACACTAAAAAGGAGTTAAACCAGTTGAGGCTTGCTTCAAAGAATTTTGAGCATATTCAGCCGGAGGAAGGAGTTCACTTCATGAGGAAGGCTGTCCATGACTAAATGTTCTCACAAACCTACTAATTTCTGAAATTTTCCTTTTCGCCTGCCCATTGGTTTGAGGATAATATCCTGATGACAAACGCACTGCAACTCTCAGCATCCGAAGAAAAGCTTGCCAAAACCGGAATATAAACTAGGGACCCCAATTGGTAACCACATCTTCATGGAGAGAAAAATTCTGGAAGACATGTTCGAATATACCCATGGTAATGTCTATGGCTGAAAGGATTACCGGGAAAAGAGATTAATTTGCATGCCTATGAAAAGCGATCAACCACAATACAGGCATTTTCTCAAGAAACAGGTAAATCTATGATGAAATCCACTCCAAGATGAGACCAAGGTGTTTGAGGTTTAGGGAAAGGCAACAATTTACACTCAGGGCAGTGACATGGGACTTTAGCTTGTGCTTCCATATTTCTTTATTAGAACAGGCATTTTGGGCCGCCAGTACCTGGGTTATAGCAGGGCTAGATCGGCTTGAATGCCTCGATTACCAGTACCTGGGCTATTATGGGCAGCTTACACCCAGGGAACTCTTAAATCAGGAGGAACGAAAATGCGCCCCGGTGAAGTGTTCGGAGGTGCAGGATGTCATTCTGCCTGATTCTTTCATTCAGCCGCCATTGGAGGGCACCAACAACAACTCATGAAGGCAGAATGGGTCCAGATCTTCCACCGAGTCAGTCTGATCATGGATGAGAGACCTTGCCTTGCCTTTCATGGATCCAATCATTTCGCATCTCGGATGTAAGCCAAACTCTTGTGATACGTTAGCACTTGAAAAGGATGTGATGTTCCCTGAAGCCAATGTCTCCACTGTTCCAATGCTAACTTAATAGCGAGAAGCTACAGATTTCCCACGTCGTATTTCCATTCTGGAGGACTTATTTTCCAGAGAAAAAAGCACAAGGATGTAATTTAGCTGGATGACCAGTTTTTTGTGACAACACAGCTCTCACTGCAGTGGTTGATACATCTACTTCTACACAGAAAGGTAATGATGGATCCAGGTGTTGAAGAACAGGTGCAGAGATAAAAGCTTGCTTGAGACGAGCGAATGCTTCTTCAGCTTCTGAGGTCCAGTTGAAAGTGCGAGGAGCATGGAAGTCAGTGGAACTGGACAGAGACCGAAGTTCTGAATGAAACGTTGGTAGAAGTTTGTGAATCCAAGAAAGCGCTGGAGAGACTTTACAGTATCTGGTTTTGGCCCACTAATGGCTTGCACCTTTTGCTGATCCATGCATATGCGATAGGGACCTACAAAATAGCCCAAAAAGTTTACTGTAGACTGGTCGAAAGAACACTTTTCAGCCTTAAGGAACAGATGATGTTCCCTAAGTCGTTACAGAAATCGAGTAACGTGATGTCTGTGGGTTGTTGGATCAGATGGGTAAATAAGCAGGTTGTTGATGTATATTATAAGTAACTGCTGGAGCATGTCACAGACGATCTCATTCCTTTCATAGGTATGAAACCATGGCTACCTTTAGTTTGTTTTTTTAATGTAATGCTTTAATACAGGAAATTAGGCTTATAATTTCTTTTTTACAATAAAAAATGCAGGATTTTAAATAGTATACAAAATGTTTTATACATCAAAAAATATACAATGCCAGGGTCGAAAACTGGTCCCACTGCAGAATGAAACACTGGAGGAAACTCTGAAGCAGTGAGAGTATAAGAAGCTGAAGGAGGAGAAGCTGTAGGAGAGAGAGTGTAGGAATCTGGAGGAAGAGAAGGTGAAGAAGAATAGTCTAGGCACTCAAGAACTTGAAACTTAAACTTGAAAGAATAAACATGTTAGCCATAACATTAAGCATTGTGACAAATGTTAGCACAGTAATAATTTATTTCAGGACATGATTCATTTATATGTTGTCAGATAAAATGATGATATTCCAATAATACGTGTTAAATTGGTGGTACTGAGTTGGTGTGAAGTAGACTAATAAAGTGAAACACTGAGTTGTATGATAATGTTTTGCTACATGTTATAAACTCCAAACTCCACTCACTACATATGTAAAATACATATGTAAAGTCCTCCAAAACACACATCTACACAACCTTATTTTTACACCTTTATTTTGCCATTGAGGGAAGTTTATGATCTTTTGTTTGGCAGGATATTGGGGTTGTTCCAAATGGGCGTGTGCCTACATGTGCAGACTTGGTTACTTTCAGAGATTTCCATAAAGAGGAGCTGATGTTAATACTTTTTAAACACTTATATTGACTGATGGTTGAAGTAATGAATAGCAAATCATACATGATCAAATCTTTACAATGCTTGCTCTACATCTAGCCATAAATCATATGGATAACTGGGTTTGAGCCATTTGGAGATGTGTTGCAGCCTGCCTGCCCGGGGCGACTGGCAGCATTAGTGATTGGCAACCTTGGGCCGCTGAGTCCTGTTCTCCGTGACTGTGAGGGGCTCTGGCTGGGACATCCCTCTGCTGCCTCCTGAACAGATGCAGAGTTGACTCCGGGTTGAGGTGGCTGGGGTCCTTGATCTGGACTGATTCCCATTTGCTCTGGTCCCAGGGTCTTTATGCCCTCCTCTGACTTTTGTGTAGACGGGGTCACCTTAGCATGTTCACTTTTCTGCAAACACCTTTACCCTATACATACTGAATGATGACACAGCCACTGAGATTCCTTTATATGTGCTTCAGATTTGAGTTAAAATACATAGTTATTCTGTTTTTTGTTTAATTATTTATTAATATATTTCACTAGTTCATCATTCGTTCTCCTGATATTTGCTGATTTAGTCTTCCTGTGAAGGGGAGCGGGGGGGGGGGGGGGATCCTTTCTTTTTATTTTTCTGTACAGGTGTGGTGGATGGTACAGAGCGTGTGGTTAGATTACATTTTTTCACAAGTGTGTGTCTGTCCTCTCTGTATTCTGCTTGTTTTCCTTTTATTTTCTCTTATCTTTCTGTCCTTTTTTTTGTCTTCAGTTGGGAAAGAAAATTTGCTCATCACGACACTACAGCCAGACCGTCAATCTACCTGCTGGACCAGACAAGTAAGAAATAGTAATTAGAATAGGGAAGTTCTAATCCACCTCTGTCTTTAGTCTGTTGTAGTGTTTTTAGACTGATAAGTGATGGCTTGTTCAAAAGAAATTTTGATATGTGAGTGTCCATTGACTTAAACCAATTGGAAGATGGTTTGGTGAGTATCATTGAAAACAGATAATTAACTTGGGAGATCATTCTATTGTTTTTAATACTTGATCATAATTCAATGTGGTAGAAATATGTATACCTAAATATCTAATGTTTTGAGATTGTTTTGTGATGTTGGATATATTTTGTGCGTTAGAGTTATTGCGCACAACTGTGGTTTTTGACCAGTTAATACAGTAATCTTATATTGATGAGAATTGTGTTGTTATCCGGGAAAGAGATATTTGTGAGCTCTGGAGAAAAATCAAATTGTCATCAGCATATATACTTATTGTATGTTCTATATTAATTCCTTGATTTTTTTTGTTTAGTTTCATTGTAGTTTTAGGTTTTCAGTAAAAATGACAGAATGATGGAAGAAGTGGGCAAGCATGTCCATTGCCTCTCTGTACAGACGAAGATGATCCAAATCCAACTTTCTTCAATTCTGCAAAACAAAACTTTACTTGATGAAATGCTTTTTCTGTTTTTAAAGAGAGGATTTTCTATCCTTATGGTGAGAACTATACTGATTATTTTAAGATCTCCATTTATAAATTAAATTGGACGGTAACTGGGTGGAAGTGTGGGGTCTTTATACTGTACTGTTTAATTTGATGATTTGTTTGGTAAATTCTGATATACAATGAATCAGTGGTTCTCAAACTTTTTACAGTGTGTACCATCTGAGAAAATAGCGAGCTCTAAAAGAATGACCGACCTGAAAATACAGTAGTAAATAGATAAACTACAATATGCATGGCTATTGGCTATAAGCAAGGAAAGAGAAAGAAAGGAAAGAAAGGAAGCATGTTAACTTCATATGAAGATTATTTACTGGGCGGGCTCAAGTGCATGAAATAAGAAAATGAAATAAATTAAAACACTTGATAAATATGAATGCAATATATTTTGTGCATTGTAAACATTTTGTACTATTTTAATTATATTTGAAAATTAATACCCTTCAGATTATAAGGGTTTTTTTGGAGCAATTTTCACCTGTTATTGTTTGTGTATTATAGCACATAAAATAGTCATCTTGTAACTCATTCAAAATCTTTGAATAAAGAGAAAGAAAACATAAATAGAAAGAAAGGAATTTCACATCTATGTATTGAAAAAACAGCAAACAATATGAAACATTTAGAAAGTGTTTACAAATGTCTCTGGGATATTAGGGCAAAATATAAAGGGTCTAAC
>JBAMHX010000019.1:814772-825453 GCA_037177515.1 Pseudomugil tenellus | reverse complement strand
TGTGATAGACTGGCGACCTGTCCAGGGTGTACCCCGCCTCTCGCCCGTTGGCTGCTGGAATTGGCTCCAGCCCCCCCACGCGACCCCGTTCGGGACTAAGCGGTAGAAAATGGATGGATGGAAATAAAAATAAAATAAATAAATAAATTCAGACTATCAAAATAATCTTTGTATATACATAACGCTCCTCTTGACAAAGCAAATTTCCTCAGCACAACACAGCAGCCAGAGCATTATTCTGCCTGCTTTAAAGGTGGACAAGCAAAGTTTAAAAAAAACAAACATTTTACTCAATATGTTCTTAAAACAGAGGCCACCTCACAAACTCGATCAGCAGTTGTATTTCTACTCAGGCTTACATTTAGCAGATAACATAAAGACGTTGCATGACGTGAGGGGCTAGCTTCACCATAACTTGCAGCAACAGAAGGTAGACTTGATTGATGTGGCAAGTGTTCAGCAATGTAACTGGATCACTGCATTATGGGATTGGTAGTTTATTGTGTTATCAGTGTTTCATATCGCCGGGCCAGACATAATTTCACACCAGGCGAAATATTGAGTTTGATAGACATGAGTTAATAGGTCTGGTTTACCTTCATAACAAGTGTGAAGGGGTGATTTTTTTATAGCTTTGTTTAGATGTTATTTAATCTTGAAATTCAGCTAAATTAGGGGATGCCTTTGTGATTGATGGACCCAGTGGCAGGAATGCACTGCAGTTTTTTTTTTAAACGTATTTGTCAAAACTATGACTGTTGACTGTCACTATACGTAGCTATTTGCTTCTGTGTGTATGTAAATGGATGTCAATTTCAAATGTTCTGATATGTTGCTGGCCTCAGACCTCAATGCAGCTATGCTGCCATAGTTGTTAAGTCAGTTCATTGACTAGTGCACAGGGCTCAGTTCACATTTCAACGTTTGAACATCGGTTGGTAGTGATTATGCACTGGTGGAAAGTTATTTGGAGCTGTCCAAAAACACCAGAAGCAAAAGAATAAAACCAGAGCTTTCTTTTTGGTTTCTGTCCTGACGTCATATTGCGCTGGTTCAAAGTTTCAAAACCAAGTGAAGCTTGGGGACTGAACATGTGTGGCTTGTATCGTGTCTATTCGAGGATTGGAGAATAGGTGAATTGGGGGCGTTCGGGGATATACCTCTAGTCATCGCTCCCGATGGCATAGGTCTTGTTCATTGACCATTTCTCTGAGGCTGTACATTTCATTCATCTGTCATTAATCCTAAAGCCCAGGCTGTTCTGATTAGTACGGGACTCCGAATGCAGAACAATTCAAGACCCTTTTTTCCAGGGAAATTACAAACTCAAAAATACCATCAGAAATACCTGCAAAAATATTTTTCAGCACTCTGCCAGATACTGTTATTAAAGAGAGGAATTTAATCATCTATGATGTTGGAGTTGTGGAGTCCAATGCAGTTCTGCCCTTTGTGGATAAAATTCTGTCAGTGCTTCCCCTCTGGGTTTCATGTGAGAAGAGGAGTGACTGGCACCAGTAATGCAAAAATAATCTGCTAATCTCCACTGTAATTAAACAGATGGAATGAGGTTTTTACTGCTAGCTTCAAATAAGCCTTAGGTTCCCCTAAGTCACAGAGAAGGATCTGCATAAAGGAGCAGTCGGAGTCACAAAGGAAGAGAACTGCAATGAGATCAGACTCATTGGAACCTGTACTGTTTGGTTTTTATCTGGAAAGAAGATAAATATTTACTGATTTCACAAGGGCTGAGCAGAGATTAACTGTGTATCAAAGGCATGATTCTATTGTGTAATATACATGAAAATCACAATAATTAGTATTGCACTTATATATACAATGGTATTTAAAACCCAGTGAGCAATTAACATGGATGTACACAAATGGTTGACATTGCACATGTTGTTCCTTTCATATTACTTAATCAACTATCCTGCATTTATAACGCGCTCACATGGAAGTGAATCCTTTAAAAAAAACTGGGAAATATGATGTAGATAAAGCATTCCCCTTAGTGTTTGTGCTATAATATAGTGTTCTGAGTGCTTTCAGTTATAATATAGTAGTAATGGACTCAGTCATTTTCTTCCAGCATTCCTTTCTTACTTTTGCTGCAGCAATGGTTTTGACTTCAGCCTGAATGATATTTTTAAATTCTTCGTATTTCTGAAGAAGGATAGTCTGCTCCTCCATGGTAAAATTAGCTGCTCTGCAGGATTTGTCCATGTTTGCAATTGGTCAGAACCTCCAAACGTAGTGAACACACTCTAATCTTAAGTGAAAAACCCTGTGTTGAGTTAGTGAGTTAATAACCAGATTTTTAGTATAACTTATCCTGATCTTGAACCGGGGGGATTCTAGGATCTGAGGTTTGAGCACCCAGAGAGCTGCCCAGCCAGACAAGAGAGTTTGCACAGTTTTGTACATGTATTACAATTTCATTCCAACTTTTGTAAAAGTTGAAAAGAACTATTTATAAAGTCTGTGGTTAAACGATCTAATCTGATAAAGGTTATTTGAATGCTGATCTTCATGCGATGAAATGGGGACATCTCCAGGTTGTATCTGACTCTCACCTGCTCTTACAGGGATGTGCTTTAGCTCTATGTAGCACTGAATTTTTATAAGCTATATAGAAAACAAACTAACAAATGTTGAGCCACAGTGAAAGAGGAATAGACTGAAATTATAAAAGAAACATATTGTAACCAAAATAATTTTAGTGTACATGTGTTTCTACAAAATTTTATATGGAAAGAAAACAACTTTCATGACATATAAAAAAAAATGAATAACGTTTACCTATAAGTTTATATATGTAAGACTACACAGTGAATGAATGGACAGATGCTGTTTTGTTACCTTTTTTACTTGGTTCCTCCTGAACTGCTCTCTCCTCTCTCTCTTTTTTCATCTCTCCCTCTTTAAACTGACAATCACAACATTGCATTCAACTAGATGAATTAAATGACATACTTATGAACAAAATACTATTATAAATACCGATAAACAAAGTAATCTCTTTGCTTGTCTCTCTCTTTATATTGGTAACCAAAAAGTAAACAACTTAAAACTGTGTTTATATCTAATAAGAGATATAAATATAGATACAATGATGTAACTTATAACATAATTTTCCATAGAAAATAATTTGACCTGACTCTCTTCTCAACCTGATTCTCTTTCAAAAAACAATCTTATAGCCATGATGAGGCTGTCAGTCTGTCTGTACACACAGACACACACACACACACACACAACCGAAGTTATAATGTTAATGGCCATCTAGTTAGCTAGTCATTAGCACCTTGGCTTTAATATTAACACATGAACCTCAGCTGCTCCTCATTCAAGTTTAACCTGGACAGTACTGGTGACCAGCTGCTGTTTCTTAGCTAGAAAACACACCAGCTGACTCGCAGCTAATAACATAAAGAGTAACCTCAGCTTAAATGCAGCAAACATGAGGACTGGTAATAATATTGCGTTGGTATTGAGTGTTAGAAGTTAGTAATTGTGCCATGTGTCATGGTTTAAGCAGGTACTTACACCAATACTGCACATCAGCCACTTAGCAAAGCAGCATCGTTGAAAGACTGGGAGCATGACTGTGAAACTTGCCTGGTGTTTTGCCAAAAAAGAGAAACAGCCGTGCCCATACATTTCAAACAAGTATCGTGTGATTTTTACAATTTTCATTTTTGCTGTAGCTACTGTCTTGAATGTTTGGTTAAGTTAATGCAGGTAACTGAGCAAAATCCGGGACATGTTCATAGTGGTTCAAGTGAATGAGTCATAAACGTGACAACAAGTGTTGAAGATCAATTAGATAAAAGATTTTTTTGTCAGACTAAGCTATTGCATATACTTTATTTTGTATTCCATGACAAAGCATGTAAACAGACATGTGGAGGCATGTTTACAGATGTGTGCACAGGTATGTAGTCATTTTTGACCATGGTGACATTTAACTAGACATATGTACATCTGAGTGGCAGCATGTGAAAAGGTGTGTGGTGGTGATTGAACAGGCAAATGGCAGCATGCAGAAGGAAAACTAGAGCTGCAGTCCAGCAGGTTTTACAACGTTTTCTAGCTTCAACACACATGACACAAAATACATTAAATGTGCAAGTGACATAGGAGGCCCTCACACCTACGTCACCACTCTGCCCCCAAGCAGCCAGACTTCAAATCAGGTCATCACAGTCTTCACATCAGGCCATTTAGGCTTTTAAACAGATCATTTCCTGTTTCCAGGTACACGGGGTTACTCTCGTAACTTCATCTGGACATGCATTTAACGTGGACTGACCCCTGATCAATTTAGTTCAGATCGGGTGGTGTATGACAGAGATAAAGCCACACTGCCAGATGGTGCATCAATAACACTGAGCGGTAAACAAGGTTTATCAAAAAACGTCCGACTCTCATTCATCATATTTACGTTTGGCGTAGAAACTTAAGATTTTTGCTGCTACATCATGAATGGATTTGACAAGTTGTGAAGCAGTTTCAAGTGTTTGGGCTCAATTCCTGAGAAGAAAAAGTTTCATGTGTGAAAAATGCACTCCCTGTTGGAAGTGGGTAGTCATATCAATTCATTCAGGATTAATATGACTTGATTAATCCCTGTAAATGTCATGATTATTTATGGTGAATGGTTATGTCATCCTGTGCTGCCATGGTGCCTTTTCAAAGGATCTCTTCACCAACATGTTTTCTGCTGTTTGACCCAATTCGGATATGATTGTGTCTACTTTGCCAAAATAGTGGCGGTCTGATTAAAAAACATAATTTCTGGCCACCAGGGGGTGTGGCTAATTAATAAACCAACTATGTAAATTTTTCAAAGTGGGACATCATACCTTTCAATTTTCACGCAGATATTTTGTTTTATGTGGGAGTTATATCAATTTAGTTTTTTATAGCGAGACATCAAACCTTTAGGCCCCACCCCTTCTACATGGCATGTCTTTGGAAAAAGGCATGTGTGCTAAATTTAATAAAGATTGATAATATGCAGTTCTGCAGAGTTTACAAAAGGTGGCACTCCTTTGCACTTTTTCCAAAAGCAAAATACAAAGTTTTTCTGATTTGTCTTGCAGGGGGGGTGCGCAAAATTTAGACTGGGTATAAAAATAAGAAGAAACGGAACTGCCATTGGTGCTCGGGCCTAATTAATTTAAATGCATATTGGGTTCAGAGCAATTCATTAATAATTTGAGTAAGCTGTTTTGGAGCAGTAAACATGAAAAGGACCGAAATGAGTAACAATGACAATTGCAAACAAAAAGGTATTTTGTATGCACAGAAGTTATTCTTTGCACAAAAACATATTCCATTCAAAATCGAACTGATTTTCATAAAAAAAATTGAATGATTTTCAGTCAAAATCAGCCTAGTGTGCGATATGAATAAACTTTTCCTCAGTAAATATCTCATTAGAACCATCAAGACGTCTAAAAATGAGGATAGCTTTGTTGTGGGATTGGTTTTATCTAGCAATATATTTACAAAATGCTGCTTAATGGGGGTCTAACTGACCATCAATCTACTTTTATATATCAAATTAATGAGCAGTTAGAAAACAGCATTGACAAACCACTAATTTTTTAATCTTTCAGACGTTCTTTAGAAAGGAAGTGAGAAATAGGTGTGTTTTTTTAGCAACCAAAAATGTCTTGTAATCTAATGAGGAAAGTGTGGTGTGAAACTGGTAAATTCAGACTGATTGAATATTAAGTAGTAAATGTTTTGGTTTGATATTTGAAATAGGAAGCAGATTTACACTACATTGTGATTCATTGTCTGCAAACAGAAATTCCTGATTTATTTTTCTCTTCATTTTTTATGCACATTTCAGATTGCTCAGAATGTGCTTGAGTCTGTTTAATTTGGTATTTAATTGTCTGATTGATCAGAAAGAAAATGAGATTTTTGTTATTTTATCTGAATGGAAGTGATGTTAAACCATCTGTAATACCATCTCAAATTTATTTCTGGATCTTGAATATAAAATCATAAAACTTACTGAAGACATGGGACTTGTTTTTGTGTGTGTTTGTTTTTATTTCCTTTTTCTTCTTTTTATTTCGTTGGGTGTTATGTCCTCATAGCTACGCCACTAACTTTAATTACCTATCAATCTACAATCTTTTAATAAACAACAAAATAATTAATCTGCCCACTTCTGTTAATAAAAGTGATGCACGACAGCAGTGGTGATGACTGTAGATTAGTATGTAGTTCTGAGTCTGTGAAAGTGACAAAGGAGACAGTGGATTTGAGGATTTTGTGTGTCACTCTGTATGACACCAGTAAACCAGCCTGTGTGAGAGATATGAACACGGCCAGAATTTCACTATCTAAATCTGACAAGAAGCTGATAAACCCAGCTTAAAACAGCCTTGTGAGCCATCACGCTGGCCTGTGTTAAGGCGACTAAATGAAGACTTCGAGCTTCTTCATGGTAAATAGAGCCTGAATGCTCTATCAACGGCTTCACGCTAGAAACAAGCTACTATCCCAGGAAACTAGATAAATAAAAGAGGCATTGGCTACCATCAACAGGCACATTCATACACAGACAATAGTGCTCTGATCAGAAAAAATGATTATGCAGACCCTCTTACATCCTGTCATTTGCAGCCCACTTTTTCCTTTCCTATCATTTTAATTAATTCTGTGATATTTCCAGAGCCTGAGCTGTATAGACCCCTAATGAGAAACCTCATCAAAACATACACGAGCCAGGTAATTTCAGCTGCTACTGGCATGATACGTTGTACTTTCAGTCTCTTAGTCCATTCCTAATTGCTTGTTTTTCTTCTTGATGCACAGTAGTGTCCATTATCGCCAACAATTGTCTTGGTAATCTACAGAACACCTGAATTTCTGCATTTTCCTTCTGTCTTTCAGAGGTAAAATGCTTTTTGTTCTCTTTCTCTTCATTTTACTTTTTTGTCTGGTATTCTCTTGTGCAGTGATAGCCATCTCATTGACTTTAATCAGCCATCCATCAATGTGACAATGCTCTAAGAATAAAGGTTTTCAGGCGGTAGTTAATTAATCTGCCTGCTCCTGTCTGCCTGCATTGCTCAATCATGGAGTAAATAAAGGCAGTCAAGAATGTAATTGTTTGTTTTCTGTGCAGTTTGCAAAAAAAAAGAAAAAAAGTTGAAGAAAATGGCCATTTTTCATCTGAAGGAGTTCTGAAAGTTGCCCTCTCTACTTCAATTTCAGCAAAGGTATTGTATTAGGCAAATGAAGCAGCTGAGTGTCACATCTCAGGTAAACGTGGCTTAGTACGGTCTCATGCTTACCTTAGGTTACTTTCTCTTTGTTTGGCATCTTATACGACTGTTTTTATTCAAAAATAAGATAAACACACTTATCCATTCGTCGGCGGCCCTGTGGCGGGTGACCGCTGTGCTCTGGGTGGGTGTGTGTTTGTATGTGTGGAGGGGTCATATGTGGTTGTGAGGATGTCATAATGGGAGGTAGTTTCCTGACACACATGCAGAATCACACCCGATCTAGGTGATTAAAAGGGTTTATTTACACAAGGAGAAAATAGTGGATCTAGTGGTGGTCCCTAATTGTCCAGTCTGAGTTTCGTCTGAAAGGATAGGTGGGTTAACAGGAATCAAGAACCAGTTGGGGAAGCTGCAAAAGTGGGCTTACTGAAATCCGGGAAGGGGTCCAGTCTTGGAGGTAGGTGATACTGGTAGTTGTTCCGACCATTTGAGGAGCGGGCAGGCAGGTGAGACGCTGAAGATGGCTTTGTATGAGCGAGGCAAGGAATCCACAGAAAAATGGTCGACACTGGAAAAACCTGAAACGAAGAAGAACAAACAACTGAGTACAAAAAAATCCAACAACCCAGGAAATTTTGCATTTACTATTTAACCCAAGACAACTCTGTTTGCTGGTTAGATAGTACCATCAAGGTTGACCATCCCACGAAGAGTGAGGTCTCTGCAGCTCTTTATATCCAGCCAGCTTGATGAATGATTGCTTCCGGCTGAGTAGTGGCAGCTTGCAGCAAAGATCCTCTCTGAAACAGACTTCTCGGAACAACACAACCAACCCCCTGACAGAGGAGGGGTTTGTGGGTCAGAAGGGTGTGGTGGGTTGCTTCCGCAGGTGTGTGTAGGTGTGTCATGATGTCATGGGAATGGGGTGGTGGGCCTGGGGTTTCCATCCGGCAAGTCAACTCGACTACTGTAATGCACTTTGTTGAGGACTAAGTCAGAAAAATATTAGGCAATTACAGCTTGTCCAGAATTCCGCAGCAAGGCTTTTAACAGGCTCAAATAGACAAGAACACATCACTCCTATTTTAGCATCCCTTCATTGGTTACCAGTTCATTTTAGAATTGATTTTAAGATTTTACTTATTGTTTTTAAAGCCCTTTAAGCACTTGCCCCCCTTTTATGTAAGTGAATTATTGTCCGCTTATGTTCCTCAGGACTAACCCTGTTGTTGACTGTTCCCCGCTCCAGACTCCAGTTTGGGCATTCACTGTAGTAGCTCCAAAACTCTGGAACTCCTTCCCCAAGGAACTTAGATTGGTAAATTCTGTGTCTGTTTTTAAATCTAAACTAAAAACATATTTTTACAAAATTACATTTTCTTAACTTTGTTTCTTCTTTTGTATTGTGTCTGGTTTTTATATTGAGTTTCTTGTATTCTTATGTAAAGCACTTTGTTACATTGTTATAAAAAGTGCTCTGTAAATAAAATTATTATCATTATTATTATTACTGACAGCGGCATCACAGCGACAACTTCAGAACCGAGTGGCAGAGAGTCGGTCGACAAGAGTCTTCCTCTTGTCTAACAGCAGCAGAAAGGAGGAAGACTTCTGCATCTGAACTGATGCAGAAGCAGCAGGAGTGGTACCAGATGGTCACCAAATCCTCAAGTACAGACGCACACAATAAAGGCCCGATAAGTCTCAATTCACTGAAGTAGCAACTACCCATCCCCAAGTAAAGCGTAGATAAAGCATCATTTTTTCAAAAACAAAAACAGATAGAGTTGGTGACATTTTCCTTAATGTTTGAATAGAAGGAAACAGGGTAAACTTAAAGAAACAACAAAATAATAAATTCAGCATAGATATTGCATTAATACTATGAACGTACAAAGTGAAATACGATAAAATACAGTAGAGTCCCAATTCGTAGCAAACATACATACCTTAAAATATAATTTATCAATCAAGGGGCATATCTTTTGAGCAAGAAGCAACAAACATGTTGGCATCGAATCATGTGTAGTTACAATTAATCCAGGAAAAAAATTTGATTGCTCTTCTGCCTTCATCTCAGGGACCACAGGAAACTAAGTCCGTGGCTTCCTTCACTGAGGAGAGATGCTTTCTGGAACCGTCTTCAAGCACAGAAAATAGCTTTGCAGGATATCTGAGGGCTGGCTTGAAACCCAACTCATTCAGCCTTACATTCTCTTTTTATTCATATTTATGTTAAAAAAAAACAAACGTTTAGTTTTAGTATGTTAAATACATTTTGATGGAATTCGGCCCTTGCGCTAAAGTATGTTCTATTTCGTATAGGCTTGGTCTTTAATGCTATCGCTAGTGGGTTTATCCCTGCGCGCATGCACGTAGCACTGAAAACTTTAGTCCACGCCCACCTGCTGTGTGACATTATATAACGGGCCCTGCTCATCAATCTGCTTCCCTTTTCATTTCAGCACGGAAAGCTTTAGCTACAGTGTTAGACCTGTTTTCTACCAGTGGTCTTCGTCGGCACCCGGGGACGCTGAAGCAAGGAGCTAAACGGCTCCTTCTCCCCCCCCACGGATCTGGCAGCCCTGCTCCACACACTCTTTCGGTGGGTCCTGGGCTGGTTGATCCAGAGGATTCCGTTCAAGAGGATTCTTTCACCCCGGGAATTCCCGCCTTTCACATCCCGGATATGTTGGACTGTAGATAGGAGCACGGGCGCACGGGAGCCGCCGCAGCTACGCTTCCTACCTCCTCCTCCTCAGTTATTCTCCCCATGAGCTCATTGCATTACTTGGACTAGTCGCTATTAATCTGTCGGTTATTTAGCGACATGTTTTCCGGTTATTTATCCTACAGGCCCTACATCAACTTCATACAGGCTCTGGACCATGTGTGTCTCTATTTCCCCCTCCCACTTTACAGTGGGACATGGGTTCCAATTCATCAGTCAACATGTTGTTATGACTCGGCATGTGTCTATGACATGCCTGTCTCTGCTTATCACTCCTCACTTGCCAGTGAGGCATTGGCTCAGATGCTAACTGCAACATGTTGCTATGAGGGGCCGTATAGGCCGTAATTCATTCTTTCTCTCGCGTACATATATTGTCTCCCTCACATACATATATTGTCTCCCTCGCATACATATATTGTCTCTCTCACATACATATATTCTTTTCTCACATACATATATTCTCTCCCTCACATACATATATTATCTCCCTCACATACATATATTATCTCTCTCACATACATATATTCTCCCTCTCACATACAGATACATTCTCTCTCTCACATACATCTATTCTCTCTCTCATATACATATATTCTCTCTCTCACATACTTTATTCTCTCTCTCATATACATATATTCTTTCTCTCACATACATATATTCTCTCTCTCATATACATATATTCTTATCT
>JBAMHX010000019.1:788684-808626 GCA_037177515.1 Pseudomugil tenellus | reverse complement strand
AACCAGCTAAAACCAGCTAAAACCAGCTAAAACCATCAACCATCCTTAGCTGGTTTCAGCTGGGTTTTTCAGTAGGGTACAGATTCATATGATAAACGTAGCAACTGTACTCATGGCAAAACATTGTTATTTACAAAATAATACGATCAATAAACGTAGCAACTATTTACGGGACTGTTTTGCTAACTGACTTATTTCCATGGTCATATGATAAAGTTGGTACTGTTTCCGCCATGTGTTGTCAGTGAAAATACACTAAAGCTTAATGCAATTACAGAGTTATTTGAAGCCTACTATTTTGCTGGGTCCATTGTTTCCATAAAGGGAAGGAATTGATCCCTCATTTAGATGATGTCGTGTGGCAAATCCCTTTTGACACTGGCATAGGTTGCTAAAGCACTCCTCTTGGAAGTACTTCATACAAACAAAGGTTATTTTTCCCACTGATGTTGGTACATTCCCATGAAAAATTAAATTCAGCCACGCAACAGGTTTGAACAGGCTCTGATGCCGAAGGGCGATGTAATGAGCTGTGTGCGTTGATACACCCAACAACCTAACATTTTGATTTCTGAACTAACTTCGACATGACTGAATTTGGACTACAAAAACCTGTCGAAAAACAAAATGGTGGATTCACTAAACTGGTTACCCGGAAGTCCATTACCTTATTTAGTAGACCCTCAGTGACGTGTGAAACAGAAAAGTGTAACAGAAAATGGACAAAAAGGAAAGCTGGAAGCTGGGAGCTGGAAAATATGACCAAAAATATAAAAATATATGTGCAGCATCAGAAGGGAATATATTTACATTTTCTACATTCTCAAACACTAAAAAAAATGCACAAAAACATGCATTTAACGGCTAAAAATATGGATTTTGCATGATATGTTCCCTTTAAAGCTACAGAAATGCAGCTGAGAACAAGTGGGTTTCCTGGGTTTAAACACGATTCAGCTGTCTAAAGGGTTTCTGGGATTTTGTCCCAAGTCTGGTTCTGACTCTGGGAACTGATAAAAGACAAGATTCAAATGACCTGAGGGGTCTGTTTGGTTTATCCTGGGTCAAGAGGTATCTGATGTATTTTGGACCCTAAATCATTGAGAGCTTTAAACCAGTAACAGAACTTTAAAGTCTTTCCGCTGACAGACAGGCAGCCAGCATTACGACCTCTGAACTGGACTGATGTGCTTGTATCAAACCTGTCCATATCTGTCTTTCTTGAGGACCACACAGTTTTCTTTGTTTGTAGGGAAGCAGTCATCTTGTTTTGCCGGAAAACAGCCATCTAGAAACTGCTCCCTCTTGGGTAAAAAAGGGACTTCTAAACAGCTCTTAAGGCCCAGAAACTCCCTTGCCTTATACTCTGCACTCTAAATATTTAACTGAACAAACAGAAACACCTGCCTAACAGGATTTCCAATCTTTTAAACTGAAAAAGGAACTTTTCCAAAACCATATTGTGGGAAACAGAGAAAAGCTTCCAACAGCTCCTAAAGCAAGGTAGCTTCCCCTTTTAACATTATTGAAACCGTTTATTATCCTTATTATCCTTATTAACAGGAACACCACCATGCCATTCTCCGCCTTCTAAAACTGCTTACAAGCCATTTTCTTTACTTCCGTTTAGCTGCAATTACAGAAATAACGCACCTGCCTAACAGGGATTGAAAAGTGCAAACCTCTAAAACAGTTACGCTCTTGCACGCTGTAGGACCAAGTTAGATTTTTAAAAACTCACCAAATCACCCCCCCCCCCCCAAATCTGTATGTATGTCATTCTTATTTAATTGTATAATTAAAAATGAAAGACGACCAGACACCAAGTGTGTGTGGAGTTTGCATGTTCTCCCCGTGTTAGCGTGGGTTCTCATCGGGTACTCCGGCTTCCTCCCACAGTCCAAAGACATCCACCTTGGGGATAGGCTGATTGGGGACTCTAAATTGTCCTTAGGAGTGTGTGTGTTTGGTGTTCGTCTCTGTGTGTGGCCCTGTGATAGACTGGCGACCTGTCCAGGGTGTACCCTGCCTCTCACCCATTGTCCTCTGGGATTGTGTCTGATTTTCCGGGTCCACAGGGCACTCTATTACACTAGTCTACTAGAGATGAATGATGGATGGGTTTCTCCTGGTCTTTCTGATAAACAAAACTTTGAGTTGGTAAAAAGCTTTTTCAAACTTGGTTGGTGCTTTTAAGAAACCAAGTCTCTAGGTGTTTAGCAATGCTGACCCTCTTCTCTTTAATGCCTTCTCTTTAATAATCAGTTTTGTCTTCATTTAATTTTAGAAAATTATCATCCAGGTGTTTATTTACTCCAAACAATGTCAGCATAAGTTTATTGGACTGCAGTTGTCTGGTGACAAAGTTGTGTATTGTCTGCATAACTATAATAATAAAGTTCTGTAGTAGTTGACCCAAAGGAAACATATGGAACTTGAACAGAAGAGGTCCAGGGATTGATCCCTGAGGTACTCCACATCTGACGGCCACGTGCTCAGACTAATAACTGCCAATTGTAACAATAACTCTGGATTTCTAAGTTGGACCTGAGCCAATTAAAGGGGCCACTCCAGAAAGTCTAATCTAGTGTTCCAACATATACATTTTGGAAGGAAAAAAGGAAAGACATTTTTTGGAAAACTAACAGCATTTTTTTTCAATCTATTGCTGTCTACTTCAGAACATCTGAGAGAAGACATGGTTTAGAAAATTTCTGCAAAGACAAACTAATCCATCCATGTTGCCCTGATTGCAGCATCTTTACTGAACATTCATTTTTCATGCTTCTAATGAAGCCAAAGTGGAAGCAATTGGAAACTGCATTTTTTAAAGTGGATCTAGGCTGAATGCTTGAAACACTTTCTTGTAGCACTTAAGAGCAAGGTATCAGCATTTTCTTGTTTTTAACTGGTTTAAAATATTACTTTGCTAAGTCTTTTGTATTCTGACAGAAATCAGTCATCTACTCAGTGTTTTTAATAATTTAAATGTTTGAATTTTTTCCATTATTCTTGCAGCAGTCTCCATGTTTCACATGAAGTTCCTGAAATGTATCGATACAATGACTATCAACTGAATCACTCCAAGTGGCACAAGACAAGCAGCTAGAGGTTCAGATTGAAAGGTTCTTCTCCAATAACCCTCTAAAGAACAACCCATGAAAATGGTTTAAGAATGTTTTTTTTCAGAAGACAATTGTCAAATTATGATTAAAATGATTTTACTATGAAGTGATGCAAAATGTCTCAAACTGTATGTATCAGATGTCACACTGGGCTTTAACGGGCCCTGCAATGAACTGGTGACCTGTCCAGGTGTCCCTGCTAATTACTGGGATAGGCTCCGGCTACCCTAAAGTTAAGAAAATGATAGATGAATAGATGGATAGATGTAGGCTACAGTTTCTGGTGACCGAGAATTGGATTAGGCAATATAGAAAATGGATGGATAGCCTTTAAAGGATTCAGGATGGTAACACTGCAAAGACTGTAATGAACACATTTTGGACGGAGAAGTGAGATTTGAGAGATGTGAAGGCCATATTCTGACCTGCATCTACCCCTCTTCCTGTGGGTTTCAAAGGCATTTACACACTGGATCCATGTAAGCTAGATGGTTTTGATCAGACAGTTCAAACTCACATGTGACAATTACTCTAATAGATTGGTCAGGTGTCAGTAATTTATAACTGAAGGAAGCTTTTGGATGACATATAGAATATCTCCAAGCCAAGAAATTCAAATCCAGTCTTGATTTAAACTCACCTGGATGACTGAGAATATTCACCAGCGAGCTATTTAAAAATTTTTACTTTCATGAGAGTGATATAAACATGAGAACAAGGCTTTCCTTGGGATTACATGGACCAAAAATAAGTTAACATCTGTTTAATGACAAATTATGCAGTTTGTCTCTTTAAGGTGAATATGTGTGCTATACGAGCAGAATGTGTGTAAACAGCCTGTGGGAAATTCCTCATGTTCTCTAGAGTAATAAGAACACATAAGCTCATGGCATCATTATAATTACTTTTGGGAGCATCCTCTGATCTAACACAATGTGTGATCAACTCATAATCAAGTGCACCATAATATTGGACACATGAAGGATTCCAGTATTCCAGTCCCTGGGAAACAAGGAGACTGGAATACGACACTGTTTTGGGACACAGAACACCTGCCATCAAATTCTCCATCTATGCGGTTGAAATCAGCAGCAAGCTTTAAAAAAATTAGAGTCTCTCGGGGAGGAAAATCTGTTGTTATTTACTGGCTTATATCTGATTATTAAAATGAATGCCAGGTTTGTGTATTCACTGCAGGTCTGTTGGGTGATTTTTATAGATGTCTTCATCAAAGACTTGCCCCCAAAAGTTCTAAAGTGTGAATACAATCAGAAATATATAAAGGGTAATGTTGATCAGGATAACACAGGACTTGAACATTGAACATAAGATTTACAAGCAGTGTATCTGCTTGTAGAAGTAATAGAACAAATCACAGACATAGCAGGCTACTCCATCTTGGATCTCAGAAGTCACACACACACAGAGATCTCTACAACACCCTCAGTGATGAAGAGTAACAGCCCAAGCAGCAAAAGACGCAACATAACACCCCTTGTTAAATTGAAGTATAATGACTAGAGAGAATCCATTAACAACACTGAGAGGATGTTTTCATTTAATTTTTTGACTGATGAAGACCATATCCTCAATGGGCACTGATTATATTAGATTTATGGCTAAAACATGAAGAAATTAGGCTTTTAGAGGACAAGTGGAGTAGAGTTATAAGTTTGTCAAGGACTGTATCAGTAAACACTCAAATAATCTAAGGATCATGTTTCCTGATTTGCCAGAACCGAAAGTTGCTCTGAAAGGTTTGATCTTTGTGGGCTGAGTGGGGGTCAGGACTCTGGTGCCCGAGGGCACCCTCTCTGGGTAGGGGTAGGGGTCTCGGCTGGGACCGGAGTACTGGCCCTGCCTGGATCTGCCGCCGAAATGGTAAATGGTTATAAATGCCTGGTGTGGCCCTGGGACCAATGGGGTGGGTGTTAGAGGGTTGAACATGTCTGCGTTTGTTTTGTGTGTGTGTTGCGGTGGGAGATGGGTGACTGTGTCTGAGGTTCAGTATGTATCTGAGAGGGCCGAGTGTTTGTTGGGCTGGTGTATTGTTTTGCGTGTGTAGGGGGGTCTGTTAGAGCGAGGGTGAGTGTTTGCAGGTGAGTTTGTGGATGGTGGGGCGGGGTGGGGGAGGGTTGTGTTTACGTGGGTCAGGGAGTTTGTGAATGTTTTAGGGATGGTTATGGATGTCTAACTGTGGGGTGTAGGGTATATGTGGTTGTGGGCCAGGGTTTATGAGTGTGATGGGCTGTGGACGTGTGTGTAGGGAAGTGGATTGCAGGTGAGTGGGGAAGAGGAGGGTTGGTTAGAAATGCCAGAAAATGGGAGGTGCCATCTCATTTTCAAGAGTATTTTTTGGTCCTGGTGCCACGTCATCAACTTTTACCAGACTGAAAACTTTCCACCTTAACGGTATTTTGAACAGTACCGCCATAGTGGCATGGGAACTTTGCTCTCAGACTGCAGGTCTACTCGTGCTTCCCAGAGTCTCTAAGAAAACAATGGGAGGAAGAGCCTTCATCAGACACTGTTTCTGCCTTTAAAATCAAACTGAAGACCTTCCTTTTTTGAGAAATCTTCCTGTTGATACTATTCTAGCTCTCCATTAATTATGCAGCCATAGGGGATATCCCATGATACACTGAGCACTTCCTGTTACTTTCGCTGCTGCTTATTATCCATGTATAGAATGGTTACGCCATTATTAAGCTATCTCCTTTTTCTGCAGGTCATATTTTTTATTTCTGAGTTGGTTGTTTAAAAATTTCCTTAGGTGTGGATGTGTATGATGCTTGTTCTTTGTCTGCTTGCTCATCTGTTGCCCTGTGATAGACTGGCGAACTGTGCAGGATGTACACTGCCTCTCGACCAATGACTGCTGGAATAGGCTCCATCCAACGTGACCGAAATCGGGTAAAGCTGTTAAGAAAACAAACGAACGAATGGACGGACGGACGGATGGATGGATGGAGTGAGTCTATGGGGATTTGCTCTGGGTCTTTTGCATAAGCTTCACTATTGTCCAATGGAGGTTACTGCTTAGTCCTGACCATCTCAACCCCTTTCCTCTCTTGACCTCTGAATCACAAACTCATCTGCTGCCTCCATGTGCCTCCTTTTACTGCTGGGAGAGCTCCTTCATGATCTAATGTGTTTTTTTTTTTTGGTTTTTTTTTTTTTTGCTATTGCTAAAACTTGACAATGTTCTGTGTGAGTTATAAAAAGAAAAATCAATTTTACTGCTAAAATATACTGTAAATATTTAATTCTTTTTTTTTAACGCTGTTTTTTTTTTTTAAAAAAAAAAAAAAAAATCTGTTTAAGTTGTTTGAATCAGCCAGAAACGGGAGTGTCATGCCCTGCTCCGGACTCAATTAGCCTAATCACCATCACCTGCCACCAGACTCGTTATCCCCTATCACCTGCACCTGTTCCTGATTCCCCTCACAGCTTTATCCCTCAGCTCATCAGTCATTTCAGCGTCGGACATTGAATCGAATGGATGTATGTGTCAATACCCCTACCTGCTCCTGCTCCTGCTCCTGCTCCTGCTCCTGCTCCTGCTCCCGCTCCCGCTCCCGCTCCCGCTCCCGCTCCCGCTCCCGCTCCCGCTCCCGCTCCCGCTCCCGCTCCCGCTCCCCCACAGCCTGCCTTCCTGCCATGCGTTCCTGCACCTGTCCTGGACTCCTCCACCTTCCCTACAGGTTTTCTTCATCACTCCTTGTCTCCTAAATAAATCCTGTTAATCTTCCCTTTGGCTCTGGCTCCTTCCATCGTTACAGAATGTCCGACCTAAACCAACCACACCAGAGCTCAAGGAGGCCTTTCTGTGGATCCAGACTCACCCTCTGGAGAATCGCTTCCCTCTGCACCTCCAGCCCGCCTTTCTTCCGCGCCTCCTGCCCGCCTGACTTCCACATTCTCAGTTACACCATCAGTCACTCCGATCACAGATTACTCTGCTGCATTTAGGTACATGCACAAGACCACTAAGACTTGTATTGATACCATAGTGGGTGATTTTTCCACTATACCAAAAACTGATGGCCACAGAACACCTTGTTCTCATGACTGGAGATTTCCCAGAAGTCCTCAGTGAGGAAGGCATGATGGAACTACTACATTCAGCTAAAACACACATAATCATCCTCAACAAGCTGTTATGGCCTCCCAAGCAATAGCCCTGCTCGTCTCCGCCAGTCCAGCCCTGCTCGTCTCCGCCAGTCCAGCCCTGCTCCTCCGTAAATTGTGAATACAATTTTTTGGGGGGGGGGGGCTACACTCTCCTGAGGCGCCACGTTCCGCGCCAGTGTCGCAGCAGCTCTCCGCGCCAGTGTCTGAATCCTAGGAGGTCCCACGGGGGGACGCTCCGCTTCCTGTTCTGCCAGATCCGTCCTTTCTGACCCTGAGGCCTCCGGGCCGTCCGCCGGACCCGGGCCTCCAGAGTCTTCCGGGTCGACCTCCTGAGCAAGCTTCGTCCTGCCTTCGTCCCTCCTTCCCCGCCCTGGTTTGGGCGTCCGGTGTCCGCCCTTTGAGAGGGGGGTACTGTCATGCCCTGCTCCGGACTCGTTATCCCCTATCACCTGTTCCTGATTCCCCTCACAGCTTTATCCCTCAGCTCACCAGTCATTCCGGCATCGGACATTGAAAGCGAATAGATGTGTCAATACCCCTGCTTGTTCCTGCTGCTCCTGCCTGCCCTGTTATCCCGGATTCCCCACAGCCTGCCTTCCTGCCACGCATTCCTGCACCTGTCCTGGACTCATCCACCTTCCCTACAGGTTTTGTTTATCACTCCTTGTCTCCTAAATAAATCCTGTTAATCTTCCCTTTGGTTCTGGCTCCCTCCATCGTTACAGGGAGCAGGTGAAGCATTTGTGTGTGTTAAGATTCCTATCCACTCTCTGCGTAGCTTACTCACTGATTCGAAGCTTGGTTGACTTAAATGAATGATTTAACCTATATTCATTTAAAATAATCAAGTTTATCATCACTATTACAGAGTGTCGTTGAATATGTCATAAGATGAGTCAATGCAACAATCAATGACATACATTATTTAGTACATATGCAGAAAAAGGACAGTAAGTTGGTACTGGCTCATATTACATCTGTTAGCTCATTTAATTCGTCTTCCTTGTCTTTGATAATAAATCAGCAAAAAATCACACGTAGTTTCAAAGTCTGTAAAATTTTATACAGTCATGAAAGAAAAATTTAAACTACACTTGCTTTGCAAACAAATACCAGGCATTCAAAATTAACATTAAGTTTTGTAAACTAAGGATGGTCTAACATTTTTTTCTGCAACTCTTTTCTGTTATGCTTATTATTCATCATGACCTCATTATTTTTTTTGTATCCCTATAACTCAGGTCAGACATAGATGAGCAGCAGCTCAGTTAATCAAACTACCAGGTAAAAAAAAAAATTACACATGTTAAGATCACATTTTCTAAACATTGTACTACAAACTAAATCAAAGGAAACATCTCATGCATTACTCCAAAGGGAGCTAAGGAGCCAATATTACGATTGTGACTTATGTAAGAGAATGCATTAAGTGCAACAGCTTTCTATGATTTTTGACATGTATAGATCACTAAAGGAGTAGAATTAACTGTTTTTAAATATAATACATTTTCTTTCATGAGCTAAATAATGATCTTATTTTCAAAAGGAGTTTTTTAAAAAGTAAAAACTTAACTGCATCTCCTCCATCTCGTCTCCACATTTGCCAACAAATTTTAAACTCTTATAAATGACATTAAGTTTGTCTTTTAATGAAAATGTGATTTGTTTAGGTGTGTTGGGTACTCTCCATTCCACCATGGGCACTTCCTCTTCTCCACTGCATATTAACCATTATGCCCTCATTAAAATCCATGAGTTTCTTCATGGTTCTGAAAAACTCAGAAAAACATCCCTAAAAAAATTAAATAAATAAAACTTCCCATACTAATTTATAGAAAATCCAATCTATCAGAAAGGAAAAGTGTTTGATTTGGTTAGATGGACACCTGCATCTAATAAGACCGTTATTCGCACTCATTCTCTTGTTTTTATTTGTGTATGATAGAAAAATTAGTTCTTGTCCATCAAATCCTGCACAGCTGTCACAAACAATGAAGGACTCCATTTGTTTCTAGACTTTCCCTCCCAGTGAATTTACCCTAACAGCAAGACACAGGGTAAGGTAGGCCAAAAATCAATAAAGATTGGACACAGTCCAGTTCCTGCCTCAATTCTCCTTTTTAGTCAGAAAGGCAGTCTGGAAGAACAAAGCTATCAAGTTCAGAACTATCACTTTA
This sequence comes from Pseudomugil tenellus, assembly GCA_037177515.1. Lineage (NCBI taxonomy): Eukaryota > Metazoa > Chordata > Actinopteri > Atheriniformes > Pseudomugilidae > Pseudomugil > Pseudomugil tenellus. The sequence goes on along the minus strand of JBAMHX010000019.1, from coordinate 799,190 downwards.
AAATCCTAATGTGTCAGTCACACATGATACCTTTCTGCATTTTTTTCATTCACATATTATTTTTTGTTAATTAGGGCAAAAAATGTCCTGCAACGTATTTATGGTATTTATGCAAGGTATTTATGCAAGAGAAATTTATTTTTACATCACAATTCAACAACAGTGTGATTCAAAGTGCTTTACCGAGTCATTAAAACATTAGAAAATGCCAAGTGTATAAATGTTGTATTTTTATATATGCAGATAGGTTGTGTTTGTATGTATGACACTGAGTATTTGATAAATCGATAATTATGCTATAAATTTGGGGAAAAGGCAATGTGAAAAGCTATGGAGGAGAGTTGCTTTGATAAAGTATAAACTGATTAATTTAATTATTGACTGCTTATGTGTGGGATGAAGTGTAATGTATCAGTAGCTCTTAGCTGAATGTGGTATACATTTCATGCCTTAGCTTACTTACTTTGTTATTCTACCATATAATTATTTGTATTATTTTCTAGGCATCAGGTACCATCCTAATGAAATGCCTGAAAATTCTTTAATCTTGTATATTCTTAAGCTAATGACTATCAGACCGCAGTGTACATCCAATATCTGTTATGTTTTCTCTGGCGTAAAATATGTTTAGGTATCCTCTGGATAACCAGCTCATGAGAGATAACGATAAAGTTACATGCCATGCTATCTCTGTTTTACTTGGAGTAAGAATATTATTTCTGTACACTTCTTTTAAGACGTCTTTTTAACATCTGTACCAAAATGTTACGCATATTCTAAAAGTGTGTTGTTGAAAGTGCAATCAGCTTTGCAGCGATTTGCTGGGGCAGCAGCAACAGAACCAAAGACTTAAAAAGAACAAACAAACTGATCAAGAAAGCTGGTTCTGTGATCCGAGTAACAGTTTTACTCATGAATCCACATCAGTTTAACCTGCACTTCAAAATGAGGAAAACATTGTTACTTCTGTGTTTTACATTAATATTAGTGTAAAACATATGTACAGTAAACACAGCTCAAAGTGATTAAAAAATTGAAATGTTATCAGGAGTCACAGCTGTATTTAAATACAGAAACTACAAATGAAAAAGCATAAAGTAAGAGCAATGATGATAAGTATGTAGATATCAGGTGGGCAGGGACTCTATAGAACAATCTGGATGATGAGTTACAGTAAAGCTTAAACAATTTTAGTTTTAGGTTCCAAAGTATTTCTGACCAAGTACATAGGAAATGTGGAGCAGAAACAGATTAACATATAGGATATCACAATCTGGTAGATATATGTGAATGTATGTGTGTTTATATTTATATATGTCAAATAACTTGGATAAGTAGGGAATGATTATTGTGTGGTACATATGAAACATGGGTGGGTCTATACTTCTTCCCACATCTTTTTCATCTTCACAATGATGATCACACACTGTAATTACTCCAAGCTGAATTAAAAAAAATGTCCACCTAGTCTTCTGTAAACAACTTCTTTTTGTTGCTTAGCTACATTATTTATCTTATTATTATAAGATAAACTGCTCACCTGCTCAAACCTGTTGCCCCTCAGGTCCGTTATGGTGAAACATCCTAACTCTACTGAACAACCTTTAATAAGATAAATGAACAAATATACAAACATTATCATCCAGCTCTAACCACTTCATTCATAATTACCTTCACATGTTTTATACTCTGAAAAACTAAGTCTAAACTGTGGTAAACACACAGTTCTCTGAATCCACACTGTACTCCCATACTACAGCCTGTTTAAGATTTATTCATAAAATTTTTTTATTGCTCCACAAAAAACATTTTTTTTTTACTTTAACACCGACAGAGTTGAGGTTCTAGGCTAAATTCAGAAGCAGCTATAGATATAATGAAGCTGTCATGTGATCCACAGAGAGTACTAGTGTCGGTTCCGAATAAAATCAGAGACATAAAGCTGCCAACAATCACAACTACAGAAATTTTATGGTTCTGAAGCTGCGGACCAGATTGCTACAGCTTACCAAAGCTAGCATAGTTATTAGTTTTGGGACTAGCTAAAGACAGCTAGCATTCGCCATTAGCATCAATACTGGCCATTAGCACAAATAACATATCCAGCCATCCGTTTTCTACAGCTTATTCCCAAACGGGGACGCAGGGGGTCTGGAGCCAATCCGAGCTGACACAGGGCGAGCGGCAGGTTACACCCTGGAACCAGTCTATCACAGGGTCAACACACACACTCACATACACTCCTATGGGCAATTTAGAGTCTCCAATCAGCTTATCTCCAAGGTGCCTTTGGACTGTGAGAGGAAGCCAGAGTACCCAGAGAAAACCCACACTAACACGGGCAGAACATGCAAACTCCACACAACCTGCGTGCTGTGAGGCTACGGCGCTAACCACCGCGCCACCGTGTGGCCCACAAATAACATACATATTCTTTATACGATTTTTTTTACTTGCATTCTTCTGCTGTGAAGTTTGTCCACTGATCCCTCTTTAGATTGTAATGTCATGGAGAATCCTGTGTTGAACAGTCAAAGGTGCTAAAACAGTCCGGTTTGGTTGCGTCTGCACCAGATCAACAGACTGCAGAATATTTGCTCTCTGTTTTTGAAGTGTTGCCTCATAAATGAAGTAGATCCAAGCAGCTTGTTATTCCTCTGATTCTGGGAATTTATGTAGAGATGCTTTTCCATCCAGCTGGCCACAGCTCATGCTGCTTCTCTTTCGGCCATTGACTGCAGCTGTAGGCTGAGGATGGTGAGGGAGGGTGGTGGTCTGAAGAAGTGGGGGGTGACGGTGGTAGGGGACAAATGAGATGCAACACAGGTGGGATTGAACACCAGCAAGAGAAGGAACTTAATCTCTTTGGACATCGAAAACAGAAGAGATTTCAAAAAAAGACGTTTAAACAGTTAATTTCAAATAAGATAAATTGCGAGCACATCTGGTTGTTTTTTTTATATAGAAGTTAGGGGTTTGTTCATTACTTTAAAAAACACAAAAAGCTTTTGTAGGCACTTAGAAAAGTGATGATATGCAGTGTCCCATTCAATAGCCTAAAAGACCTGACGTGAAGACTGCAATGACCTGATGTGAAGTCCTGCTGTTTTGGGGAACAGCATGGGAAGCAGGTTGGCAGGGGATGACGTTGCAACGTAGGCCGACCAGTGCTGTTTTCAAACCTGTACTCTCTGTCCTCTGTAACTCCTTACTTTTATTAGACATAAATCACAGTATAAAACCACAAAATTTTTGGATTTCCTTAAGGACTCAACAGGTCTCCCAGTTGATGTTTGTTGTTATTATCAAAAGTTAAGAAACTATTAAAACAATTTAATTAATATTGGTAGTGCCTGAAGAAAAAGTGCCTCAGGCCCTCAGAAAATTAAAGATATCACCAGTATTTTAAACATTCATAGCTAATTACCTGCCAGAGTACACACCCTTCTTTGCTATCTATCTCCAGGCTCTTGTCTCTGTGAACCCTTTGCCTTCCCCCTTCTTTTTATCCTCCTTTTTTATCAGACACCCAGGACTCACCTCCAAATTTTAATCAAGCGTCAGGTCATGTCTCCTGAAGAGTTACCATTTCCCCTTGTTAGATGGCAGATACGTGAAAGAGCCTTAATGAAAGCTATGTCATCTAATGTGAGTGACAACTTTTGATGCCACAAAATGAAACTTGATGTGTTGTTTTACTTCCATAATAAACTTATAACATTTATTTATCATTTACTGCATTTTAATAAAAAAGAAATTAAGAAGATGTATTTGGTCTACAGTGGCAAAACTTTGTGAATTTTGTTTGTTAAAAGACTAACTAGGTTTGGTGTACTTAGAATGGGGCAGGTCTTAGGGAGTAAATATGGATCAATTTGTGGAAAACAGGGCTTAACAACATTTTGGCTGGATTCAGAGCTTAAGACAAACTTCTACAGTGTCTGAAACAAATTATTAGACCATCTGGTATACCAATATTACATGTTTGTTTCTAATACCTGGTATAAATAATGGTATTTGAAAAAAAAAGGTGGTCTAGTATTTTTCTTTTTCAAATAATTCTAGATGGGCTCTCCAAAGCCATTGGATTTCACCAATTTTACAATAAATTCTACATCTACAAAATAGTTCCTGCTTAATGTTGCCATTCACTTTCAGTATACCTAGGGTATACTGTATTGTACCTATAGCATTTACTGTGTACAAAACAATGCAATACTCTTACTTTTTATATTAAAGATGACTACATATTTTAATTATTTAACTAAAACTAAAGTGTTTTAAAGGATTGAGATAATGACATAAAGTAAATTTAATCATATGAAAGTGTGTAAAAAGCAAACTCTGAACACTGGTAACCTGTCTCTGGTTGCTAAATTAGGAATCCAGTATATTTAGTCACAGCCTTCTCCAGTAATAACACTGCAGAAAGCATATGAGGAGAAGACAACATGAGTCTCTTTTATATGATATACAAGAGATTCACCAGCAACAAAAATGTACTGAAAAAATGTTTCTGCAAAAATTCTTAATGTATTCTGTAAGACCAAACAGTAAAGGAGCCAACCGGCGAGAGGCAGGGTACACCCTGGACACACAGATAGACAAACAACCATGCACACACACACTTACACCTAAGGTCCAGGAGGAATCCATATAATTCATTTGTCCTCTGTGTGGATTTAAACAGCCATTTAATGATAAAAAGTCTTCTCAGTCATTTAAGAACACATGAAACAACATGAGATGGTGGATTGTCCATTCAAAAATGGCCACGATTGAACAAATATGTATTTGTCAATAAATACAAAAGTCATCCATATAGTGACATCTCAGCCTTTAAAGATGAGATAGTCTTTAAGGATTATAACAGATCCCCTATGCAGGCGCAACCTAAATCTAACAAAGCTAATTTTTCTCACTGTTCTCTTGAGCTAAATATTTCTCAATGTGGAACAGGGTGGTATGGTTGGAAAAATAGTCTCAAATTTAAGATGGGAAACAATCGTGCCAAGTTAAGTGGGGCTGAATTTCAAGAGGTAGCAGTAAATTGCGGAAATAGTTCGAAACAATCCAAATAAAAAACTCCACAAACTGATATTAAAAGACCCAAGAGGACAGAGGTACATTGCCTCCCCAATTTCCCAAGGGGAGAAGATGCTGCTAGCCACCAATGCAGACCACCTTTGCCCTGAGACAGAAGGAGATCTTCAGTGATGAACTGCCTGTTGCTGAGATCCTGGAGCACTGGCCTGCCTTGCAACTGAAGTCTCAGGTAAGAATTTTTTTTGTTTGTTATATACCCAGCATAACATTGTTAAATGTGAATTGCATCGATTTTGTGTCAATTGTGGTCAAGAGTGAATTTAAATAATGTGAACTGCTGTTGTTAAACTGGTATGCCTGAGTGAAGATTTTGTGGAAAAATCCTGCATCTTTCCTTTTTAACAAGTCCACATTGCTTTTTTGTGATGTGATGTATGTCTGACCAACAAAATCTTTTGTGTTCATACAGAATTACAAACATCAACCTCAAAAAACACTTCTATGGTGTGTTGGACCACTATGCTTCTTCAGTCCTTATTTTGAAAGAAAACTGCTCGCACAGGAAGTGTCTGGGATATTGGATAAACTTTTCAGGGTTTATGACCTTCAGCTCAGTTCTTAACATTTATTTTAGTATTTGTCAATGTGTGATTTGTGTACATATGATCTGGATATATGTTTAAGCATCCACAGTATTCTTATTTCATAAGAAAAATAATATTTGGAATGATTTTATTGCAGGAGCAAGTTGATGTAAATATTGGGTGTGCTGCTGTCCTACATGCTTTCCCTGCCTACCTGTGTGAGGATGCTTCCAGCTTTTTGAAGACTTGGAATGTAAGTCTCACCTCAAACGATGTAGTAAAAAAAGGTGTTGAAGACATACCTCTTGGGCTTCTTTTAGTCAGTGCCACCTTAACAGTCACTCCTCAGCCCAGCAAGATTGCAGTTGTATTTGAGGGTAATATGATCATTGATCTTCCCACCCTGGCTGATGCATTTGTCATATTGTTTGGACTGATTTACTCTTTGCATCTAAATTACTCAAAAACCCTGGCCAACACATTTGCCTTTACCCAAAAAGTCTTGATGGGTCTATAGCACTTTGACACTTTATGGATATGTAAAAGGGCAAAATATTACATAGCTGTTTACAGTGGACAAATTATGTTTACATTTTTGTAAAGTAAACATTACGTCGCTTGTTCCCCTTTTGATTTGAAGTTTTCTTTTATATTTTTTAAGAGATGGCAGTAGGTGTGTCACTTTATCCATCAACAAAAAAACTGAATAATCACTTTTGATTTATCCAAAAACAGTTTATCTACGATTTCTAAAAGTATGCCATGTGTTTGTCTAAATGTGACATTTTAAAAAACATTGTTTGGCATCAGCGTTATTAGAGATCTTGAAATAATTTATATGATCCTGATACAAAATAGTTAAACAAGTGACATGGAAGTGATACTTTGATAATATTTGATTATACTGACTTTTTAGATTTATGAGTATCTGTTGTGAGAAGAAAGATCAAGATGCACTTATTTGTGGAATTGCTTGTATTCTTGATGGGCACTCCAAGATTTAAAAGGTTGTGTCAGACTGTTATAACCTTAAAAAAATTGCATTTTGTGACAAAAGACTGACTCTGCGTGCTAATTCTTGCAGTCCTATTGTCAGTTCTCAATTGTCAGATATGGTGCCGTTTGGACCCTGTTACTTAATAAATTGATAACTTGGATTTACTCAACTTATTTATTCAATTATCACACTTTTTTAAACAAGTTTGTATACTTTTTTATTTGATTTTAATATCTTTATTAGAACTTAGTGCACATAACTTTTTGTTGTGTTAACACAAAATATTTGACAGTGGAAAGTTTAATATTTTAATGTTGGACATCACAGAATTTTAAAGCATTCTGTATCTAATTTAAGTGCTTACTCCTTATGCATAGAAACACACATAGAAATTACTTTGATTGTGTTTGTAACCCCAAAAAATAAGTTTGTTTTTTTTTTTTCAAAAAACTGACTTGATTACACTTAATCAAGAATGTTTATGTAGCTTAGTCCTTTTATTTAGCATTAACCTAACATTTTTTATGTAATTTGGTTCAATAAAAACATAGAGTTAACTGAACGTATCAGGAATTATTGTTTGGAACATTTTCACAGTTTGGTGGTCTCTGTCAAGCATCATCCCTTTTTCACATGCTAATCATATTGGGGAAGCTGATTAAACTCGATTGTACCCATATTTTATAATGATATTGGCTATAATTATTCCAAGTTCCACATTAAGAGGTGCACATAGATTTCTGGCATATGTTGTTATTTTTATATTATATATATATATATATATATATATATATTATATTATTAGAGAAACTGAGAAGAAACAGAGAATGAGCATCTGAATGATGAAAACTTCAGAGTTAATCTAACTTAAACCTGTTCACACACAATTCCATGAGTGCTTTGTCTCTTCTGATATTTTCCAAAATGTTGGCGCAGTGAAAAGCCACCATTTGAAGATAAGTTGTAATGACAAGTGTCGAACTGATGCTTTAGAGGTGAATAATAACAACTAATAATTCATAGCAATTAAAATGATTAAAAGCTGAAAGGATTTTACCTGTTAGTTTTGAGTTGTTGCAGGAAGTAGGTGGCAACAAAGCTAAAAAGAAAATTGCATTACTAAGGTGAGGAGAACTGTATTAAAATGCAAATGTACAGCTGTTAATAGTTCTTCAAAAACCAATAATCCCCTACAGCCAGTCATGTGTCAAAATGGTTAATGGAAAAATATCCCAGAGGCACAGAGCTTCTTTTTTCGGTTCTACTTTTTATTAAAGCAGAAATTCTGTTGAGAGGAAAGTAGGCATTGGGTCAAGATGGGAGGAGCAAAGATGGCCAAATGTAGGCGATGTTCTGATTTCACAGATATGACTTCTCATGGAAAAAAAAAGTTAATAAATAAAGATTCCATACTGCATATCAGAAATGATTCTTTGTTGCTCTTTATAGAAAATCGGAAACTGTTTGAGGAAACTTGCAAATCAGGTGAATGGAGGTGGTATGGGGATAGAGCATGCAGGTGCAGGACCAAAACAGAGCTCAGATCTCTTGAAGAAAAAAACTTAGAAGCCCAAGGATGAGGCATCAAGTAAGTGGAAATGATTAACAAAGTTTATGAAACACAAAAATTAAAAGACACAGACAATTACAAGGAATGGCCTATCGTTACAAATTTGGAGAAACTGCTCAGCATCTGATCAGTCAGAATTCTGGAGGGGTTCTGATGTGAGGAAGAGAAAAAACACTTCTTTTAATTACACATGGAAAGACGTCAATAAGAAGGTGTTATCCACGGTTAGCGTCCACATACGATTTCCCTCTTACCTAATGCCTACACCAGAGACTGCTTGGCACCTTTTCATCCAACATAGGCTCATCTCTGGATAGCTAATGAAAACAGATGATTGCTATCACTATAGTTTATGACCAGTCCTCTTATGATCCAAAAGGCACTGCAGACATTGTGACAAGCTGTATAACACACATAATTGTTTAACAAAGTATTCTCTTTTAAGAAAGCACTTTGGTCTAACTGACATCAAGCTAAAGAATAAGGCCTTTCGTTTTAACAGTTAAATGACTCATGCAGCATAATATCAAATGTAAATCAGGCAAGAACTTATATAAATGAAATTTCCACTGCAGATTTTAAAATTAAAAACTGTAACAAAAAGAAAAGGAAGAAAAAAAGGTCAAACTTAAACAAAATGAAAATACAAAGGTCAGCGATGAACCAGTATTTGAACTGTGCTCTACGTTGGACAAAAACAGTGTGTATTTCTACGTAGAGTTCATAGCAGACAGCTATGCTACAATCAGAAAATCATAAAAATTAGACCAGACTTGTAATCCCACTTTTTCACAGACAAGGGTCACAAAGTGCTTTACAGGAAGACAAATTAAATGCAAGAAAGAAAAGTCAACAGTAAAAACCTTGTTTATATAAATAAAAGTTTATATAAATACAAGTCTTTAGATGCTTTTTAAAAGATTCCACAGAGTCCAGGCAACGCAGGTACTGGAGGAGGTCATTCCAAAGATGATGTGCCACCACTTTAAAGGATTTGTCTCCTTGGGTTTCATAGTAGGTTCGAGGAACCATCAACGGGTTCTGACCTGAAGACCTCAGGCTACGGGAAGTGGTGTATAGTTGGATCAGACCCAAGATTTATTTAGGAGTCTGTCCATGCAGGGCCCCGAATGTAATAACTAAATTTTAAAAATGTACCTTAAAAACAACAGGGAGTCAATATAGAGACTTCAAAAAAAGGGTGATGAGGGCTCTCTTGTTTGTTTGGATCAAAAGTCTTTGAGCAGAGTTTTGCATATTTTGCACCTTCTTATTAAGAAAGTTAAACAAACTGTTAGAATAGTCCAGTCGAGATAAGACAAAGGCATGGAAAATGATCTCCAACTCAGCATGCGAAACCACTTGCCTCAGTATGGAGCTTTATGTAGCAATAATTTACAACAATATACATCATTATGCTCTTTGTCCAATCACTAACATACAACTAGATTTAATAAAAAAAATAACAGCTTAGCAAAGTAAATCAACGCTATGTACTTCCTAAAGACTACAATTAAATCCTCGACTGTTCGAGGTATATGGTCGCCCTTCCTGAGTCTGGTGTTACAAGAGCTTTGTCTTCTTATCAGGAGTTTTTCTTCTACTGTTCCCTGCTGAACCGAGGATGTTCCAGATAAGTGACTGGATCCACCTGGATCACAGTAAAATGGATTTTATTTTTGGGTTAGAAGTGTTTTTCTCATTGGTAAAAATGCACTGAGGAAATGTGTTAAAAACAGGTGTTTGAAATAGTATCTGACAGATTGTTACAGACTTTATTCATGTCTGTCTCTATTCTGATTCCCAATTGGGAGATTGAGATTGAGAGAAACATAAGATCTCTTAAATTTCAACAACATTAAAAGATGCTTGCTATAGTTTACATTGGGTTATTGTTACTGACTTATTGATGGTTCTTTGGAATCACACCTGTCACAGCAGACTGAGGAAAGAACATGAAGAATTGCCTCCAAAGGCATCATCATCACTCTGTGTGACCTTGGACTTAACCCTGCCATCTGCAATTAATGTCAACAGTAAAATGTTGGACGCTTGACACTGAGATTAACTCAATAAACGGCTGTCAGTCGCTCACCTTTATACTTTACTTCCATGCTGTGTTTCACATTAAAGGTTGCAGGCAGAGGTGAATGGAGAGAGTATGCAGAGGCTTGTTTTATTTTGGTAAAAGAAAAACTATCAGCTACAGCACTGAAGTAAAGCCAGTGATTTTTCATCCTGGGCTCTATTTTCCTTTTTATGTGTGAAGTTTACCTAAACTCCATCAGTAGATTTATATATATAAGATC
>JBAMHX010000019.1:762516-779715 GCA_037177515.1 Pseudomugil tenellus | reverse complement strand
GTCCTGTTAATTTTATTGTTTTAATATTTAAAAGGTTTTCATGATTTATTCTACATGTGCTATTTGATTTATTTATTTTGGATGGTCTGGGGACAGAGATGTTAATTATTGGTTTTAGGGATGGTGGCGGCAGGTGAGAGACTAGAGGAAAGTGTACAGGTTGGGTCCCGTACATGCAGACTCCAATTCTGCTCTGCTTCCTGGTCTCACCCCTGAGTAGTCATGGGTTTAGATGATGAATTGAATCCTTCATATTTCTGGAAATAAGAGCTGTTCCATCTAGAGTGGGATGAATGCCATCTCTTCTAATAAGACCAGGTTTTCCCCAGAAAGATTTCCAGTTATCTATGCAGCTGACATTGTGTGCTGGGCACCAGCTTGACAGCCAGCGGTTAAAAGATGAGATGCGGCTAAACATGTCATCACTGGTCAGGTTTAGCAGGGATCCAGAGAAAACTATGCTGTCTGACATAGTTTTGGCAAAGTCACACACTGAGGCAACATTTACTTTGGTGGCCTCTGACTGGCGTAGCTGGGAGTCATTAGTTCCTACATGTATAATGATCTGGCTGTATTTATGTTTATCCTTAGCCAGTAGTTTTAAATAAGACTCTATGTTACCTGCTCTGGCTCCTGGAATACATTTCACTATGATTCCTGGTGTCTCTAATGCCACGTTTCTAACTGTGGAGCTCAATCTGACATTTCTCACAATCGAGTCTCCAATTATCAGAGTGGATGGAGAGGAGGATGATAGAGGTTTTACCTGACGTGGTTGCGGGGGGGGGGCAGCAGTGTGGACAGGAGGGGGTAACATATGGCTTAGATCTGCGTGTTTTTCTGCGGATACGGCTCCTGGGCAGATTGCCAGGAGCCAGATGAGAAGGAAAACCCGTGGTGGCAGTGTGCTGCTGGACCCAGACTCATGGTCCAAGAGGGGAAATTCCTCCAAACTCAGGACATCAAATCTGTTGTTGAAGCTGTTAGATGGAGATGCAGCGAAGTGACGACTCCTCCCCTCACGCCGTGGATCACCGAGAGACAAGGGCTCCTCTTGGGATGGTGGGGAGCTAACCGGGACGTTGGGTTTAGCTCCACATTGGATCCATGGGTCTTGTGGAACCTGCTGTGGAATTGCTTCAGCAGCGGGACAGTTGTGGGCATTTTTAGGCTTGGCAAGGGCAAGCCTAAAAATCTTCTTTGCGCTGATATTTTCCGCTGTATGATTGGAAGAGGCTACAGCCGGTGCCTGGTACTCTGGCTGAGAATCTGTGATTATAATGGTATCCATCATGATTTCAGCCTCTCATATGTGGTGCAGGCTGGATATCCGCGCCTCCAGTTCGGCTACTTTTTCGGCCAGACGTAAACAGCTCACAGAGTCAGTAGCCATTTGAGCGCTCCGTTAACGTTGGCAGCTAGCTAACAACAGCTGGACCTAGTCGGAATCAGCTGATCAGATTTTCCCACGCTGTCAGTGTAGAAGTTTTCTGTCAAATACGAGTAACTCTGTTTTTGAATGAATGAAAGTTCTTTCTTCTCTGTTAAAATTGATCTAGACTAGTTTGTGTTACAAAAATTGCACTTTAAAACGATGCAAAACCGGATAAAATGCAAGATTTAGAGGAGACAAACTGATATCATTCTGACCTGGAAACAAAGCACCTGTACGCACAGTACCGGTAACGACTGAAACACACAGAGGTTACAAATACTCCAGTACCTCTCATTCAAGTTAATGATATAGGCTTTATTTGTATAAAAGTGTGTGTGTTTTTCTTTTGTGTCCAATTGAGATTGTAACTTTGTACATTTTATTACTATAAACCAAAAAATACAAGAGTCACTTACTGTACAATTCCTCTTAGCCTTAAAGGTCCATACTGAGCTTTATAAACATTTATTGCATTCTGGAGTGAATACTCATTGAGACACACAGGCTCAAATCCGGGATGATCCATCATGCACTTGAGTTCACTGGGTGCTTCCTACATTCTGGCAACAACTTATCAGTGGTATTTAATTAAATTGAATAATAAATGATTGAATAATAGATAGTCTATTATCTATAAGTATTAGCAAACTACACTTACCTTAGAAATTTCGCAACAGCAAAGGTTTTCAAGTTCTGTGGGCATTTTTGAACAGTTACCACAGGCACACCTAATCAATGAATTGAATAATGAACTTTTTTAAAAAAAATAAAAATAAATAGAAAGCATTTATTTTCATGTCAACATAAAGTTGTCAAACATTTTAGTGAGGATCAGGACTACACAGTAGATAAGTTGCAAAAGAGAAAAGTTACAGATACTATATTTCTGATTACAGGTCTGACTTGAAATATATAAAACAGGCTATTTGATAAAACTCAAACGATAAAATGCATAACTTTTTGTACATTACATTCATGACACAACACAAAATAAGTTATACTTAGGTTATTGCACATCTGTAACTGTATAGCAAGTATGAGTATCATTTGCTAGGTGTCAAGCAAGTAAAGTTTCTAATGTATGGGCATCATCTTTAAACTACGCTCCATATTGTAGTAGTTGGTATGGATGGAAAGGATGTAAATACTGTGATAACACACCATTTCGATGCATTCATTAGAAGGCGTGGTTCATTGTCCTGTTCTGGGTCAGACTCTGGCTCGAACATATAAGGCTGGACGGACACGTTTTCCGTCGTTGACATTTTTAGTAACTTTGCCGATAAAATGTTTCTCTGTCGGTAGATAAGCGTGTCGCCGCTATCAAACTACAAATGTAGCAGAGGAGGGTGGAGTTGAACTTCCTGTTACCTGGAGAGAGGCGGGGCAAGACATACCTGTTCACATTCAAAGAGACACGCCTTACAACGGGGTTAAAAAGGTATGTGTGGAGACACACATACCTTTATACAGACAGTAAGAAGAAGGATTTAAAAGCATGATACATCTCCTTTAACATTATTTTAAGCTTATATTATGTCCAAATCTGCATGTTTTTTTGTATTTTTTATCAAATGCTACTTACTTTACATTTTTTTATGTTTAATTTTTAATTATGGTTCTTATTTTCTAATATATCTCTGTAATATCTCTGTAAGGCACTTTGAATCACCCTGTTGTTGAACTGTGTTATACAAAAGACTTGCCTTGCCTACCATCTGAATGTGGAGCTGAAATGGAAATCAGTCCAGTAACATTTTTCCATTTTCTCTTGTCCAGTTTTTGATGAATCTGTGTGAATTGTAGCCTCAGTTTCTTGTTCTTGGCTGCAGGAATGGCACATGGTGGGGTCTTCTGCTGCTGTAGAACATCTGGTCCAATTTGGATGTGTTGTGTGCTTAGAGATGATATTCTGCACATCTTGGTTGGAACCAGTGATTATTTTACTTTGTTGCCTTTCTATCAACACCAACCACTTTGTCCATTTTCCTCTGACTTCTGGTCCAGACAACTGGTGCTCGCTGGATATTTTCTCTTTTTCAGACCATCTCTGGTCTCACTAGTGATAGTTGTGTGTGAAAATTCCAGTAAATACTTACTGAACTTCAGCAAGTCATCTCCACCTACATGACAAAAATGCTGCCATGTGATTGGATGGTTAGATATTGATATTAGCTGAAAAACAGATAGACCTGATAAAGTGGATGCTAAGCCTAAATAATACATTTTATGTTACTATTAAAGAAAAAAAGCATATGCCAAAGAGATTAAATTACCCGTCACAGTGAATGGATCATCAACAAAGGCAAGGCAAATTTATTTGTATAGCACAATTCAACACATGGTGATTCAAATTGATTTACAGAAACATTAAAATGTTTAAAAAAACAAGGATGGTTTCAAGTTGAAACATCAAATAATGAAAAGGAAATAATGCATAAAATTATTAAAATCATGATCAATTCCAGATTAAATAAAGATAAAAACACAAGATAATGTCAATTGAATTAAACAAAAAAGTTTGATAAAGAGGAAAAAAGATGCAGAGGCTTGATAAGCATGGATGATGTAAGTTTATTGTGCAAATCTTAATGGCTCAGCAAATGTAAATTTTTCAGGCCCAATGCAAAATGTAAAGATTTAGTTTTCTTATTATTTATATTGGTAGAGATCTCAGAGACTTAGATATTTGCAGGTCTGAATCAACTGTGCTTTACCTGTACCTTTTCCATAACTACACTATTATTGTTTACACTAATGACAAAAACAAGGTTCTTTTTTTATTATTTTGATTTTTAAAAATTTATTTAGGATATATAATCTTGTCTGCCAGGGGTGTTATCCTGTGAGCTCAGACTAAGTTGAACTTTAGCTACTAAAAGCAAAGAAGCAAACAAAATGACAACATACAATTATTTCCATTTTCATTGTGCTATTGAGTCTCTGTTTTTTTTCTTTCCTCTTTAACCTACAATGTTAAAAATCAGTGTATTATTAAACACTGGCACACAGTTTTTTCTACCAGTTTTCCTTCAGACAGCTGTCAGGATCTATGATGTGTAACAAGTTTTCTACAAATAATTGCTGACTCGTGACTACAACAACATTCTCGGGAAGAAAGCACAAACACCCACAATCAAGTGATAAAATTGACTGATTTCTTTAATTCTTGTTTCCAGTCCTCCATTCTCTCAAGAAAGAAAGGTTTGAGAATAATTTAGATATCTTCACTCAGTTTTGTAACTTCTGTACAGGATTGCAGTTTTCATAAAATGCACATCTAAAGATCAGCAACAACAATTTGTTTGTTAGAGGAAAGAGAACGTGTGGGGGAGGGGAAGTGGGGGCACATATCATGAAGAATTGTACAGAAGCAGCATTATTGGGATACACTATGTACAGTATAAACCATTCATACAAATAAAACTCTAAGTTATAGAATTTAATACATTACATTTGATATCTTAAGCGAAAATGAGCAAAGCTCCTCCACCCCACCCCTTCCTCACCAAACTATCCACTAATTATCATCCAACCAACTCAACACCGGCTGTCACTGAGAGGACACATGTAAACTCAGGATTGAGGGTGTTAAAGGTTACGTTTTCTCGTGATACTATTCCATCCCAGTCCACTCCTCTATAGGTAAGACTTCCTCATGAAAGCACCAAACTCTTTACCATCATCAGCTGCTCAGCAGATTCTTACAAAAACATTATATTCTGTTTTTTTTTAATGAAGTTTTTATTCTGTTTCATAGTTACAAACTGCATGCGTGAGCATTGCAGCAGAGACATTCAGACCAAATGTTGTGGAGGGAATACGCTTGATTAAAATAGAAGCTCTAGGGGCTGTTCATTGGTCAAGGACTCATAAATAAAACATTAAGAAAGTTAAACAGAGACAAATACATTAACAAAAAATAACCCCTAGCAAACTAAACAGGAACAAATAAGACAGTTCTATAGAAAATAAATTTTAGCTATCATGTTATTCTCCAGGATAACATTTGACTGTGTCATGTTTGGTAACAGGAGTTTACTACTCTTTCTACAGAAACTGCAACACTTATTAAAAGAAAAGAAGTTTAGGATAGCAGAATGGTATGTGTACATATCGAGGGACAGTATGGCTAACATATGCATTTCTCAGGGTTGGGTAGAACCACCAGTATGTGCTCCACTTAACCTCTGTGGCGCATGTGCAGTGCAGAAACATCAGCCAGAGGGGAAGTAGGGTGTGTCACTGTGGTAGTTGTAGTCTGGACACACTTTCTGCACTAGTTTGTAGTCGGTGCTGTAGAAGGAAATGAAGATGCAGATAACTTTGAAAGGTTTAGAGCAGAGCCAGGAGACATGACTCTGGGTTTGCTCCTGGTAGCAGGTCTTGGAGGGATCGAAGTTGCAGAGAGTGTTTTTTGCACCCTTCTCAACTTTCTCATACTCGATGCGGCAGTTGAAGGACTTGGAGTCCTTTGCGTCAATGACCGACTGCTGTGCTGCCATATCAAACTCCACTATCTTGGTTGGAGGGACCAAGCTAACGGATACGTTTCCCTGACCTGTTGAGTTGTGACGGAAGTAGACACTGAAGGTACCATTGCCGTGGTCCACGATTTTCCCAGTGATGAGCAGATTAAGTTTGACTGTCTTTATGTTGGAGTGGAAATCTCCCCAGCCAAACATCTTCTTAAACTTTCCCGTCTTAACCATGGGCCGCCGTTTAGCACGAGGCCTGGAATCCTGCAGGTCTGTGGTGTTTTTCAGCCATTCCCACAGGTCCTGCTCTGAGTAGGGCTCAGGAGTGTCATACCGAAGGCCCAAAGCTGTGCTGTTCTCTTTGCCGTGCAGAGTCTGTGATAGGAGCCTACTGATAGACATTTCCTTGCCATTTTCTGTCCATATATGTTTTAGCGTGGACTTTGGGCTTCCTGACTTTACAATGTCTGATCTTGAGGCTTGGGCATTGGTTACCTGGAGAAGAGAGTAAAACACAAGTGTCACCTGGTGACCAGTTTCACTTTTGCCATTAAAGTGCAAGTAAAGGTCAGATAAAGTCTTGCAACTACAAATCAGATCTATTCCAGGGGTCTTTACTTTTTTGTCATTCTGCTCACTAAAATCAAACTACAGCAACAACACATTTAAAAGCACAAGTGTCAATAATTAACATAAAAATGAACAATTATTATACTTGACTACAGTGAAAAATGAAGGACTTAGAACAAACTGACAAAATATAACATTTTATCAATAAAACGAAGCAGTGATGAAATAAAAACATTGTAATAATAGACTGTAAATAAATTGTTCTACCTTGAAAAAATCTAAATTAAATTTTATTTATTTGGCTTAAAGTTTTTTCAATTTACCCAACACAACAGATCTGCGCTGCACCTGCAGCTCATTTTCTGCTTAATTTGTTTCGTCTTTAGTTTTGTGTAGGATGTTTTCTTTTCAGTAATTTTAGTCGTGAAAGTGCTCTTCCTTAGTTGTATGCTCTGCTATATCAGTATAATTTATACTAGTATTAGTATTTATATCTATATAAGTGTATTTTTTTGTATTTTGTATCAGTTGTGTAATACATGGTATTTGTTTGGAACTAGTTATACATAAAGTTCAAATAAACAGCAATAACTCAGTCAGTAAGACAGAAAATAAAAGAAAAAACTTTTTAAAACAATTATCTGCACAAGTTAATTTCTGAAAGAAAGAAACTACAGAACGTGTCTATTATTTCTATCAAACAGATGTAGGTAGAAACTTTAGAAATGGTTGTAAAACTTCTTCCACATGGTAATTCAACATGGATTATATCTATTCTCAGTTGGCGGTATCTTAAATTTGGAGCAAGTACAAACAAAATGGAAAAAAATTGAAACAGGAAACATGGTGGTTCAACAAGCTAGTCCAAACATGAAGGACAGAAAAGTCTATTCAACGTGTCTTAAAAGCAGAATTAATATAAAAAAAAGAGAAGAAAAGAGAGAAAAACCCAGTGTTTGCTGAACTTTGAGAAATCCACTGTTGGAAATAGAATTAATCTCCAGTAAAACCAAACACGAAGATTATTAACACCCAACCAGAGGCAAACAGTGCCACAGAGAAGTAGATTGCAAATATTGGATGTAAGTGATGAAGATGCCGGCACCTTTGCTGTATACATGAAACACATGAACATGACTGCCTGCTGATAAACAAATGTCCACTTTCAGTATCATCAATTATGTGAGGTGCCATGTCAGATAAAGCAGCAGGAATGATGTTGTCATGTCTGCCACAAGAAATGCACTGGTGTAAATTTAAGTGACATTTCTTTAATTGAAGGTTTGGTGGAGATGAAGCCATTTTAAGAGTAAAATACATCACAAAGTAAAGAACCTTATATCCACCCGCAAAGTGCATCTGTTTGTATTCTTCTTGGCTTTACGCATGGCCGTAGTTGTTGCCAGACCCAAAGAAACAACAACAGTCGCGAGCAAAGCCGACAAGCAGACAAACAGATGCACTTTGTGGGTGGTTGTCCCTGAGTGATGTCACGACTCGAGTAGACAAGTTTGTGCATTACATGGCGACTCCCATAATTTGCAACGAAAATTCAAAATTATTTTTACAAGGCAGATGTCAGAAGCAAATCGGCAATACAGTGATGCCATATTGACTGGGAGTGCTCAGTGTTTACTGTGATTTTTTTGTGTCTTGTGATAGTCCTGCTTCAATTTGCATCATTTGGGTTAACACATTTTTGAAAATACCATTGATTGTTTTCAAATTTGGTGAATCAACTCTATTTTTTATTTTTGGACCAAAAGAACATCATTTTGAAAAATAAACCAAACATTTTAAATTGACCAAAGTGAAATAAATTAAACTTGTTAAAGTGGCAGCAAATAAGTTGCATAACTATTAAATAGATAATTAAGTTGCTTTAAACCAAGTAAAATTAAACACTCAACAACCTATGATGTAATTTTTAGTCCTTTTAAATTTAATAAAGCAAAATTATAATAATTTCAAAATATTCAAAGATAAAACTTCTTGTCATACTATTGATTTTTTAATTGGTCTATCATTAAAAATAATGCTTTGAAAACCAATGCTGAAAGCAGGCATAAAAATGCCAGGATTTCTACTACAAATTTTTTTTTATTTTAATAATCCTGTAATTTTTCCTCATAACTGAATTAATCTATTATTTTTCTTAAATGATGTTTTAATGTTAGCTGCACCAAACTGGAAGTTAAAATTAAATTAAAGGTTTGCATGGTCTCTGTGTGTTTCTTTTTTCTACTTTTTTTTAATTTAAAAGGTAACAAATGGACATTCTCAACCATCTGATATGAAAAATTTATTTAAGATTTATTAAATTAATTCAGATATGATGCATATTTATTTTGGATTCTATCCTCTAAAAGATATAAAAGAAACCTTTAAAGACATTTTTCAACCATCTCAGATCTATGTCACACTGACAAGAATGATTTAGGTTCATTACCATCATAACGAAGTCCATATTTTTATAAAAATCCGGAGGTTTGAATTGTCATTCTCTTTCTCATATTGTTATATTAATCTCAGTTTGAAAATAAAGCAAAGAAATGTTTTGCAGAAATTCTTCTGATTCATTCAACTTTCTTTAACAAGGTTCTGAACCTAAAAGAGAGGAATAATCAAAGTGGAACAAATTGAGCTAATTTCCCCCCTTCTGTCAAACTGGGCGATCTGCCTGCTCTTGCAGATAAAGGCAGTGGTTGTTCAAGCAAGACCGGACTATTAACTAAAGAACTGATAATTGATTAACTCAAGAGTTTTCCCTGTTTAGCACCAATAAGTGGAATTACTGATACAGGTTGTGGTGGAGGTACATGGAATTGATTCACGTATTTCAACTGTAACATGTGACAGCAAATCTATCTTTCAGAGGTTTATGCATTCTGTGGGTTGGCTCACAGATCAATACTTAAAAAATAAGGTTTCAGAATCAATCAACTGGTCCTTCAGATTGAATTGCCTCACTGCACATCTGTCACTACAGTGTCAGATGAGTCCAGGAGCATCCACAAACCATTGCTTGGACTTTTCTAACCTGGAGTGATGCTGCTGTTTGGTTTCATGTTGTATCATCATATTGAATAAAATCAACTTAAGTATGGAAAACATAGATCAAATATAAGAGCCTCATAAGTTTGTGAGGGTGATTGAAAGTTTAGAGGAAGAAAAACTGGGACTTTAAATATCAATAGAAGACAGGAATACTTTTAAAGATGACAAGCCAGCAATAATAGCCCTCTTAACTTTTATTACCCTCCTCAACATTTAAATTAAATTTCTGCTCTTAGTCAACCACTTTCACATCCACTTCAAATCCCCATGATGTTCATGACTTAATATTACAGTGTTCTAATATTAATTTTAAAAAATGCTGGAAATAAACTAAAGTACGTGATTGGGAAAAGGTCACATTTGTGCTTTTTATGTACACTAGTTGAAGAAATCCTTTTGGTTGCCAGGATGACATGCTAAGAAACATTCTACATCCACCTGTTAACCGAAGTGTTTTTCTAAATCCTGGTTCTCAGGACAAAGTGTCTGGCAGATATTGTCTGTTTGAGTAACAATTTAACCCACCTAAATAAGATTAATAACTTCTGAAGTTTGTCGCAAACAACTTGATGAGGAAGTCCAATAACCAAACAGAGCAGTTGTCCTGAGAACCAGGACAGAGAAACACTGAATGAGACAACAAGAATTTTATGGATTTAAATGTTGTCTCTAAAACATAACTTAAAACCTTGCATTCTTGACAAATTTAATGGCACGGTTCTATCTATCAAATGTATTTCTGGATGGTCCGCTGTTGCAACACAGCTAGGGTGTGCAGATTTATTGGGCAAACAAGTATTTTAACCACATCGTCCTCTTTATGCATGTTGTCCTATTCCAAGCAGTACAGCCTTAAAAGTCTACTACCTACTACCAATTAAGCATATCAGGTGATGTGCATCTTAGTAATGAGGACTCTTAAAATTGCCAAGCTTTTTAAGCGTGATCATCAAACAATCAAGCGTTTCATTCAAAATAGTCAACAGGGTCACAAGAAGCATATTTTAAAAAAAGGCGCAAAATAACTGCCCATGAACTGGAGGAAAATCAGGACAGTACAATTTAATGAACATTTCATAAGATATAAATGGAAACATGTAGGATTATAACCTTAGGCAAGTTTCCATCTGTTGTAATCAACCTCTGCATACAACACTCAAACTCGATTTGGACGTTTCCTAAAACTAAATCCTCTTAAGGTCTATTATCTTTCAGTCTGCTGCAGCCTTTATAATTTTACTTAGTCTAGTTTTAAAATTTTAATGGTATTTTCTTTATTTTAAAAACTCATGTACCTCTTCCCTCAAACAACTTTGCTTTTTACATGATTTGATTAGGAAAGGTTAAAAAATACAAGTAAAATTTTAAGTTGTATTTGAGAATATTTTGTAGAAAAAACAACAGAAGTGGTACCAAATGTGCAGCCTTTATTTCATATGAACTTTTCTAGGTCATACTCTGGACAGCCACTTTACTACAACCACTCTGCTTCCTTGCTTTATTTATGTGAACAGGCATGTATTGTTTATAAAATTGTTAAAAGAAATTCATGCACAGGTGCTAAAAGATTCACTGCTAACAGAGCAGAGGGCTCATATAACACCTGCCGAATGGACAATATATTATGGTACTATTAGGGTTACTACGTCGCTGCTAAAGTTAAAAGATGTGATGATGGTAAGAGCACAGTCTAAGCAGTCTAAGGATGAGAAACTTGCATTATAACTGTGAGGGAATGTCAGAACCTCTTTCTTTCATTGCTCATCTTTCCTAAAATAAATAGTTTGTTAATTTTGCTTGTTAAATATACAGTAAAACACAAACCTATTTGGGTAATAGACTTTGTAACAACATTAATAAAATACATCAGTCAGCTTTTATATTTACTGTGTTAAATGTACCTTTCAGTATTCTGGGATAAAGAATGAACAGAAGTGGCGCATATTGTTCTGAAGGATGTGATGAAGACACAAAGAAAAGCCAAAGGGAGATAATTAGAAGCTAAGTATATTTAAACATTCAAACTTAGAGGATGCCTGTGAAACAGACATTCTTATTGATCACTACCCATTTCAGTTCATTTTTGTTTTAATTTGAAATCATGCCTGTATTTTAATTTTTTCATGTTTTAATGTTTTTTTAAAGCACTTTGAATCACCCTGTATTGAATTGTGCTATACAAATAAATTAGGCTTGCCTTAGTCACAGCCAGGTGGTCTAAGGCCTGAGCTATGGTGAAGGGTGGGGAAATATGTTGCAGTCGGCTATAACAATTATTATGGTACATCCCTCTTTCACACTACTTTTACTGACCTTGATTAATGTAAAAATATGAATTTCAATAAATATTAATTAGGTCTTTTTCCTTTCATTAACAGTCAACACAACAAACAAATTCCTTCTTGCTTTCATAACAGCAGAAAATGATGTATACAGTTTACAAGCCAGTTTTGCTGCAGGATATCATCAGATCTTAACCAGCTGTGGAAAACAATGTAAGACAAAATAAAAAAGGGGAAGGACTACATCAAGGTGAAATATTGACCCTAAAACCTTTTTATTCCTGTGCTTCTGCTGAATCGTTGTATAATGAAATGAATATTTCCTTGCAACCACAAGGCGTATTTCATTGGAGTCATGCTTAAGGGGCCTTTATTAAATTGTGTAAATATCAGTGTGTATGTTGCTGGTGAAGAGGACATAATGAAGGCACGTAGTATGAATGTAAAAGTTTCTGGTTTGCCTAAAAAATTAACTAAAATAAACAAGTCTTTCAGGATGAATATGAATATTTATTTATAATGATGCAGCTAAACGTCTTTTAGATGAAAATTCTAAATATGTGAACATCATCCAAGCCCAACTCTGATAAAGAGAAGCAGAACTAAATTCACAAAGTTTTACAAGAGATTTTTCTTTGTTAAAAATCTAACAGATGTACAGGATTAAGACACTATCACATTTTCAGTCTACTCTTCATGACTGTCAAGGATTGGTCCAGAATTAAAAGTGACACATATCCCATTAAGGTGCTGATACATAACTACACCAATTCCTCCGTTATGCAAAAAGAATTGACTTAGGACAGGTATTGTTTTATTAGAAGGATGCTACCTCGACCATCATTCTCTTGATACTCATGGTCATAGTTTCAGTTCGGTTCAGTTTAAATTAATTGAACACTACAGTAGTCTGGAGGGGACAAGAAAATACTTGGCTACCATTGTTTGGGGCTGTGGTTGAGAACACTAATTTCATCATCTGTCCACATGTAGGTTTGTTTTTGTACTAGTAGCTGAATAAGGAAGCCCATCTATTGGTAATTCAGCCAGTTTTAATGTTGTGGAGTTAAACATCCAGTCACAGAATCAGTTCAAGCAGCAAATTGCCAGTTAAATTGCAGCACCAGGAATAAAAAAGGTTTCTGAATAAAACATTTCTTTCAATGAGCAACTTGATTATGTAGAAAGCAAAAAGCACTCAGAAATGCACTTAATAAAGAAAATAAAATCACACATACTGCTTATTCTCTTGTCTGCAGTGCCTTGGATTGTTTTTATTTATTTATTTTAAACAATCAGGAAATTTCTTAACCCTTGTGTGCTGTTTGGGTCTGTGGGACCCATTTTAACTTTTTTATCGATACAAAATGTATATAATACATTATTTTTTCATACTCAAACACAGTGGCCTACTGACTTGTGTTACATAAACTTTTTAATGTATTATTTTAAAACTACAACAATGCAATGGTTTCACTAGACCCACGATCACTGGCTGAGAAACAAAAAATTAACAGCACCTAAGGGTTAAATGTGTCCCCATAATTAACTTGTCACTTTTTGCTGGTCATACAGGTGTTATTGATGATCTGAGTTATTACCAACAGCTGAAGAATGAAACGATAAATCACAAAGGGTGGCTTGTGACCAATCCTGTTTTACCAAATTCTTCTTAGGGACGAGATGGAAACAGCCTGTGAGGGCAAGCTCTGGTAATTCATACCATTCACAATGTAGTAGTTTGTGACAACAAAGACCAAAGAAAAATATAATGCATCAAATGACCACAAGGTCCTGACAATCTCTCCGGCTTTCAATTCGCCAAATAACCTGAATCTGAGAGGAGATAAGCTGACATTCTCCACGTCGTTTGCTATCATCATGGTGTTCAGAGAGCGGAGCAAGACTAAGATACAAGCTGAAGAACCAAGGTTTCACAACAATATGAAGCAGGCCAGAATCCTTTACCGAAGACAAATGATTCCAGATGGAGGGAAGGAGAACAAAAAAGGAGACTTTGATACTAATAGAGCTGCTGTAAAGAAAAGGTAGAATGAAGAATAATTTAATCCTGAGCCTACAGACAGTTAACTGTTTAGTGAAACAGAAAAAAAGGGAGTGAACAATGAAG
This sequence comes from Pseudomugil tenellus, assembly GCA_037177515.1. Taxonomy (NCBI): domain Eukaryota; kingdom Metazoa; phylum Chordata; class Actinopteri; order Atheriniformes; family Pseudomugilidae; genus Pseudomugil; species Pseudomugil tenellus. The sequence goes on along the minus strand of JBAMHX010000019.1, from coordinate 765,762 downwards.
AATAAACACCTGGCATGGGATCATTTAACCTTTTGACTTAAAGCAATAAGTATAACCATTCAGTAATTTCAGACTTTAATCGTCCTCGTTTCTTTAAATCTGCTGCTTTCATCTACTTTTCATTGTTTCTGGGCTGGGATATCCATCCTGGTGTTTGCTACAGAATCAGACTACAGCCTTTCCTTCTGAGAGAGTTTGGTGCACGTCTTGATGCACAATCCATGATCTCAATGGTACGGTTTCAGACCATGTACTCTGCTTTACAAATTGTGGTATTTTCAACAACTCTGTTTTTTTCTGTAAGATGTAACAGCTGAGATTTCACCGGCTGATTTCACGTTTCAGACTGTAGTGAGAGACTTGTATACAGTATACTGCAGATGAACTATACTACATTTAAAACCAATAAACTGGATGATTGGAGTAAAATAAATGAATAAAATAAAATAAATAAATAAAAAAGAACAGAGCTTGAAAAATTTTTTCAAGGTGTATCAATAGCTGCATTTACATCTGATCTTATTATACGCTGAATCAGAATGAAATGTGTCAAATAAACACCTCAGCTTATTCCATCACCGTTAAATTAAAAATAATTTTCAATCGGATATAAAGAGGGAGTTTAAAAGTATTCCACAATCTGCTCAACAGAATAAAAAGAAATATGTATGAACTCATTCTGAAAGTTTCGGGATGTTCTTTCTGCCAGCCTTGAACAACATAGAGGTTAGGTGATGTGGCATGTAGGAGGAGAGGCTTTTAAATAATAAGATATAAGATAGATCTGGACCAAGTTTACGTCGATTGCTACAGCTTCCCAGCAACTTGTTAAGTGGTACAGGAAGCAAGGAAGGAAGGAATTAGGTGAGTGAGTGAGTGAGTGAGTGAGTGAGTGAGTAAGTAAGAAAGAAAGAAAGAAAGAAAGAAGACCAAGTAACAGTTTTATCACAAAAGAATATTTGCTCTAAAAAGCAACATTTAAAATTTGAATGGATTTATTTGATGGCAAAATTAATTTGTAAACATAGGCATTTTATTGTAAACTCAAGCTTTATTCATGTCCATAAAATGCATTTAATTGCAAAACAGTAAAAAAGATATAGAAAATATTCCTGGCCAAAACATAAGAAACATTTAAGAACTTGAATTTATAGGCTCACTGCATGTGGGACAACATTGCAATAACAAGTAAGATCAGCACACAGGTGAAACCCAAAACAGGACGCGATAAAACTGCAGTGGCAGTGTCACACATCATGCTTAGAATCGCTTGTCAGAAAGGGATTTGATTGGTAAATATGATGGAGAGAATTGAGACTACCATCAAGCAAAAAGAGTTGGGAGATTTTGCTTAATAGCTTGTCGCTAACTGTCCTTTAAAAAAGAAAACGATAACCCTGGGTTCAAACCCTTTAACAATACTTACCAAAAGCCTCCAACATTCCCAGAAAAGGACAATAACATTTTTGACAGTTGATTTTTCTTTAGAAGAGTCTAAAAACGAGCTCCTATGTGCATCAGTGTAATTTCTGGTGTACCAGCAAACCATGCACTGACAAACGTTCTGCGTTTTCGGAACATAAACTCCAATTAAATGCATTGTCATTTTTTTCACCATTTCAATTTTTCTGTATAGTTAACCCTATGAAGCCAAATGTATCATAGCTGATACAGGAGGGTTCTGAGGCCTTTTGCAACACTTTATGATATAAACTTTATTCAAAACCTTCATATTTAAAAAACCAAAAAACAATAAAACAGTTGTTATTAATTTGTATGTCCCATCGCTACTTTGCAGTTTACTATGTGTTGCAGCTCTTTCTGATGACACCAAAGCATGGACTTGTCTCTCTGCTTTGCACCTCTTAGGAAGTGCTTATCACAGAAAAGCCATTAGATTTAAATGGAGTGCCTCTGAGACTGACAGCTTTTAGTGGACAGGTTCGGTCAATCTGAGGGACAGAGATTTGGGACACAAGCCGTCCTTTTCCTTTTTAATTCACACGTTAATCTCTATGAATGTTCTTGTTTTGATCTGCCGGGGACTTCAGATGGAAAGTTGAAAATTTGACTAAATCTGGCATATTTACATTTTTATGTTAATTAATATGCACTGTCCCATTAAATAATATATTTATAAATAAATTTCAAACTTAAACTGTGTGGATTTAATTAATAGCCTTACATTTGGTGAAAGTTTTATCTCTACGGGCAGTTTGTTCCACTTGTTTGCAGCATAACAGCTAAATGCTGCTTCTCCATGTTTAGTCTGGACTCTGGTCTGGACTAGTTGACCTGAGTCTTTGGATCTAAGAGATCTGATTGGTTTATGTTCTCTGAACATATCACACATATCTGAACATATCCTAAACCATTCTGGGATTTATTAACAATCAGCAGGGTTTTAAAATCTATCCTATGACTGACTAGAAACCATTGTAAAGATTTTAAAACTGGTGTGATGTGTTCAGATCTCATAGTCCATGTTAAAGCTTTGGATGAAATGTTTTATGCTCTTTTTTGGGCAATCTTGTTTAACGACCACCATAGTAGGCCAAACTCCTGGAGATGAATGCATCGGCTGTAGGTCCTTGGTGATGTCTTGGGTGGGATCTTGGCTTCTATACCACTGTGGCAGTTGGGTGTCTTGATGGTAGGGCGCGCATCCCGTGTGGGGTGATGCCTCTAGTGGGGGCTTGGTCGGCGGTTATCGGCTCGGTTGGGGATTTGTATTTGTCAGTGTGTGGTTCCTGGGGGGGTGTGGGGGGGGGGGGGGTTATGTGTGTGGGTGTGTGTGCATTTCTTGGTGTAGGTGAGATATCATTATGAGTGGTATTTCGTGGGTGGGTTCTTTGTTGTTTTCATGTACAGTTTTTTCACAACAACTGTGATATGAACTGTCTTCCTAGTTGCACTGGAAACTAAAAGCAGGAGATTGTGTACATGTATCTATCATTCCTTTAAAGAGGGGAAGCTGCAAAAGATAAGGTAAAACTTAACAGCTCAGGTGGATCATATCATGGATTTGTTTTAAATAAATAAACATAAATGGAACACAGCAAATGAGATTGTCTGTAAAGTTGCCTTTTGTGCATTTCTCTGATCCTGTTGCACTAAAGGCTGTTACATACTCCACGAGAAGCGAGAAATTTGTTCTTGTTCTCGGGGTTCCGAGAAGAAAATGACGTCATTTTGTTCGCGCGGACGTGTTTGAAGACAGTTCTCGACACACCGGGCTGGCAGAAC
>JBAMHX010000019.1:727448-741096 GCA_037177515.1 Pseudomugil tenellus | reverse complement strand
TATTATATTATATTATATTATATTATATTATATTATATTATATTATATTATATTACATTATATTATATTATATTATACTTTTATGAGCTTTCAACCTTCTGTTAGTGTTAATTATACCTTAAAACAATCCCTGGAGTAGTTTTATTTTTATCCATGGGTTTTGTAGCTTTATTCCTTTGAAAATAAGGGTGTGGTTTAGGCAAAGCCAATCCCTGACCACAAAGCTCTGACGTGGCACTCCACCTAAGCTTGGGGTGGTGGGGTAGGAGGGGTGTAATAGCTGTTTTTCCTGTCAAGGACGAGGAGACGGATTTCTTAGATTGAGAAGAATATAAATTTAATAATGGAGAATAAAAGAAGTTGAACATACATTAAAACATGGAGTGAGACAATACATTAAGACATACAGACATGGTCAAGGTTATAACCCGGGGAGAATCCCTTCAGAGATCTGTTGTCACACAGAAGCTATTCTGCCCGGTCACTTAGGGACACCTTCGTTTAGGCACTTTGGTTGTGTGTGTCAGTCTGGAGCCTTTTCTTATGATATGACAGATAAACGGAGGTCTCATCTAAACATTTTCCTGATGGAAGGACGCCGGGCTTGTAGATGGCTTCCTAAGGTCAGAATGACACCATATTAGGAGCCTTATGGTCGGACCTTTCAGCTAGACATTAGATAAGAGCAAGGTAATTAATCTAAGATTTTAAATTTCCTCTACAGGGGGAATGAGCTCTGTCTGAGGCAACATCACGGATTGACCGGGGAAATGGGAGGAACTCTCTGGCTGCTCTGTGCGGGCGGGGCAGGTAGGCAAGAGGAGCTGGGAGCAGGACATAGTAAGCCATTCCCACTTCCAGGTAAGAGATCTCGCAACAAGAAATGAGAGGTATGGCAAAACTATATTTTGATGCATGTTGCAAAATGCATAATATTATAGTAAATGTGCGTAGAATAGACTGTGAAACAGCAAATATCGCAAAATATGGGACATTTAAACAACCAAAAATATCTTTCGGCTCTTTTATATTCTTTTCATTACAACTTTCTATTTCTTTTTTAAATTTTTTTTAACTTGTCCTGTCCAGCATAAAGGCGGGCAGAACGGTGATCTCTCCGCTGTGTCATGCATTAGGACACAACTTTCTGCTCCTTTTAAAGCTAAAGTAATTCTGTCCACATTTACATGTGCATTACAGCTGCAAATTGCAACACATCTACAAAACCAACAAACATTTACTCCGAGAGAAGAAAAAATCCAGTAGCCCACGTAATGATGGGAGAAACTTTTCCACATTTTGAAGTTATTTTAAATGTACATATGTGTGCCTTTCTACATGCATGTTGTAATTCTGGTCATCTGAACAGACTCAGCTTATAATGCAAACTGAAGTCACATCTAAGTAAGAAAGAAAGAAAAGATAGAACAAGTTATCCTCCTGATTTGGAAATCTTTTAGATTTAAACAACCTCACATGGACGAACAAATACTACCAGTCACTTTAAATAAATATTAGATTTATAAATTCATCCTGCAGACCTGGTCAGCCCTGTGGCGGACTGGTTTTAGCCCCCAGGCCATACGTTTGAAATCTCTGACCGAGAGCAAGAGTTGGGGAGGCTGAGCACAGATTAGACAAAACCAGCCAGACAGCATCAGAAAGGTCTGTTTTACACTCAGTTTAGGGTTCACATCATCAATACAACGCACACTCATACACACACACACACACACACAACCTGTGCACACAGGTCAAACATCAACTCTGTCACTTCACTTCTGATTTCACGGTTTTAATTTAAACGCTGCTTCTCAAGTCTTACTGACATGACTAAGAGATGCAGAGCTGCTTTCCCGACGGCTGGAGTACGCTCGGGGCGCTGAGCCACAGGGGGGCCCCTGAGTGCTGACCAGTTTGGAACCTCTAAAGAGCAATGGCAAAGGGGTTTGCATAGTTATTGGTTATTGATTTACAGAAGCTTGACCAGTTAATTTACTGAACATTAGATTATATGACGAAAAAACTTAAATGTCTGTTTTGATCATTGTTTCTCGGCTCAAATATAATCGACTCAATGTGAGAACGACGCTGAAAGACAAATGGAAGCATATATTTAAGCGTTTAAGCATAATATATGCTAACAATACTAGCATATATACTAGCATATATTTCTCCTGTTTCTCTCCATTTTCTACCAGGGTTATAAAGATCTGTTTAACACCACTTGTATAAATTGTTTTTTTAGAAAAAATCTTCCCTAGTCCAGCTGGAGTTTCCATGTGATCCATCCAGAGTTCATTTAATTTATTAGTTCTTCACACAGCAGAGGAGATTTTAGATTAGTTTGTAATGCTGCAATCAAAATATAGAAATAAATCAAAGTTAAAGACACACAAGGCGTCTTCATTTGATTTTACACATGTGTAGTCTTAGGAAATAATTTAATAAGGAATAATTATGACCATTTCTCTAATCATCATATCAAGATACTCGCGCATCATGACATGATGGGTGGAAGTTATTATGCACTATTGTGCACATGGATTATATATTTTATTTTTCACATGCCTGCGGGAGGATTTATGCTTCGGAAAACTATTTATTTATGTACGCATTGTATTAGGCTATAAATGTAATCCCTAGGCGTGATGATGCAGTTTTCAGCACACTGTTTAATCTTCTGATGCAGAATCATGTGAAATCATGTTACTCCTGTTTAATTAGAGAAAATAGTAAATAATCAGGCAGAAAAAAGCATTTAATGCCATAACAAAGCCTTCTAAAGATGATACCAATAACATGTTGTAATGCTATTTTATAATAAAAGGGGGTGAATTAGGATTGTAGGAACCCCTCTGGAAATATTTACTTGGGCCTGAATAGAGTCCAGAATCAGCTCTGAACTGATGCAGAACATCTGGATCCCACCAGATTTCTCTCCATCCAGATTTGTAGTATCTGGTTGGATCTTTTTTTGTAGACATATTTAGTTTCGGTAAGTGAAGCAGTTGTTAGAATAGTTTTCAGTAAAAAAAAATCATAATTCATTAATCTTTTCTTTAACTTAATAAAATCCAAACATTGTTTGGAGAAAACACAGATTAACAACACAAGCTTAAACAAGCTGGTTCAAGTTAGCCTGATGCGAATATTTCTGCAATTTATTTTACATTTTTCCTTTACTGATAATAAAGGTTTTTTTTTTATTCCATTGAAAGAAGTGGAGTTAAAAAGGTTTCAGATGCTGAACGTTTCAGGGTCAAAAAGCAACTTTTCAGTGCTCTCTAATGGACAAACTGTGTAACAACAACTAGTTTACATGTCTGGCTTTTGTACTTAGTTCTCTTGTTTATTTCTGACATTATGCAAAAGAAAAAAACTACAGTTGTTGTGATTTATTAGCTTAAAAATTAGCAAAGCTTTGAGTAATTTTTACATCTTTTCTGGTATTTTATTAAATCTGAAGTGGCCTTTTTGTTGTTATTGTTTAGGAATCCTTAAGAGACGTGTGGAAATGTCACACAGCTGAGTTTAATTTAACCTTCAGCTATGAATTCTCCTTCAGGATTACTTTACAAAAACAAAATCAACTAATTTCTATGATGATACAAAGTTTGACTACCTGAAGATCAAACAAAGTAAAGGAATCTGAATTAAAATAGTTTTTCATATCATTTCAGTAGAAGTATTGGTTCTAAATTTGTGGGAGACCCCTCCAAAAACCCGTCGTGAACAGCTGGTGAGGACTGGTCTGATGGGATGAGCAGGCTGATGTGAACTCTCAGCTTGGTGTTCCTGCAGGCGAGCGCACGTATGCTTAAAGCGGCGTCTCCATGCTGTTTAAAAGCTCAGCAGCTCAAAAGTTGAACACGGAGCTCAGAGAAATCCAGAACAGCTCTCACATGGCCACATGCTGCACTCGTTGAAGTGTGTGTCGGCTGTGTGTGAGCATGTGCAGTCACACAGCAAGGGGCCATTTATACAAATGGCTTTGCTGTAACGTTGAATATTTACAGACCTGCTTTTGTTGTTAAGCTTCAGTTTAACAGAATTATAAGTATGTTTAATTTATATAATAAGCAAATTGTGATGTCTGTGAAAAGATGGAGGATGGGTGGGGAAAGTGTGCTTCAGTTGGATTTTCCTTCTCATTCTTAACCGTTTAGGATGTTGGACGTCGCAGATTCCGTTTCCACTGTATGATAATCACAATTTAATGTGAATGTTGTCCGCAAGAACCCTGCATCTGCTCGTCCCAGGGAAGCAAGGAGCGGAGGCAGGGAGTAGTGTGGGGGGGGCAAGATGCCAGAAACCAAAGACAAAATGTTGCACCACTGAATCAAATTACATGCAGTCTCAGGTGATGATGATGATGATGATGAAGAGGACAAAGAGGAACAGTTGTATTTGGCAAAACCTAAAATATTAAGATTAAAACAAAATGTCTAAAATGTTATTAATGCAAATACTAATAAAAAGACTTTATAAAAATTCTACTGTTAAAGATTTGGTACTTCCATAAAAAAAGTTTATGCAATAAAAATGGTGCAGTAGTCAGAAGGAAGTGTAGTCTAACTACACATGAGGTCATGTGAAGTTCATGTAGAGATTAAAATGATAAGCTGAAAACATCCCCATTTCAGCTGGGATGAATTCAATTATAGACACAAGATAATAAAGAAAAATCAGAATCATTTTCAATTATCAGAGGCGTGTGGACAAAGGTGGAGGTAGGCTCAGTGGGTTGTGCTGGTCTACCTAAGCTGAGCTGTTATCGGGGTCAAAACACGACTCTCAAGACAAGAAGCTTAAAGAGAGACAAGGGAGTTTAACACGGAGTGAAAGCGTCAAAGTTCAGCTCTAATCCCCACAGCCGAGGATCAGCGGGCCACACAATAAGCTTACTTTACTGCACACACAATGTGTGTGTTTCAGTTACACATTTCAATAGAAAGAAGACTGGACGGGACTGATGCCACCAACACATTACCTATTAAATTATCTGCTATTTACGGCCCATTACGGACATCAACGTTCAGCATTTATTTAATAAATACAAGAAAAATGCTACGGGTGCAATATTGATTGCAGCTAAAGACAATAATTTTTAAAAAATTAAATTAAAATCAAATAAATTTAATTTATGTAGAAAAATGTTCATACAGTGTAAAGTAAAAATCTGGTGAGCAAGATTATTTTTAAATAAAAATTCACATTTAAAAACTTCTACTCAAAATATTGGCAACATTAAAATCAATAAATAGGATTATTGTCAGTCATATTTATGTTATTCTCCATAATTCTGTTGGTCATTTTCAGGATATGAAGAAGTGTGATGAAATTTTCATCTTGGATGCGCACCCACCAGCTGTTTATTTTATTCCACCTCGTTTTTTATAGCTATTTTTTAATCAAATTTACCTTTAAATAATCAATATATTCTAAAAAAAAAAACTATTTCAAAAAGAAATTTTAATATTTTAACATAAAACAAAGAACAAAAGAACAAAGCACGTTTGTCTTCATTGGCAGGAGAAAAAAAATGCAGGTTTTTCTGCTGAAGACAAAACTGCCAGTCAGAAAACATTTCATCTCTAAATGAACATTATTTAGATCAGAATTTAAAAAGCATGTAAATATGCTTCCAGATTATTTTCAATGCTTGACAACACACACAGCACAATATTTACATGTGCTGTTTTTCTCCTATTAGTGTAGAGAAAAAGCTGTGAGATTCATGCAGTTACACACGACAAGCTTGTATTTGTGTCTGAAAACGATGAAACTGAGAAACCCGAAGAGCTGAGCCCGATTCCCAGATGAAAACTAAGACGTTAAAGTTCTGAAGAAAAGGGAAAGAAAAGTTTAATGAAAATTCAATCTCTAAAGACCCGTACCAGGTGTGTGTAACAGGTGTGTGTCTATCAAGTGTGTGTGGAGTGCAGTAGTCAGAAGTGTCAAGTGTGTTCAGAATGTGTTATTCAGGTGTGTGTGCATCAGGTGTTCGTGGAATGTGTGTATCAGGTGTGTGTGGAATGTGTGTATCAGGTGTGTATGTGTATCAGGTGTGTATGTGTATCAGGTGTGTGTGGAATGTGTGTATCAGGTGTGTTTATCAAGTGTGTGTGGAGTGCAGTAGTCAGAAGTGTCAAGTGTGTTCGGAATGTTTTATCAGGTGTGTGTGATGTGTGTGTGTCAGGTGTGTGTGATGTGTGTGTGTGTCAGGTGTGTGTGATGTGTGTGTGTCAGGTGTGTGTGATGTGTGTGTGTGTCAGGTGTGTGTGTGTGTCAGGTGTGTGTGATGTGTGTGTGTGTCAGGTGTGTATGATGTGTGTGTGTGTCAGGTGTGTGTGTACCAGGTGTGTGTGATATGTGTGTGTACCAGGTGTGTGTGATATGTGTGTGTATCAGGTGTGTGTGATGTGTGTGTGTGTGTGTACCAGGTGTGTGTGATGTGTGTGTGTGTCAGGTGTGTGTGATGTGTGTGTGTGTCAGGTGTGTGTGTACCAGGTGTGTGTGATATGTGTGTGTATCAGGTGTGTGTGATATGTGTGTGTACCAGGTGTGTGTGATATGTGACAGGCACATTTGGTTTAGTCTGGCGCCCCCTTGAGACCATTTCAGATTCTGACCCTCTGATCAATTTTTGGTGTCACTTTTTTCTTTTACTGTTTCACAACAATAAAAACTATTTTTGTTTGTGTTTTTATTTATATGCATATTCATGAAAAGCTTATTTGTTTCTTTATTCTTCTGTGTCCGGATGGAAACCTGAGGATTTCCGCACATTAAGCTCATCTGGTTTTCTCTTTTACTTTCTTTTCTTTGATTTTTTCCAGTTTGTTTTAAATCAGTTTTAAATTCATGTGATTTTGTCCTGCAGACAGCTGACATGTTCATGAGCCCAAATCAGCGCCAAGCCCGAGCACGCGCACGTGTAGCCACGCGCGCATTTAACACGTCCGTGATCTCAAAATGGGGAAATAATGTTTTCGGTTTTCTGTCACATCAGTGTGAATGATGGAAAAGTTTCAGGTGTAAAACTCACCAGACAAAGCGCGTGCGTCAGGACGAACACGGCGCACCAGGACTTCAGCTGCATCCTTCCAGACAACAAACTTCCACTAGTTTCCTCCCGGCTGATGATCGCAACTCTACCGACCATAAATCCACCTGCAGTCCGCCTCAGCAGTCAGATGTCCCGGGAAACAGGAAACAGCGCGCGCCCCATGACCGCAGAACAGAGTTGGAGTCGGGGGGTGAGGGGAGAGCAGGCTGGTGTGACGGAGTCGGTGGGCCGGGCAGACAGCCGCTAGCTGACAGTTAATCCAGTTAAAGGAAGCAGCTGGGTCATAGCTGGGAGCTGATTCTGGTCCTGATTGTCTGACTGCTGCGCGCGCAGCGGCCGGAGCTCTCCGATCTGAAGGAATGGCAGAGCTTTCTGCTTTATAAGACTCTCTCTCTCCCTCCCAGTGGGGGAGGGTCGAGATCAAGGGGAGAAACCCAGAATTAAAAAAAAGAGCAAATATTCCCGAGTGGAAGGAAGTTTTCCATCCCCAGAAGTGGAACAAAAATATTTACATGTATGTTCTGATGCAGGTTTTTTGGTTCAGGAACTCCAGAAACCAAAACCAGCTCAAAGTGTATCCCGGCATCCGGTCATCATCATCATCATCATCAGTAGCATACAACAAGCCGAGCTTTGATTATTTTTCACAATAAGAATCAGAGCTGATAGTTTTCCCAGCAGGGTGAAACATTCAGCTAGATCACGCGGGAATGTTGTAATTTAACAGACAAAAGACTTCAGGCCTGAAACACACACGTGCGTGCGCGAGCGCGCCACCTTAGTCTCGCCAAAAGCGAAAACATTCATTTATCAAAATACAAAAAAAAAAAAAAAAAAAAAAAAAAAAAAAAAAAAAAAAAAAAAAAAAAAAAAAAAAACAGTTATTGTATTGCGCATTGTTGTGTGTGTGTGTGCGCGCGCGCTGATGCGGACAGAAACCAGTGTTCTGGTCGCACATCTCCAGATTGGAACCAGTTCAGGAGCCATGAACTAGATTGTTTCAGGCGTGTCTCAGACATGCACGTGATACTTCGCATGAATGCAAACGGAGCTCAGAGCATCTTTGCAGGTGATGCAGCGGAGCAGGTGAGACTCAGAACTGAGTCTGGACGCATGTCTGCAGTTCTTCATAGTTTTCTAAGTGGAGATTCAGGTGCGTCACCTGCAGACATCCGTCTGTTGTTACTGGTGAAGTTTTAGACAACAGATTGATTTGGTCATTTCCATTGTTATTGTCATAGAATGTGGCGCAAGGTGGACCTACATGGCACGGACTGAAGACAGATGGGACAACTAGATTTAAATATATTAACACACAACTAAAAGTCTGGTGGATGAACTGACAACTAAAGACTCTGTTCCAGAGAGGACCAACCATGTCTCCTTTAAAGCTTTAAATCAGTCTATTGTATAATGCCTGGAACCAACAGCTTTAAAATGGGATTTGTGAATCCGGATATCCGGGCCACTGCAGATGAGAAGGTTCTAAACTCCAAATACTGAACTTTGTAGAAAGTTTCAGCTCTATACTAATATTGTCTGTTCAGTTATTCGATTTGTGCAAGCTTGAATAAAAGAAAATATAACAAGAACAATGCATAATTCCTCAGGATTGGTCTGTTTGTCTGACTGTTAGCAACATGACTAAAACATGTAGATCAGGCAGATTGAATGAAACTCAATAATCTTACTAAGTAAGAGGGGTTCATGTGAGCCTGTAAGTGACAAAGTCAGAATATTCTAATATTGATGGATCATTTAGATTACTTCCTTTATCTTTAGGAATATATTACTTTAGTTTGCTTCTGATGGACTATCTAATATTACATTTCTTTGTCACCAAGCTGATCATTTACATGAAACATTTAAATAATTTTTTTATATTTTTCAGGGTGTATCCCTTGATTCTACCTAAAAGTGTCTTTTCTCGACTCTTCAGCATTGAACTTTTCCTTAATAATGTGTTAAAACAAACACTCAGAATGTCGTCAAACTGTAATTCTCAGAATTTGGTCAAATTAAACAAATGAAAAATACTTTATTAATCCCATATGGAAGTCCTGATGTGAAAGGAGATGAGGTTGTGTTCAGGTCCTTGACTGAGCTGCAGCAGGCTCATTTAGGCTAGAAGTTCTATGTCTTTAACTTTAACATGTCCCAGATGACAACAAAGCTGGATAACCAGAACTGCAACTTCACCTTCCTTTAGTTTTACACTGAGTTGTTTATTGCGGTCTGCATGGACTGTCTTGAAGCCACGTATGTTCAGTTAGCATCAGGAACTCGTCAGTTTTGTTAGCTAGCGATCTGACATTACCCATCGCAACATTTGGAAGAAACGGTTTAAATCTCCACCATTTATCTTTCTGCCTCACTCCTGCCCTGCATCCTCTTCTATTTCTTTTCAACTCCATTGGGATATGAGGCGTTTTTTCACTGATAATCTTGAATTTGGAGGGCGTTATTAGTTGATCTCGGTGGTAAATAAGTCTTGTTGCCATGGAGACTCATAATATCAAGTCTTTAAAGAGAAGAAAAAATATGTAGAAAATCTCCTGTGCAGCACAGCTTCTTACCAGCATGAACAGTCTTCTTGGACAATCCAAATTGACAGCTCATGTCTTAAAAAAAAGACATGAGCTGTCTTATATTATCTTATATTACAGAAAATACGAAAGTTAAGACGGAGCTACTACAGTTTGCAGCCACATAGCGATGGATTACAGAATCTTTCTGGAGCCAGAAGAACTCTGTCCAAAGTCAAGATGAAATACAAAAATATTCTCCAAAAAGGTATGATTGAAATCAAATAAGTACTATTACTTATTCACATGTTTAGATATATTCTAATTCCAAAAAATGTCATTGCTGTCACTTTGTGATTAACAGTAGTAAGGGTTTCAGACTCTTTTTAATCAGCTGTTCACATACAGTTAGGGTTGGAACTGTATGTGGAGATTAATCTGTTATATGATATATTGTGTGTAAAGTAATCAATATAAATCAGTTTTCCTTTTTTTCTTTCAGAAAATGGAAAAAAATGTTTTTTAAATGCTTTAACTAAAGTGATTTTGATCATTCTGCATCTCTGTGGAAACCTTTAATAACCTGCAGCAGTTGTGCGCATGGAACTGTACAGATGTGTGTAGGTGCCATTTTAGTGCAAGGCATCCTGTATGAACAGCTCTGCACACCGTTGCTTTCCTCACATGCTCTGCATCACCCACAATCTACAGAAATGTCCCTGCTGCACAAAAACAAGGAGCAAATGAAATTAACGACTTTTCTGAAAAACTCTGAGGCTCTTTCAAATACTTTTCTACATAAGACAGCACATCAATGTGTGGCCTTTTCACCGTTTCAAGGTGAAAAAAGTCTTTATTAAAAGCTATATTATTTGTGCTTCAACGTCCACAGGAGTGTTGTCAAATGAACAAGCCATGAGCAGCAAGCTATCTGAACCAACTTGGAACCAGGTTATGATGAGAGAGTAAGTTTCTATGGTTACTTACATACCCTGAAGGTTAGCCCCGTTTTTTGGAAACGAAAGTTGAGGTTATCAACAAACTTACCAGGGTATGTCACATAACTTGAACAGGGCCCCTGATCTCAGTTGTTTCTTGAGGTGACTTGCTGACTGCCACAATACACCCACAGCAATCTATAAACAAACATTTGGTTAAAAAATTGTGTTAAATATTTGATAATTGAGCGGAAATGTGAATTAACCTTGAATTATGGAGCCTTTACTTCACTGGTGAGAATTTTACATTTCTATACATCCAAAAAGAAGTCAGAAGACTGTAATGATTTGGCATTTCCTGTTCACCATGCTGGGCCTGTGAAGGTTGTCTGAGCAACTCAGCCCTGCTGGCTGAGTTATGGTGACACTTCCAGACCTCTGCAATGCTGTAGCAATGAGACAGTTAGGATTTATTAAAGCTCAGCTCCTCCTCTCTTTTCTTTTCCTTTTTCAAAGCTATACATTGACAATGAAAAAGGGAGACAGAAGAAAGAAAGAAAATATCAGCACCACAAACTGGAAGTGAGGATGTAAAATTTTACTCAGCAATAATGATGGTTTACTCATCGATTATCCAAAACCCATCCGTCTACCCATTCATTGTTCCTCCTGTCCTGGAGGATTCATATCCAGACTACAAGACTACAGATGATTTAGATCCCAGTTACTCTTCATTAAAAACTCACATGGGCTCATCTAGAACATGGAAACTCTACATGTAAAGGTTGTTAGTAAAATCCAAATCTGTCATGTCTGTGGGTTTCGCTTTACTTCTTATAGCTTTCTGGTCTTTAGTTCAGGGGTGTATTCCAGAGAGGTTAACTTACTGGTAAATCTGGTAAATTCTGAACTTGAGGTTGAATAACTGAGCACCTGCTTTCTCTGAATATATCCATTCCAAGGGCCTCATTGATAAAGCTAATATATGTCCAAAATTAGCTTATGCCAAATATAGTTAACTTTTGGGACATCTACATGCAGATAGGGGGGTTCTGCGGGGGCTCTGGCCCTTTCCCTTTTGACAGGGCACTTTGCCTTTTTTATTTGTAACAATTTACAGTTATAACAGTAATATTCTTTACAATGTGTCATAAATATTATGTGAAAATATACATTTTCAAAGTAACTTTAATACGTAAATATATTGCGGCCACCAATCCGTGATGTCAGTGAACCTTCAGAAAGGGGGTGGGGTGGGGTTGGAGGGCCGGTGTGCATTTGGTGCACCTGAGTGTGGACTGATCCCTGGTGGGTTGTGGTCTGTGGGGGCTGAGCTCTCCATGGGCATTGGCCATCTTCTCTGCCTGTGGGAGGGGGTGGGGTTTTTTTCAAACGGGGTTCTTCCAGGCTTTTGGGGTCCACACTATGTTGGTGATTGCCGATCTGGGTCTTCTGTAGCTTGTTCCTTCTAACTGCAGGGGGCTCTGGTGGGGCCTCATTATGCCACCTCATGGATGCAGAATTGGCTCCGGGATGAGGTGGCTTTAGTCCAAGTTTGGAGCGGACTGCTGCTTTCCCAGGTCTCGGGGTCTTCCTGGCCTGCATATGAGCTTTCTGTAGAGTGGGTCGCCTTAGCATGAACACTCTTCTGGAAAAGCGTTTCACAAATTTGTTTTTGTCCTATCCAGCATGTTCTTACTGAGCTAATTAGCTTCTCTCTCTTCTCTCTCCAAACTTTTTTGCTATCAAGTTGTTTCAAGTTGTTTTGCTTTTGAAATGAAAAGGGGCTCATTCTGCTGTTGGTCATTCTGAGCCAGACTGACAGCTGGATAGCGATCATTTCTGTATTATTGTTCCGCCTTTCTTATTCCATCAACCCGTTAAACCCGTGTGGCTCAGCTTCATACCTGCAGGTCTGTGGATGTCTCTCTCACCACAAAACTAATGTAACACATTATTGATTTTTAAGACTGAAAGTGATGATATGATGAATATGAAGTTTTATTTTTTCATTTTTTGAAATCTAATACAAGAATGAGTGACAGGAGTTGGGGAGCTTTCGTTAAGGAGTCTGTTTCCGCCCATCAGGCTTTCTTCATATAAGCCTTTGTTGATGGAACTGAACTCTCTCTTAAATGAGCCAGACTTATCAAGTTAAGCCAGGCTTTCCATTAATCCAGCTTTGTGGAATAGAAATTAATGAATTAATAACAACAATAATAATAATTATAATATATTGTTGTTATTGTTATTATTATTGCTACGCCATATTGTAATAAATAAGATAAACGCAACTGATTATTATACTAACTTTTAACTAATTATTACACTAAATATAACAAGAAGATTAATCTAAATAAACAGTAAACATTTCATAAACTATTCATCTCTGTACCTGTAACAATACTTTTTTAAAACTGGTAAAAATGGAGACATTTCTTGAGTGTTCCCTCCAAACTATTTCACAATTTAATCCACAATATGAAATAAAAATCTTTTTTTATGGTGAACTATTAAGATCCCCTGAGTTATCTCCATGCCTTCAGTGAATAATTAGACTATTTTCTGATATGAGCTGGTTTGTTGCTCTAAATAGGATTTGTGCTTTCTGAAGTTCTACAATATCTCTGAATTTTATGAGCCTTGACTGTAAGAATGAATGTTGCGATGTCTGTTCACTGCATCTTGAATGATTATTTTCTTTCGCTAAATGAGTAGTTGATGTTTTGTGTTCATATAGTTATTATTCCAGAGTGCACATTTAACTGATACGAAACCCCAGATGAGTTCATGTAAAACATAAAGCTTAGAGAAAAAAAAGCAAACTATTCAGTAACAGAAAGCCTCTTTCCCACTTTGAAATAACTGGAAAATCCCATGAACATCCAGAGGAGTCATTCTCCCAGCCCACCATGTGCACTGAAGCCGAGGCTCCCAGAACGTTTAGAGTCTCAAAACCATCTGAATGCTCGTAAACTGATTTTTGCATGAAATGAATATTGTCTATATGTACAGGTCGAGTTGATTTTTTTTCTATAGACTTAAAGGAGAACTTCGCTTTTTTTTAACCTGGGGTCTGTTGTCATCTTTCCTTCCATACATGTGAGTGATGT